>CABEGB010000927.1:0-141136 GCA_901521435.1 Crematogaster levior | reverse complement strand
TTGTAAGTATTTAAATGTGTTGTTTAACGTAAACGTTAAAATTTACACAATACACAATACATTTATACATTTACTGTACTATTTGTCTATATATAGGTATTTTTAATATACTTAAAAAGATATGATGTGTCAAAAAATGACACCAAGTAGGAATAAATCTCTCAATTGTTGTGTATATACACATGTATATAGCAGCGCCAAATTTTTTGCAATATTTTTTTATTTAATTTAAATGTTATACAGTAAATATATATATACAAATAGTTTTGTAATGAGGTCCGTTTTTGTACGTACACTTGGCGCCTTTTTTTAAAAAGGTAATTTTGTACTGATATCACGCATTTTGTAGTATTATTCATAATTATATCTCGTATATCTGCGCGTACATTTGGCACCTTTTTTTTACCTTTTTTTGAAAAGGTAATTTTGTACTGATATCACGCATTTTGTAGTATTATTTATATTATTTTAAACTATAAAAGAATATATTACTTATTATCAATTTTTTCTAAAAGTAAAATATAAATATCTTTTGCGCCTCTAGGCCAGTGCTTTTTTCTAACCTGCGTATCATTATTTTCAATCCAAACGCTAGATGTTCCTTCTCTACACATATTTGTAAAATGACCTTTTTCAATACATTTACCATAGTGAAATATAGCACTCATAACTTTATACAATTGTCCAGCTATTGATATTTTACTTGTAGGGACAGAACATAAACTAAAATTGTGTGGTATCTTCACTAATTTACCATTCTGTAATGAAAATAATACTAAGTGAATAATAACTATCTCTTTCGCCGATATTATTTCATTTTTTATTAAAATATCATTTTTTCCACAATATTCACATGATTTGTCATTTGACTGATTCCAATGTAAAAATGAAATTTTTAATAAATCATTAAGATTATAACTTTTATTCTTTAAATTGTTAATAGAAAGAGAAACAAGTATATTATTATCAGTACTAATTTTTGTATTACCACATGATGTGCACCGACTAATAGAAGTAATTTAATGTTCTATTAAATTTCTTATATAATTATATTTCATACAAAGAGCAGTAAGAAATTCGGAAACATCTCGTTTAATACGAATCGTAAAGTACTCTCCTAAATCTTGCCGTATTGCACAAGTATTTATATTATGCATTCCATTTTTATATCGATGCGCTAATGTACTTAAAACATCTAGTTTTTCAGTATTAAGCAATTTATTTCTAATAATACTTGAATGTAATAAACATTGTAATATTGCATTTGCATAACATGAAACGTTATCTATATTTTGAAAACTACGTATGATCTACGTATCAATAAAGAATTTTAATAAAGTTTGAGTTGTTTTATTAAGAATAAAATATAATAAATGTAATAAAAAAAAGAAAAATAGAAAAATATAAGAAAAATATTGTTGCGCCCGCGTCCGGTCATCCGGTACGCAGTGAAGATGCGTACCGGAGGACGTTTCTCGTTCGACGCCTGTTTACGCGTTGCTAGGCGCGTTGTTGTGGACGAGCTGTCAAACCATTACGACGCGCGATTTATTGAACGCATGCAGAGCCACATTGTGGTGGAAAAGCGAAAAGTACATTTCCTCACCCCTACCTCATCACTCCGCTCAATGTCGATGACGACGTTTCTTAAATGAAAATTTTCAGATCTCAACTTTGCATCGCAATATCTCAGCTTATAGGACACGTAGCCAAAAAATAAAAACAGTTTTGTTATGAAAATCGAACCCAAGCTATCGATTGAGTCTACTTAGAAGTCGATCGGTTCAGCGGTTGTCGAGATCCGATAATCTGAGGGTCTTGCAACTCTCCGACTCGCGTAAATATACACGGCCGGTCTCGCTGCGCTACATTTGGCACCGAGACACTACCGTGTCTCTTGATTATTATATAAAGTAATATTTAATATAAATTAGTAATTTAAAAAAATGATACATAATAAAAAGTGATTATATTGTCTATTTCAACTTTATCACATAATTTGTATATATAATGTAAATAATTTGTATATGTAATTTTCGTGCAAATTAGTTATTCTTTCTTTATGTTAATTGTGTAATTGTTATAAAAATATTTTTCTCTCATATTCACATATTCACATTCTTTTATGTAACACACAGTACTCGTTTTCTAAATTTAAGGTATATAACGCTATTTTTTATTAACTTCTCATTATAATAAAACTAATTAACAGATTATGTTGTTATTATCGCATTGAATACATGATAATAAAGTAAGAAATGGATGCATTAGCTAGCTATAACAAATTATTTATCTTTATCTTCAATTTAACGTATTAAAATATATTCAATATGTTATAAAATGAAATTATTACATATTACAAATGATATTATTATTATTAAATCAAATGAAATATTTATATACGATGAATATTTGCATATTAGTACATAAAATGTATATTTCATACCGTGGCAAAACATTCCATAGATGCTATGAACAATCCACCAACACACAGGCCAAAACTTTTACTACCTCTTTGTAACAGAAATAGTATCGATCTTTGCATGTGTAAAGGAGTTACGTACCACTGAACTTTGTATCTAAAAGTAATAACAATATAAAAGTAACTACATATAAAGAATTTAAGAATAATGAGAACATTTACGTGGAGTTTCTTTATATCACACATTTCTATATACGAGTCTGTATACTACAATATATTACACCTATTATTTCTCTCTTTTATAATAGTAATTAAATTTGTAAATGTATACACAGTATAAAATAAAAATATTAGTTACGCAGTAGCAAATACGTGGTTATTATGATCTATAATTTGTTGTCCCATGAAATTAGCCATAAACATGTATACAAAGGAGATAATTGCAATTACAAAATTAAGTATAAATTCTCCAGTATTATATCCAAATAACAAAATCTGAGACACCTGCAGATATGATTGTTAGTATCTGAGACACCTGCAGATATGTTATTCAGATAATTTTTAAATTAAATCACTAAATATTTTGATAATAAAATCAATATTTAAAATAATGTTTTAATCGCCTAATCGATACTAAAATTTCATAATTTACGACATCAAAATTGTTAGTAGAAAAAGAATGATAATAAAATTATTAACATATAGCAACATTTAAAAAATAATAGACAAATTAATAACTGTGAATTTATAAATAAAAACAAAAACTTACTCGAAAAACATTTAGACTCAAACTGAGTACTCCGATTACGATTAAAAACATGAACGATACTTCAAAATCAGATATTAGATGGTTGGCGAATCTTTAAAAATAAAAATGTGTTAGTGTATATATTATACTCATTTATTATAGAATACGTATGTACCAACGTTGTAGCTTTCCGATGAATATCTACAGCATGAATTATGCTTTTACGAGCCAGAATCTCGTTCGACACGTTAATATTTTTTGATATGTAAATTTGTATTGCTTTCTCAATACGGTAACTGTAAATAATTTAATTACGTAAATTATTTATTGATCGGCTCAAAAGCCTTCACGTGGCCAGTTTGCCTGTCAAATAATACCTTCTCATGTGTTAATTACGTAAAGTTTCATGAAAAAAGGAACAATAATTAAAAAAAACCAGATTATGATTTTGTTTAGTTAATATTAGCCAAAAATATTCATGTGTACAGGTCAATAAAACTGCAACTTTGCAATATATTATCTAAATTTTATCTAAAATTTAAAAAATTTTCAAATGTAAATAAAGATATAAACGAAGACAATGTACTTTTCTTACTTGATTTTATTTGATTCAAAATCCCATTTTAGAATTAAAATTTTGTATGCTGTATTATTTCATACAGCGTGTTTTATATTTAAAAAAATCATGCATATAAAGATTTTATTATTTTATTATTTTAATATGTTAATAATATAAATTTCTTATATTTAGCGTTCATATATATCATATTTTACAAAATAAAACTATATATTTGTATTAAATAAAACTTTATGTTTATATTTTTAAAAAATAATTTTTCCATGATAATGTTAATAAAGATGTTCAAAACTAATTTTTAACATTATTTACTTTTTACAATTATTCTTAGGTTTATTATTTTACCTTGCAATTTTAAACATTCCGCAAGCATGTTGAAGATATGCAATGAGCATTGTCCCCGTCGCTAACAATATGACACATCCTATGACTACAGTTACATTTGCATGGAAGAGTAATAAGTAAAAATATCTTTCTTCATCAATAAAATATTCAGTGGAGATCTGTAGATGACGTGATTGAGATGCGTTTGTAGATAATATAATATAAGCAAAATTTGGCCATAATTGAGCACCCACAACAATAAATGCGCCAGAAATGAAAGCTACTAATAAAATTATAAAATAATATAATAATATAAAATATGATCTTTTAACACAATTTAAATTTTTATAAGTTAAGTATTGCATCATAAAATATTTTATATGTAAATACTTTTATTTTAAATAAATATATGATAATCTTTATTGTATAAGTTATTGTTTTTTCTTTATTATCTTCAATATATCTTAAACTATTTTAAATTTTATGTACTTTGTAAACATAAAATTTATTACATTAACATTCAAAATTACTATTTATCACAAAATAATATAACTTTTATTTTAACTACAAAAGCTTTAAAAATAAGAATTTTTTTTTTCATCAATTTTATCGAATAAAAATTTGAAAAAAAATTTTATTAAAGGCACTTATGTTTAACTCTAAGCATTAATGTGATCTTGTTACATAACTTAAAATTAAATACTTTTATAAAGTTTTAATAGAATTTTAATAAGATACAAGGAATATAAAATTTTTAGAAAACTCAATAAACGATTTAAAGAAATATGTGTATACAAAAAAAGAAAGATATTATCTTACTAGTAAGTCTAGTCGTATATTGTTTTGCGTTACCTCCATATTTTTCTACGATGACAATTTCGTTATTATCTTTTAAATCGTTATAGATATGTTGAACTCGTTCCATTAAACATTTTATCTGTTTTTCAATAAATTTGTATGTTTTATTTATTTTAATAAAATTTGAAAATGTTGTAAAGTATAGGTTACGTTATAAAATATAAAGTTTACATTTTGAAACGTTTATTTAAATGAATATAATAGACAATCAACGTACCGTTTCACTATTAACATAAAAGGAATTGTATTTTATGATAAAGGCACTGAAAGCAATTGCGGGAGAAAGAATCTTTATGATGAATTCTATAGTACATTTTGAAGTCAGAATTGTTGTAAGCTATAAATAATAATTTTTTAAGAAAAACATAATTTTTTTCTTAAGGAAAATCGTTTTTATACCTTGCTTTTATCATATATTGCAAGTCATTCTTAGCTCTACATATATTTTAAATATGTAAACGTAAATGTTGCATATTTATCCTTTTTTACTTTATATGTACTGTATACTGTAGTTGTAATGTAATTAACATCGTCGCGCGGATGTCGTATAATAGTCGCGCGGATATGACGTAATTGTATTATATATACGGTATGCATATGTTTATCACATAAATTATTTTATACGAGTATGAATAAAATTTAAAAAAAAATTTTTTTATTACCACTTTTTAATTACTAGTTCTGAAATTTAAACTAAAAGAAATTTTTTCTTTTAAGTTTTAAATGCTCTGTTTAGATATAACACAATAAAAAAGTTAATATTTCCTTGAAAATTAACATTCTAAGAAAATATCGATCTTAAATTAACAGAAAAACTCAGAAATAGAAACAGAGAAACAAGTACAAATTGCTTCTATAGATGTGAGATATGTCTTTAAGATAATAAATACACGTATCACTAGAATTAAAAACTCAATACCTGAAATATAACGAAAGTTATAATAATGCTAAAGTTACAGATTAATTGCAGTCGAACAAATTTTGATTTTTCGTAAGGCCACAAACCAACGATCAGCAAAAGAAATTGGTTAAATTTAAAATATTTATCCACAATATTGATCATCACTCTTCCAGCACTGAAGTAGTTTTGACGAAGATGTGATGGACGAAGTTTTGCTTATTCCTACTACATTTGGTTGTTCATTAAATATTCTCTCTTCTAGCATCAATTTCGATGTTTTACAATTTAAGTTATTTTCAATAATTCAGCTTATTTGTAATACATAGAATATCGTTCTTACAGAAGCACCCTTACCAATTAAGTAATCAATACAACAACTGAAAGAAATTCAACAGATGTTTCATTCTCACAACCAAGAGACACGGTAGTACCCCCACCAATTATACGTGTAGTGACAAACTGCTCCATGTATACGCGAGTATAGATGGCTAGTTGTGTATTGAATGAAACTATCTCTCAGAAACGGCTAAATCGATCAATTTCTTATTTTGGATTGTATATAAGAAAAATATCTTCATTTTTTCTCTACTTTATATAGTAATGAAGATATTGCGACACCTAATGTTAAAATTTAAGAAACATCGTTCATTTCCCAGCTTCCTTGTTTTCAGAGCAAAATTACTATCCCCTTATATAGTGCTGAATAGATTTGCAACTTTACTCGAAACATAGCCGTTCCATATCCACTGTTATCAGTGCTATATGAGGTTTATTATCATACGAAATAACATGTAAATCTAAGTTGTTATTAAGTTGTTATTAAGTTAATCATTTCATGTATTTATCTCTTATGTATTTATTTTTATCTTATTATATATAAATATAAAGTGCGATGCTAATATATAATATATTAGATAATCTTTTTTTAATTTCTCACACACAGACACATACGCCCGCGCACATTAAGTGTTGTTATAAAATTTTTTCTTATTTATTTGTGCATTTTTTGTGTTACATATTGTATTCATTTTTTATAAAGTATATTACACTCTTATGTCAACTATAATATTAATTGATATATTATGTTGTTATCGCATTGAATACATAATAGTAAAGTAAGACATGGCTGCATTTATTAGCTGTAACAAATTATGTTTATTTTAATTTCGTAATATTAAAAACAAAATATATCTATAACACATAAAAAGATTTATTTTTTTTTACCGTGGCAAAACATTCTAAGGATGCTATGAACAATCCACCGACACTCAAGCCAAACTTCTTATTACCTCTTTGCAACAGTAACAATATCAACCTTTGTATATGTATAGGAGTTACGTACCATCTAACTTTATATCTAAAATTGCAACAATAACAATATGAAGAAAAAGGAAAATAATAATATCTAGAAGGTACTTCATACATATATTTGTCGTGTATATTAATATTTTATATTTTTACTATATTATGTATTTATATTTTGTTTATTATTTGTATATGTATTTGTTTTACATTTTATTGTATTGGTATTTAAATCTTTCTCTAAATGTATCAAATAAAACATATACATACGCAGTAACAAATACATTATTATTATGATCCATAATTTGTTGTCCGACCACATTAGCTAAGAACATATATATGAAACAACAAATTGCGATTACAACATGTATCAGAAATCCTTCAACAATATTTTCATATAATACGATCTGAAAAATCTAATGCAAAAGATATGAGACAATTTTGTGAGATATATAGTTTAAACATACTTTGCAGGAAAATTTAATACAAAATTTATGAATTATAAATTAATACATTAATTAATAACTGCTAACTACTATTTTTATAAATAAAAAATTAAAATAAATTTTAATTAACATAACTATACCATGTCTCTCATTGTTGTTATATAATATTGTTTATGTTATACATAATGTTATATATAATAATAGTAATATATAATAATAGTCGGTTTATTGTTTGTTAAGGAAGTAAAATTCGCATAGAAATATATCGACACTTTGTCATAACTCTAAATTTTTTTCTCATTGTGTTTGACTTAATTTTTTTATATTAGTATGAAAATTCTAAATTCTGTTTTCTAACTGTTATAAAGTATAACTTTATGAAGAAAACACATTTTAACATTAAAATTAATAATAATATTCTATTTTGAAATAATTATTTAATATTTTAAATCTATATTTTAATAATATAAAATTAAGATGCAATTTGAAAATCAGATAATTTAAAAATTATGTTACAGGATATATCGATAATATCAAAATTCAAACTTTTAATAATAATACCTTCGTAAAATCAGACAAAATAATATTCTTAATCTAATTATAAGATATAAAAGTTATTAGTGAAAAAAAAGATATTAAAATTATTAATGTAAAGCAACTTAAAAAGAAATAGTATTCAAATTATTCAATGCAGGTTTGTAAGTAGAAACGGACACTTACTCGAAAAAGATTTAGACTTAAAGCAAGTACACCAACCACAATTAAAAACATGAACGATATTTCAAAACTGGATATTAGATGACTGGAGAATCTTTACAAATAAAAACATGTTATTGCATGTATATGTATATTATACATATTTATTATAGAATATTATAAAATATGTAGATACCAACGTTATAGCTTGTCGATGAATATCTACAGCACGGATTATACCTTTATGAACCAGAATCTCATTCTGCATATTAACATTTTTTGTTATATACATTTGTATTGCTTTCTCGACACGGTAACTGTAAATAATTTAGTTATAAATAATTACATAAAAATTTATGTTAAAATGGGTAACAATTTAATCGACTAAAGAAATCTTATATAATATATTTTCTGTTAACTAACATTAGTGCAGTAAAATAATACAAATATTTAAAGATTGCTAAAGTTATCATATATGTAAAGTTCATCATGTCACGTATATTACAAAACTTGTACTTGTTAAGAACTTTAAATAATAGAAATATAAATTATTATTTAAATTTTATTAAACTTTTTTTTATTGATTCATCTTGAAAGCAACGCGAAGTAACTTTTTACTCTAATTTGTGTATTAATGAGAAATCATGTATATATTTCAATATTTTATTATATACAACTGTTTAAATCTGTAATATTTAATGTATTTATACTTTAAGCAAATTTTGGTGAAGTAAATCTTTAGATTTATATCGAAACAATTTTCAAAAGAAATGTTTCTTGAAAATAGAAGAATCAGAAATGTATCTTTAAAGTAGATATTTTATCATTTCTACTATCATTTCTATTATTGTACCTAGCTATTTTGAACATTCCGCAGGCATGTTGGAGATATGCGATGAGCATTGTCCCTGTCGCTATCAATACTATGTACCCTATACCTATAGCTATATTTATGTGAAATAATAATAAGTAAAAATATTTTTCTTGGTCGATAAAATATTCAGTTGAAATCTGCAGATTAGGTAATCGAGACATGTTTGTAGATAGTATGATAGCGACAAAATCCGGCCATAATTGAGCACCCATAAAAATAAATATGCTACAAATAGCACAAACTAGACAATATTATAAAGTGGTAACATAATTTTCAAGAATTTTAAATTTTTAATTTAACTTTTAATTGTTATAAGTATCTAGCTATAAATATCTTATCTCAAAATATTTTATATATACATACTTGACTTTTTTACAACTTCGATAGATACATAATAATGTAGGTTACTTTTTTTATTATTTTTAATAATTGTTAAATTACTTTCAAGTCTGTACACTTGATTATATATATAATATAAAATTTATAATTTAACATTTTTTGTTTATGATACAAAGTTACAAGTATTGTGCACAGTTATTTCATATTTTAGTACAATATCTACATACATTTTATCTCTCTCAGTTAATTTCTTGAAATATTTCTTAATATACTTAGAACAAAGTAGAAAGTAAAGTTATTTTAATTATAAGAACAATACAAGAACTACAACAATAATACAAGAACTATTGTGGAGGTTTCTTATTTCTTCATTTTTCAAGCATTAAAATCCAAGCGTTAATGTAACTCTCTACATAACTCAAAATAGATATTCTTATGTTGAAGTCTTAGTAAAAAACTTATTAATCAATTTAAAATATAATAAAAAAAAAAAATAAAACACAAAAGATATCTTACTTGTAAGTCCAGTCGTATATTGTTTTGCGTTACCTCCATATTTTTCTATGATGGCAATTTCGTTATTATCTTTTAAATCGTTATAGATATGTTGAACTCGTTCCATTAAACACTTTATCTGTTTTTTCAATAAATTTGTATGTTTTATTTATTTTAATAAAATTTGAAAGTGTTGTAAAGTATAGGTTACAATATAGAATATAAAGTTTACATTTTGAAACGTTTAAAACGTTAAATGAATATAATAGACAATCAACGTACCGTTTTACTATTAACATAAAAGGAATTGTATTTTATGATAAAGGCACTGAAAGCAATTGCAGAAGACAGAATCTTTATGATGAATTTTATAGTACATTTTGAAGTCAGTATTGTTGTAAGCTATAAATAATAAGTTTTTTATAAATAATAAATTTTTAGGAAAAACGGTTTTATACCTGGTTTTCGTATTAGTCATTCTTAGCTCTATATGTTTTAAATATGTAGGTAAATATTGTGCACATATTTATCCTTTTTTACTTTATATTACTGTAGTTATAATGTAATTACAAGTAATATACACAGTAACATACCTATAATATTACGACATAATTGTATTATATATACGCGTGCAAACGTTTATCACAAAAATTTCTTATACGAGAACAAATAAAAAAAAAATATTATTATTTGCCACTTTTTAATTACCAGTTTTTTTCTAGTTTTTACATTCTAGTTTTATTTAGATATTATATAACACAATAAAAAAGTCAATATTTCCATGAAAATTAACATTCCAAGGAAATAACAATCTTAAATTAACAGAAAAACTCATAAGTAAAAATCGCTTTTATAGATGTGAGATATGTCTTCAAGATAATTAAAACATGTATCGCTAGAATTAAAAACTCAATACCTGAAATATAACGAAAGTTATAAGAATGCTAAAGTTGCAGATTAATTGTAGTCGAACAAATTTTGATTTTTCGTAAGGCCACAAACCAACGGTCAGCAAAAGAAATCGGTTAAACTTAAAATGTTTATCCACAATATTGATCATCGCTCTTCTAGAACTGAAGTAGTTTTGACGAAGATGTAATAGACGAAGTTCCCTTATTCCTACATTCGGTTGCCCATTAAATATTCTTTCTTCTACGTCAATTTCGATGTGTTTTACCATTTAAGTTATTTTTCATAATTCAGTTTATTTGTAAGACATAGAATATCGTTCTTACAGTGGCACCCTTGTCAATTAAATAATCAATTCAACAACTGAAAGAAATTCAACAGATGTTTCTTTCTCACAGAACCAAGAGACACGGTAGTGTTCCGCCAATTATACGTGCAGTAACAAACTACCCCATGTATACACGAGTATAGACGGCTAGTTGTGTGTACCTGACAATGAGACTATCTCTCAGAAACAACTGAATCGATCAAATTCTTATTTTAAATTGTATTTATATAAAAAAAGTATCTTCATTTTTTTCTGTACTTAATATAATAACGAAGATACTGTGTCACATAGTTCCATGACACATAGTCCCAATGTTAAAATTTCAATTTAAGGAACATCGTTCACTCCCCTCCTTCCTTGCTTTCAGAGCAAAGTTACTATCCCCTTATATAGTTCCAAATAGATTTGCAACTTTACTCGAAGCATAGTCGTCCCCCATCTACTGCTTTCAGTGCTATATGAGATTTATTATCATACGAAATAACATGTAAATTTAAGTTGTTATTAAGTTCATCATTATTTTATCTTTCATGTATTTATTTTTATCTTATTATACATAAATATAAAGTGCGATGCTAATGTATAATGTATTAGATAATTTTTTAAATTTCTCACACACATACATACACACGCGCGCACGCACGCATTAAGTGTTGTTACAAAATTTTTTTTTATTCATTTGTGCATTATTTTTGTTACATATTGTATTCATTTTTTATAAAATATATTACACTCTTTCGTTAACTATAATATTAATTGATATATTATGTTGTTATCGCATTGAATACATAATAGTAAAGTAAGATACGGCTGCATTTATTAGCTGTAACAAATTATGTTTATCTTTATTTCTTTTTCTTATCTTTTGCTTATCTTTATATCCAGAACAAAATATATTTATAACACATAAAAAAATTTATTTTTTTTACCGTGGCAAAACATTCTAAGGATGCTATGAACAATCCACCGACACTCAAGCCAAACTTTTTATTACCTCTTTGCAACAGTAACAATATCAACCTTTGTATATGTATAGGAGTTACGTACCATCTAACTTTGTATCTAAAATTGCAACAATAACAATGAAAAAAAAGGAAAATAATAATATCTAGAAACTATTCCATTATACAAATATTTGTCGCTTATATATTATATTAATACTTTATGTTTTTACTATATTATGTATTTATATTTTGTTTATTATTTGTGTATGTTATGTATTTATATCTATTTTACATTTTTTGTATTGGTAATTAAATCTTTCTCTAAATATATAAATATAATATAAAACATATATATTACATACGCAGTAATAAATACATTATTATTATGATCTATAATTTGTTGTCCGACCAAATTGGCTAAGAACATATATGTGAAACTACAAATTGCGATTACAACATGTATCAGAAATCCTTCAACAATATTTTCATATAATACGATCTGAAAAATCTAATGCAAAAGATATGAGACAATTTTGTGAGATATATAGTTTAAACATACTTTGCAGGAAAATTTAATAAAAAATTTATTAATTATAAATTAATACATTAATTAATAACTGCTAACTACTATTTTTATAAATAAAAAATTAAAATAAATTTTAATTAACATAACTATACCATGTCTCTCATTGTTGTTATATAATATTGTTTATGTTATATATAATGTTAGTATATAATAATAGTAATATATAATAGTATATCGGTTTATTGTTTGGTAAGAAAGTAAAATTCGCATAGAAATATATCGACTTTGTCATGACTCTAAATTTTTTTCTCATTGTGTTTGATTTAATTTTTTTTATATTAGTATAAAAATTCCAAATTCTGTTTTCTAACTGTTATAAAGTATAACTTTATGAAGAAAACATATTTAACATTAAAATTAATAATAATATTCTATTTTTAAATAATTATTTAATGTTTTAAATCTATATTCTAATAATGTAAAATTAAGATGCAATTTGAAAATCAGATAATTTAAAAATTATGTTACAGGATATATCGATAATATCGAAATTCAAACTTTTAAATAATACCTTCGTAAAATCAGACAAAATAATATTCTTAATCTAATTATAAGATATAAAAGTTATTAGTGAAAAGAGACATAAAAGTTATTAATATAAAGCAACATAAAAAGAAATAGTATTCAAATTATTCAATGCAGGTTTGTAAGTAGAAACGGACACTTACTCGAAAAAGATTTAGACTTAAAGCAAGTACACCAACCACAATTAAAAACATGAACGATATTTCAAAACTGGATATTAGATGACTGGAGAATCTTTACAAATAAAAACATGTTATTGCATGTATATGTATATTATACATATTTATTATAGAATATTATAGAATATGTAGATACCAACGTTATAGCTTGTCGATGAATATCTATAGCACAGGTTATGCTTTTATAAACCAGAATCTCGTTTTGCATATTAACATTTTTCGTTATATACATTTGTATTGCTTTCTCGATACGATAACTGTAAATAATTTAGTTATAAATAATTACATAAAAATTTGTGTTAAAATGGATAACAATTTAATCGACTAAAGAAATCTTATATAATATATTTTCTGTTAACATTAGTGCAGTAAAATAATACAAATATTTAAAGATTGATAAAGTTATTATATATGTATAGTTCATCATGTCACGTATATTACAAAACTTGTACTTGTTAAGAACTTTGAATAATAGAAATATAAATTATTATCTAAATTTCATTAAACTTTTTTTTATTGATTTATCTTGAAAGCAACACAACGCGAAATAACTTTTTACACTCTAATTTGTATGAGAAATCATGTATTTCAATATTTTATTATTTTAATAAATCAACTGTTTAAATCTTTGATACTTAATAAATTCATACTTTAAGCCAATTTTGGCGAAGTAAATCTTTAGATTTATATCAAAACAAATTTCAAAACAAATGTTTTTTGAAAATAGAAGAAATGTATCATTAATCTAGATATTTTATCATTTTCTACTGTCATTCTTATTATTGTACCTAGCAATTTTGAACATTCCGCAGGCATGTTGGAGACATCCGATGAGCATTGCCCCTGTCGCTATCAATACTATGTATCCTATGCCTATAGCTATATTTATGTGAAATAATGATAAGTAGAAATATCTTTCTTGGTCGATAAAATATTCAATTGGAATCTGCAGATTATGTGATCGGGACATGTTTGTAGATAGTAGGATAGCGGCAAAATCCGGCCATAATTGAGCACTCATAAAAATAAATACGCTACAAATAGCAAAAACTAAACAATATTATGAAGTGGTAACATAATTTTCAAGAATTTTAAATTTTCAATTTAACTTTTAATAGTTATAGTATTTAGCTATAAATATCTTATCTCAAAATATTTTATATATACTTGACTCTTTTACAACTTCGATAGATACATAATAATGTAGGTTACTTTTTTTATTATTTTTAATAATTGTTAAATTACTTTCAAGTCTGTACACTTGATTATATATATAATATAAAATTTATAATTTAACATTTTTTGCTTATGATAAAAAGTTACAAGTATCATGCACAGTTTCATATTTCATATTTCAGTGCAATACCTACATACATTTTATCTCTCTCAGTTAATTTCTTAAAATATTATACTTAAAACAAAGTAGAAAGTAAAGTTATTTTAATTATACGAGAACTATTGTGGAGGTTTTTTATTTCTTCATTTTTCATGCATTAAAATCCAAGCGTTAATGTAACTCTCTACATACTTAAAAATAGATATTCTTATGCTGAAGTTTAGTAAAAAACTTATTAATCAATTTAAAATATAATAAAAAAAAAAAATAAAACACAAAAGATATCTTACTTGTAAGTCCAGTCGTATATTGTTTTGCGTTACCTCCATATTTTTCTATGATGGCAATTTCGTTATTATCTTTTAAATCGTTATAGATATGTTGAATTCGTTCCATTAAATATTTTATCTGTTTTTTTTAATAGTATGTTTTACAATATTTATTTTAATAAAATTGAAAAAGTTGTAAAGTATAGGTTAGGTTATAAAATATAAAGTTTACATACTGAAATGTTTAAATAAATATAATAGACAATCAACTTACCGTTTTACTATTAACATAAAAAGAATTGTATTTTATGATAAAGGCACTGAACATAAGTGTAATAGATAAAATCTTTATGATGAATTCTGTAGTACATTTTGAAGTCAAAATTGTTGTAAACTGTAAGTAATAATTTTTTTAAAGAAATTAGAAAGAGTATTTTCATTCCTTACTTCTGCATATTACAAACAATTTTTAGTTATCTATATATATGTATAACCATTTTAAATATGTTGTAATTTTTTATTTTATATTACTGTAGTTGTAATAATTAACATATAAGGAGTACTACCTAATTGCATTATATGTACAAGTACGCAAATGTATATATGCACACATATAAATATATATTTGCACAGATTTTTTTATTTAAATAAAAGATAAGAGAATGATATTATTGGTTATTTTTTATTTACTAGTTCTAAAATTTAAAAAAATCTAAAAAATTTAAAAAAAAAATGTCCTATTGACATATTCTATAATTAACACAATTAACATTTTTAAGGAAATATTGATCTTAAATTGACAGGAAAATTTATAAGTACAAATTGTTTATATATATATCACTAAAATTAAAATTGCTATACCTGAAATATAATGCAAGATATAAAAATACTAAAAATGCAGATTGATTGCAGTTGAACATATTTCGATTTTTTATAAGGCCACAAACCAACTATCACCAGAAGAATTCGGTTAAGACTAAAGTATCTATCCACAATATTGATCATCTCCACTAGCAAACTGAAATAGTTATAACGGGACTGATGGATGAAGATTCGCTTATCCCTACCACATTTAGAGTTTATTCGTAAGCAGTTTATTAAGTATTCTTTCTTATAGCTTCAATTTCGATATTTTAAAATTTAAATTATTTTACAATTTAAGTTATTTTCCGTAATTTAGTATAACTATAAAATCGTTTTCACACATTTCCAACACCGGCACATTTGCAATTTAGCACTATATCATTGAAATGTGTGAGCCAATTAAGTAATCGATTCACAACAACCGGAAGAAATTCAACAGATGTTTCTTTCTTATAGAATATCATTCACATGAGGGGTGCCCTGCTGTAAAAGTTGTGTCAGTAGTATTTTAACGGTTCTTATCCATGTGTTTCATTTTATGTATGTATATTTGTTTTAACATATATGTGATTCATAATAGAGAGAATTCTTCAATAATATTTTATTTATTGCACAACTATACTACAAATAACAATGCACATATAATATTATTTAATTTTTCAAGTACTATACATTTATTTTTTTTATTATTTTACTGGTTATTTAATATCTATTAAAAAGGACTAGAAAAATTGAAAGATATTTTAGTAATTATACATAAATATAAAAATTAAAAAATATCTATTGTTACTATCATTTTCTGATTGATCAAAATAAATCTTTCTTATGTTTTCTTTTTCTACAAATTTTAACTTTCTTTTTTTTTTAAGTTTAATTTGCAATTATAGTTTTATTACACTGCAAAATGAGGTCAAATTATTTATAATTGGTATGAGGAAGCATTCGCCGAGTAAATAATAGATCAACGTAAAAATAGAAATAAAGAAATTGAACAGATGTTTCCTGTTCATAGAATATCATTCACACAGAAGTCATAAAGTAAAAGCACGCAAACATATTATTCGCTTTTCAGCGATGCTGACTCATATTTCATTTTAATATGTATATGTGTATGTTTCTTATATCAAGATAAAAAAGTAGTACACTCTATAATACATAATACATGATAAAATTATGTAACATTATTCTATATTGTACATAATTTCTTTGCTATTTTTTTATACAGACAATTTTTATATTATTCTTGTAAAATTAAATAATATTTGTAAGCATTTAGAGATAAGGATCACCATCCGTGATTTATATTATCATCCTGAGCAATGTTGTGTGATGATTTTAGTTAACACGCTTGTAATTGAAAAATTACTAACAAAATAAATTTAATGATTTTTAGTAAAATAAGATCTATTATTGTATGATTTTATGGAATTTCAACTCCAACTTTCCATATAAAATGTCAAAATTACTTTTTTTCAGGAAAATTACTTCTATTCGTTGTGCGTTCCACATGGGCAACTTTACACGCAAAACCAACGTCCACCCTTCATCTCCCTTTGCTTTCGAAGCAAAATTACTTCCACCGTAGTACAAATGAATTAATGAAAATTTAACACGCGAAGCGAGTTCCATCCTTTTACCCCACTGTTTGCGAAACGAGGTTTATTATCCTATGACTTAACATGGGTTTTCAATTTTTGGAAATTTAACCTATGTGAAACCTATGTGAAATTCAAATTTGAACCGAACAATAATAATTACAATAATAAAAATAATAAGCCTTATTTCATACTGAAAGTATAGAACAGTAAGAGATGGACTTCATTTTGCGTGGAAAATTGAAAACCTTGGTGGATCTATCTTACAATGATAGATCTTGTTTTCGAATTAAAAATAGAGGCCAAGGTTTAAAAGATTATTCTTTTTTATGTTAAATTACGAATCCATATTAGAACTTAAACTTATTTTGTTAATAACTTCTTTATAAACAACGATCTTTCTTCAGGATAATGACATTCATAATATATTTCAAAATTATTAAAGCTGGAAAGTGATTGCTATTTCTAAATAATTATCAAAATAGTATTAATTCTCAGAACACAATGATTACATAATATGATATATGGAGTTAAATTAAATTAGAATTTTTTTTAAATTTGATAGTAGTACCAATTACAAAAGAAAAATAATGTGTAAAATTAAATCATTATTGAGTGATGCATTTTATTTTTATATTATGTGAAAATAGAATTCGATGCAAATATAGGAAAATTAATATTTTTACTGTCCCTAACAATGTTATATATCCCATACATATATTGCATTTATGTGAAATAGCAATAAAAAGAAATATCTTTCTTGATCGATAAAATATTCAATTGTGTGTGAGAACTGCAGATACGTGATCGAGATACGTTTGTGGATAATACACCGATAAAATCCGGACAAATAGATAAATTGGACTCCCATGAACTGGATAAATAGATGTGTTATAAACAGTAAGCACTAAACAATTATGTGAAATAACTTTTTGTACATTTTGTATATTATTATAAGAAATCATGTATTTTCTCACAGACACTTCATGGCACATTTGACGTGTCATTTTTTGCTGTATTCGAGTTTTCGTTTGCGGTATCTTTGGTACTCCCATCGGATGACGATTCAGGTACCTATGAGAAAAATAGAAATATTAAATAACGAAAATGAAAGATAATTTATCTACAAAATTATCACGTGCTTTTACCTGATGAGGTAGATTGGACAGGGTAGATGGCAGCCTATAACTGGGTAAAATATCTGGCATAGGTGGAGGAACAGGCGGTTCACCGTAAGTTTCATGAAGCTCTTCTAATCTTGTGCAGAGAGCGGTACCACGTTTGCTCGTAGCGTTCATTTTTTTCATAAGCCAATCGGCTTGTTCCTCCAAACGTTTTAATCGATCGGCTCGTGTCGCTAAAACTTCCTCAGGAGTTTGGAATTTAGCCAACGTGGTTTCTCTTTGTGAGCTTATAGCGTTTTCTCGCAGCTCATCTTTAGATGTCGACGACGGTATAAAATTAGCGGCCATAGGATATTCTCGGACTGTGTCTAAACTCGAAGAGGAATCGACGGAGATATTGTCGGAATCTGCGACGTTGTCTGGTTTGGAAGATCGTTGATCTCTAGCTTCTATCAGCTCCTCTTCTTGATTTGATGACACTGTCGACAAGGAGGAAACAGTTGACGAGGAGGTGATACAGTTATTCGTAAAATTTTCTAATTCTGTAGCAACCGTGCCAAATACTGGAGCAAGAAAACGTTTAGACGGACCCATAATCAAGGGATTACTGAATTGCACGCTTTTTGACGAAGATGACGCAGTAGATGTAGGAAGAGGTCCAATAGAAAAGATAGACATAGTGCTGGTTGTATTCGCAACAGTAGCGATGGGCGTATGAGAAACAAACGATGGAATATTTTCGGATTTTGCTTTCTCACCGTTGTTCCGCTTTGACAAATTTTTCACGGTTGATTCACACAATTCGCCATTATCCATCGCTGAAGATAAGTCAATATTCGTAGCTGTTTGTTTCAGTGTTTTTACAGTGGATGGTAAACACTGAGATTCAATGGTTAGTGTCCAAGATTCAGGATTTCCGTCGCAGAAATCTGTTCCACAGATTGTTCGATTGGTTTCCGTATCGCCGCCAGTTTCAGGGATCGGATCTTCACACGAATCTTCGAAAGGTGTCATCATACTTTCCAATGAAGCCGAAACATTCTCGTCTGATTCTCCATCGTCAATTTTTATAAGATTTTGTATAACATTGGTGAGAGCTTGGTCTAAAGGATCCAGAATCTCTTGCGCACCTCCCACAATATGCTGTTTAAAATTACATCGAGATTAGTCGTCAATAAAATATATACTCTAAATACAATTCGCTACAATTTCGCTTACATCAACTTCCGTTACGCTAATAAGTTCTGAATTAATATGTGCGATTTCTGCTTCGTCTAATTCCGCTTCGGTCTCTGGAGTCGGCGTGCGTTGTTCTAAAGTCACCGAAGAACCAGTTTTCGACTCTGATACTGATAACTCAGTATCTGTTGGCTGTTCGGATTCCGTGTCTGGTGTTGGCGCTCTAGGACTCTCCTGTATTAATTTAAGTAATTTTATTTTAAAAGAAAAATTACAAAAAATTGTATAAATAATATAGTCCAACAAAAATATTTGTTTAGTCAAGGCTATTTGAACAAATTTAAGGTTTTTGGAAAGGTTGACTCTCAAAATGACACTAGTTTTGCCGAATTGGCTATTGAGGTATTGGATATCTCTCAAATTATGATTTTATCGAAAGTAGCTACTAACATAATAGCAGATTATTGGAGTTTCCAACATGATTATTCTGATGACCACACAAAAGAAAACCGTAAAAATAACATTTTTCTATGCATTAATTGTGATTATCTAAATAACTATTATCAGCTTACTTTGTTTTTCTGATACTGTACCGAACACACACAATGTCATTACGTATTTCATGTGCTTACTTTTGATTTAAAATTTTTATATGTGTTATAAGTAGCCTGCTTAATTTTGTTGAATCTTTTATGTTTTCAATGGAGCATTACCTAAAAAATTAGAGCTAATCTAATAAAACCAATGTCATATGCGGAATCAGCGCCAAAGTTACCCTACAATCGCTCTAATGTAATTGCCAATAAAATTAGTGTTGACCAGTGTAATCAGTAAACCGCACCTTTCGTGTACGTCGACGCGGACCATGTCTGATTCGTCCTTCAATCGCTTCTTCTTCGTCAGTATCATCACCTCTCTCATCGCTGAAACCACTTTCAGCGCTACATAGAATAATTAAAATACAAGTTAGAGATTGTAAAACAGTATTCGTATAAGCAATAAATAATAAAACATGATTGTTTTTTTTTGCAATTTTTTTTTTTTTTATAAAAATAATATAATATTTTTATTTTTATTAATATTAATGTTTACAAATTTTATGATTGATTTTATGATTGGAGATTATAAATACTAAACTATAAGTACTCTGTTTTTTAACAGATTGTATCCAGATTGTAGAAACTAAAGTCTTAATGTTTCCTCTATTGTTGCATATAATGTTGCAATCTTAAAAGACAGATCTAGTACTCATGGTCTCCAATAATCAATCATAAAATTTGTAAATATTAATATTAATTAAAATAAAAGTAAGATTATTTTTATACAGTATACTTTCGAAAAGAAATAAAATTTGTTACATTTTTAATTCTCTCTATTTAGATATCTCATTGAGTTATTAAACCATACACACAGTGACATATGTAATAAAATTATGAATAAAAAACCTATTGAAAGAGTCGTGGGTAGCTAAAGCTTTCCGCGCAGCGAATTCGCGACGCAAGTTTCTCCATTCCCGTTCGGTGTTCGTGTTCTTTTGTCTAGCCGACTCCCATTTCTCTCTACAGTATTCCAACTCTTGCTTCAACTCCTGCAACATTTTTCTTTTCTCTTGTAGCTCGTATCTTAGTATCTCTTCATGTGTATGCAGCTGCTGGTGCTGCGCCTGCATCCGATCAACGATAGTCCACGTTTTCGCCAATTCAACCGACACCATAGACAGTCTTTTCTCCTAGATATTAAAAAAAGTAATGATAAATTTCTATTATATCATTTACACGTAAGAGCTTAGAAAACTATTTACCTGTTCACCCAGTTTACTTTCTAAATGAAAATTTAACTGTTTCATGCGATTCATCTCCTTCTCCAAATGCTTTTTCTCCAGAATTAATTCCTTCAGACGAATATAAGTTTTGCTCACGGATATTACCAATCTTGGACCGGCCGGAGTGTCTACAGACTTGTAACAGCTGTTTGGATCCGAACAGGATGCAACGGAAACGCTCGGAGAGGTCACCGCGTGACAACTGAGTAGTTCCAATAAAACGCGCCATACCTAGAACATGATTTCATAATTTCTTTAACGAAGTCGACCTGTATTAAAGCACATAATCAAATAATTGTAAGTATTACTATGAGCAGCATTTAAATTATCATTTAAAAATACATAAAAATTTTATTAGGAATTATTAATATATTCTTTTCTATACGTATTGACCTTAGGTAAATTATGGGCGATATCTTCTTCTTGCAGATCATCTTCCTTTCTGTCAACTTCGCCAACGTTTTCTACACTATTTTCTTCACTCGTGTGTTTTTGGGATGCTTTACCGCCCTCGACTTGTTCAATCAAATCCAAAAGAAGTTTAGGAAGAGCCGCTGCTTCGGTACTTTCTTCCTTGGCTATGTCACTTATAAGATCATGATTTTCCTACAATGTTAAAATCAAATTGATTATCCTCGTTCTTTTCTTTTACATTCTTTTTTACAAAATCTAGTGTCTTTTTTTTTTATAAATTTTAAATATTAATTATTTAATACTATTTATATATAATATATTTAATAATATTTTTTAGTTATAAATTACTTGTATAATAAAATCACTACAATACCTGTAACAACTGAGTCAACCGATCGAGATCCATATCCGCAGAGGAAGCGCCAAGCAGCATCTGCGTGAATAATCCATTAATGAGAGACATCTGATTCTGCAGATCTCTGCAATCCGCTTTGGTTAATCCCAATTGTGATTCCAAGTTTGTTATTTCTGAGTCTTGAGCGTCGACCTGGCGTATGTAGCATACATAAGAATCTCAAACTCAAACAATCAAAATGAAATTGAACGGCAACACCACGATACCTTGTCTTCAGCTTTTTTAAGCTCCTCTTCCAAGTTCTCGGATTTCTTTAGAGCGTATTCCAGTTTCTGTTTCACATCCGTCAGCTCTCTGGTCGCGGAATCTTTCAACTCGGTCAAGATCCTCAGTCTCTCGTTGTAGAGGCTTTTCAGCGCATTTATATTCTCCAATTGTCGGTCGCATTCGATTCCCACGTCATCTTGGATTTCCAGGAAACTCCTGTCGCCCAATCTGACCAATAGTTGAGCCAGATAATTCTTCAACTCATTGGTCTGACGTTCTCGTACAGTAAGTGACACACGTGTCTTGTTAGTTACTTCCGTCAAACAGCAAATGCGTTGTCGATGACGTTCTGGATCGGCCTCCAGGTGGTAACGAAGGTCGTCCACCTTCTCAATTTGGTTTCGCACGTTATTCCTTAACTCATCGGATACCTGAAACAAGCCTGTATCTGTGTATTCATTTACGGATTTTGATCACAAATGAAATGTATGACGAACAATACCTTTAGGGTGCGCGTCAATCGTTGTGCTTCAGCGCGTTTCAACGCTTTCTCGCTTTCATCCGTATGTTTGTGCTCCTCTTGTTCTTTCGGCGTAGCTCTTACAAAACTGCCATTCGCAAGATCGAGATCTTGCGGATTGTTATGAGCAAAACGTAACTGAGCCAACATGTTCGACGTTTTGGAATGAGCTTCCTTCTCAGCGTCCAATTCTTTCCTAAGTCTTTCCAATTCGGACGAGACTGCTGCGATAGCCCTATGTCTAGCTTCTCTCTTCATAGTCAGTTCCTTTCTAAATTCGTCCAAACTGGCAGCGGCACAATTTGGATTCGATGTACTTTCCGGTATGTCGTCTGTCGAATCTACAATATAAATGCCCGATTTTATTTTGCGAATTAAAACACGATTCATTTATGTATAATATGATTCTATTAGAATAATATAATGGAAACTTATGGACATAAAATATACCAATATCTTCTCTTGAAATAACGTCGTCTTCGTTCTTTCTTTCAGTCTTCATAGTTTCCTTCAGTCTTTGAATCTCCTGCAAAGCGTCTTCATGGGCCTTAATCTGCTTTATTTTGTCCGAGACTTCTTCGGACAATTGTGCTCGCAATTCTGATATCTTTTGATTTTCTGCATTCTTAATCTGTTCAGTGTCGAGCAACGCTTTTTGCAGGTTTTGTTCCAAAATTGAAATTCTCGCATCGGCAGTGTCTTTTTCCGATTGAAAGACATCGATTTCTTTCAGCAATCTTTCGACTTCTTTCTTAGCGCAATCTAAGTGTTTTGTCAGTTCATCATATTGCCTGCATTCGTGCAAATTAGCTTCTACCGTTGCATACCGCGTTTTCAGTTCCTAAATAAAAGAGGATAATGTTTGTTATATGTTTTAATGTAATTCAGCGCTACTGAGCGTAGCAAAAAACGATTAAGATTCTTGATTTCTTCTTGCCAGTCTAAATAGAATATATTATTATCATACCTCATAATCAACACCTAATTTTTCTACTAAATTATTTTGATCCGTCAAACTGCGGAGTAGTCTTTCATTTGCACTCTGAAATTCCAGTCGATCCGCTTTCAATCTTTCAACTTCTTCCGACAATTTGAATATTTCTTCACTTGCTGGATTTCTCATCGGATCTTGTTCATCATTTCTCAACTTTGCACGTTTTTTACGCACTTTATCTAAATCTACGTTCATGAAACATGAGTTTCCGTCTAATCTAAGAATATTCGTCTCGGAATCGTCGAAATGAACACTACAACATATTTGACCATCCGTTTTCTTTCTGGTCATGCCACAATCGTCAGGTACTTCACTAATAGTATCAATCACGACGTAATTCGTTTGTTGCTCCGTCGATTCACAACGTGATTCCGTAGATTTTGAACAGGAATTCTCATTCTTCGTATCTCGTGTCAGAGAATTCTTCGACGTTTCCATTTCGGAGCGTAAGTTGCTATCTTCTTGGAAACATTGCTGTTTGCACTGTCCAGAAGAACACGTCGCCAGCAATTTTTCTAGTCTAACGACACGCTGTTCCAATCTTCGCATTTCCTCCTTTTCTTTATCTTGCAGTCTTTTCCGAGGAACATCCTCGCATATTTCTAGATTCTCTGTCGAAATCTTCCGATCCCCTCTATCCTTCGACAACTCCAAATATAGCGCTTCCATACGCGCTAACGTTGCACTGTGCGCACTAGCTAATTGATGATTGGCCATAGCCAGCTGCGAAATGATTCGCGAAAGCTCGACGATTTCATTATTCTGTTGACACATTAGGGGATCGTGACTGCCATCGGCAGATTGCCAACCTGTCATTTGCGTGGCGCACGTTAACTGCAACATAAATAAGCAGACTGTAATTTTGGAATCCAAGTTTGTTAAAAATTCGAAAGTACGCAAATCGTTAATTGTTCCGAAATATCACTTCTTTGCAAAATTTGGCGACAATTTTTAAAATTTGCTAAACTGCAAAATTGCATCACAAAACATGCATCATGATGAATCACAACGTAATTTCAAACAAAGAAAATGAAGGAAACAAAGGCATTATCTTTCTTTCTTTTCATAAAAATTTCTTTTGCAAAATGTTAACATAAGATTAAAAAGTATCTCGCGTCATTTGCAGTTTACAATTTTTGAAAGAAAAATTTCACTTTGGGAGATAATTATCCGTCCTCAATGATTCGCAATAGTACACTAAAACGCAACGAACGCGATTTATCCCACGAACCGACCGAGAATAAGCACGTGATCACGACCAGTGGAGACGACTTTTCATGACTGTGAGTCAGTGTGTTCTCCCGAAAACATGGATTGGAGAGAAGCCAACTTGTCGCGGCTAACAGAGAAACCGGCTTCCGTAGAATAAAACCGCGTGATTTTTGTCCGGAAAATCACAGGTGCAACACGACGATGGCAATGCCCGAGTTTAATTTAGCTGCAATCGCACGTGTTCCGTACAAAACAGACTGCTCACACGACGTTATTAGTAGCATGTATCGTGCGCGCGGAAAAGTATATTCTCCAGATTCATTGTTGGTGAAAAATGACATGAAACATTGAACATAACAAAAAAAAAAGAAGAACAAACAACGACTTACTAGAGTTTCATGTTTAGGAGGCAGTATATTTGATAAGTTGAGTGCCGTTGGCCTCTGATTCCAGAATTCGTCAGTCTTCAAGGTCGCATAGGGGCTCGGACCCTATGTGCCAAAGTATCAAATAAATTCAGAATTTCTCTCTCCCTTATTCTCCAAATATTTAATTAGTAACGTACTTGCGATTGTGGCTGATCTTCTCTTTTGCAGGTACTCGTTCCGACATGTGTTCTTTGTCTTTCGTCGTTCGTGGGGCAAACTTGCGGATACAAAGGTGTTTCTGCTTCACGTTCGCTCGCAGAGATCAAAGCCGTCGGGCCACTACTACTGCTTGACGCTCCCATTATTTAAATTCTTCACTTAGCAAGTGAAAACTTATCAGGTTAAAAGTATATAAACTTTCCAATTATTTTCTCTGTAAATAATTTTGCAAAATATCTAATTTGTTAACGTGTTTTACTTATTTTTGCCTGAAGTATAACGATAAACTAAACGATTTCTTTCTAATATAACTAATATAATTTATATAATATACCGTTATATAATCTTGTCTTCAAATTTTTGACTCTGAAGGATATCATAAAATGACTCTTAAATTGTAATTTAAATTAAGATGTTTTAAAGAGTCGGACATTACATACTTATCAATTCGTAGGCATATCATTGCCGAAAGAAAAAGTTCAGATTGTGTCAGCTTTTATTTTTAGAAACTAATTCGATCTAGATTGTATCTCGACTCTCTTTAAAGACTAAGTAGGATAAAAAAAACTAGATTAGTGGCGTAAAAATAGAAACATATTCGATATAGTGCTTTTAATTACTCAAAAATAACAACCATTTGATGGAAACAAATGCAACATATCTAAATACTTGTATACACGTCGGAAAGATATGCGTAAGACTTTATATTCAATAAAATACGATAGATGTTATCATCTAACAGCGAAGATCCAGTATTTCGTTTTCAGAATGACAGCCGCATAAGCGAGAGTTTTCAAATACAAATCAGAATCCAAGTAAAAGTCGCTCACCGATAGAAAATGGAAAAGTTGTGAAATTCGTGGCTTCGGTTTTCTCCAAGGGTCAACGACGACTCTGTCTGACTACTGTCGTCGTTACTAGCGGGCACCGACTCGCATCTCTAAAAATACCATTTCGAAAGACCGCCTGCGCAAAGCGCACAACGATACATCTTCGCAACGAATTCGTGCGCAGAAGCGTTGCTTTAGACTTCCGCGCGTATTTCACATCCTAGGAAGCCATCCATTAATCACGAGAAAACAAATTCAAGTCGAGAAAGATTTTCCGATGGATATTCAATGGTTATTGCGTTGCTTCATTTTCATATCTTTATTAAGAGATGATATTTTGTGTAACACCCACCAAAAAATTTCAATTTTTATTTTAAAAAATATGCAAAATGTTACAAAAATAATTTAAGGTCTAGAAAGTAAATGTTACTCAACAAATTGGGTGAAAATATTTAATTAATATGGAAAAAGATTAATTTTGTTATTTGTTCGCAGTAATAAAACGATACGAAAACAGTAATTCGTTGAATTACCACCGTTATTAGTTCCACCTTGAGATACAGCACTCACAGTTAATAGAATAAACAACTATTTTAAGGTGCTTTCAAGCCTTCAGACAGTAGTTGCACTCGGGAAAACGTAAACGTCCTAACAATAGCCCCGCATGTATTCTATATTTAGGTAGTTTTTCGAACTTCGTCATCGCTACCGCCGCACTCGTTTCAAAAGGAAAATCGATTTACTCTTCCCAGTTTTTTACTTACAACATTATGTAACTACCCAATGTAATAATTAAGAACGCTTAACCAAATATATTTCTAATTTTATTTTGTTTATCATACTTTATATTAAAAAAAAATCAAAATACAGTTTAAAGCACACTATTTTCCAAAAATAAAAGTTGACACATCCCCTAAATTCTTTCTAGCAACTCTACATTTATATATTAATGTACATATATTCAAATTTAACAGTTTAAAATATATGACGTAACTTTTATTCAATATCAACATATCAAGGAAATAATGAGCAATTTTTATTTAACATTTTTATAATTAAATAAATATTAATCTTTTCTTTTATTTCTTATTTTTCAAACGGGAAAACTTTTTCAAGGATCAGAAATAATATCTGAAATAATGAATATAACAAAGTAATCGGAGTGGGTATAAATATGCAAGGAAGCATTGCATTTATTTAAAACAATGAAGGTGAATGTGGAAATAAATAACAGTCTCGATGGGAAATTAATCAACTGCAGATAAAGTAATGCTCCACATCTGTCGGACTTGGATACAATCCTATCCGTAGATAAGAAACATCCTCCACATATTTTGCGTTATTGAATTCTATTGAGAGAACTCTCGCTAAGACATTTGGTATTTTATCGGTAAATTTTGGACTTTACCGCATGGTTACTGAAAAGCGAAAGTGCATCTAGATAACGCGTTGTAGAGGGATCGTGAGAAACATTATCCTGACATCTCCCCTTCTTCTTCCTGACGTACATCTCAGGTCACAAAAACAAAAGACAAAGTAAACGAGTCTACTCGAGAATTCATAACTTCGTACATTTAATAATAAATTTCGAACGACGGACGTGCAGTTTTCGCGAATAATTTCAGTCGCAAATACATATACGCCATATATCATTTCAGCATCCGAAGCTGAGCACCTCTATCATGATTATAACCGTGATGTTTATAATGTTGCATTACAAGTATAATTTAAGCGCATTGTTGTAACTTCTACCGTTGTTGCAATACTTCTTATTCTCTATCCTAACATCTTTGAAATATTTATAATGTCTAGATACACCGCGTTCGACCCACCGGAATTACTCAACTCCATGTACGAACGCATGCACGACATGCTGCTCCAATGTGGAGGAGCGCGAGCGCGCGCGCGCGCGCGTTCCGGTGCCGCACTGCCGCCAGCCGTGTACCGATCGGCTTGGCCTGACAAGGCCGTCGCGGCGCGCGTCCGTCAGTCAGCGTTCGCGCACGAATGCGACGGTACGGTCGTCGGTCGTCGTGGCGGGTTTTTACTCGGCGCCGCGCTCACGGGAGCTCCAGCTCGGGAGAGCAGAGCTGACGTTTCTACGTGAAGCGGGAAGAGAAAGTGGTTCCGCTCCTCTATCTCTCTCCCTCTCTCTCTCTTTCTTTTTCTTTTGCACATTTTCTCTATCCCTCAAGCCTTTTTCTTTCCTCTCGCATTTTTGCCAGTCCACCGAAGGCGTTCCGTGCAACCGCTGGGGCTGTGACCTGCTTCCGCTCTATCCTCGCAGCGGTCTGACAGGTGGACGAGCACCCGCAGGTGAGAGGTGGCGAGGTGCGGTACCATCGCTGGTTCCGTCGACGGATGCGGAGGACCAACGTCGTGCGAAAGACACCCTCCGCCTCCGATCGCGACGCGACGATTTTTGGCGGGTACGACCATCATTGCGGCGCAACAGTCTCGGGAGAACGGAAGGGTTGTTTGACAGATCCGGAGTACCCCCGACGCGGTCCCCAAACGATCCGTTCGAGCAAACGTTTCCTTCCGGCCTGACGGTGATTGCGTGTTTAACCATCCGGATGTATGTCTCCAGTCACACGCTTGGGATGACCGCAATTAACATACCATTGTGGGATCGTGCTATTGTTGCACAACTGCGCGGTCCACGTCGGAGGGTTTACCGCGATTACCGCGTGAGCTGATTACGCGATGTTGCTGAACAACACGAGAGACTCGTGGCCAATCGGTTACGTCGGAAATTCCACGAGATACGGGCGCTATCACCTGATAAGGATATAACGCACGCTGAGACCACGTTCCCCAAATTTAATTTATCCACGCGATCATCTCGGAGCACGACCTGGCCACGCGTGTTTTCCATGCGAAGTAGACGCAATTGAATTACTTCAAGATCGTTCACTCTCTTGCGAAAAGTTCCAGATAGCGCGGAGGAACATTCGAGGAGCTTGGTCTCACAAAGTTCAAAGCTGAAGAACGGGAGAGGGACATCCTCAGGTGTACCCGCGAGTGTTATTCTGGACATTCCAGCTCTGGGAGATCCAGCCGTGTTAGGTGTGAAACGCGCGTGGATCGCTTCTCTGCTCGCAGGAATTTCTCTCTCTCTCTCTCTTTTTTTTCTCTCTCTCTCTCTCCTCTTCATCACGGAAGGTCGAGAAGTCGATGCTCATCGACTATCCGAACGGCGAGCGGCGCGGCGCGACGGCGGTGCGCCGCGACCTTGATCGCGCAACATCGGCGGCTCGGTGCCACCGGTAGAGGTACGCACGGCCTGCGCGTCGACGTCGATAATTCGCGCGCGGCGTACATTCTCTCCGCGTGTCCTCGTATTCGATGTTCTCGCGCCTCCCCGCCGTTGTTCTCTCAAAAGCAAACGGTTCTGAGAACCATTTCGGAAATGGTTCTCTCGTTCGACAGGCCCTGCTGCGTCTCCATCGTTGCTCCTCGTTTTATGAAAGTCGACTCGATATTGGATGAGACGCGATTGATTTTTGAGAACAAGACTTGCTGACTGTAATCGCGCGTCATATGACGGCGGATTTTTACATTTGCATAAATTCGTATGCAATGACCTTTCCTTGTATGATAATTCCATGCGGACTTGGACTCGGCGTAATGCTTTGCCTTTCACATTTCGATTCTCCAAACAGTTGAGTCGGTGCGTAATTAGCAAATTATATTTTTAGTATCTTCAGATAAATTCTTTTTAAAAAGCCATCTGCGGTTTATATTAAGTTTACCAATTAAAAATGAAGACAAAATATTTGCTCATTAGAAATCATTTGCGAAGAATTAAACAGAATAGAGAGAACATCTGTTTTATTTTCTATTATTTTAATAACTATATATTTCTAGATTATGATTTTGATAATTTATATTATCATGAAAAACGAAGAGAATGAAAAACTATGATGAAATATGAATGAAACTTCCATTTCTGATAATCTTGTCGAGAGGTCAGCATTAACTTTTGAAACATCGCTCACAACTCTAAATAACTGTTTACATTAAAAGTAAGTGCATACGATAAATTTAGATTAATTCATCAGGTTGAATGTTAAAATTCTTCAGTAGCATCTAATATTTAATCCTGTCAGTTCGGAATAACTGCTCGTAAAAATCGCGATATACGCTTCAAGTCACTCTAAATTACGTAATTACGATTGATCTTCGTTTCCCCAATACAGCAGACTATCGATGGGTCATGCCTCGCCGCCGTATCTATTGCAATAGAGGTCGCATATCGATAATGTAGGTCATGCATTTTCGGCCTTGCACATTTGGCATCTGAACGTCTATCGGTTTGCACGTCCATGTGGACTGATTCGATTGCTGTTCCAGGAGATCTATTGCTCCATCGAGGAACTTAATACAAAACAACTTGACGGTTTGATTTATTCTATAACGCGCAGAGTAATTGTCTTGGAATCAATGACCCATGTGTTTGCTAATTTTCCGCCACGCATAGCTATATAAACTTCTTGTCATTCATATACAGATGGAAATCCTAAGTTAGATTATTAAAACTCGGCAGAAACCTAATTTAATTTTGATTGCTAAGATTGCTATCTGATATTGTACGCCAGTGACACTAACTTAGGAAAAATTTGTTACGGGGCAAGAGGAACATTTTAAATAAGAATTTTAAATAACTTTTTTTGCCGACATATCGCTTACACGAAAGTACAACAGAATATTTAAAACACATTTTAAATCAAGAAAAATAGTCGAATAATCCAAAAAAGTTTAAATTATTGAGGGGGAAAGTTCTCTAATGATTTTATAATGATTTTATTAGAGGGTAAAAAGTGCTTTGCCTTCCCGAAATCGGCGCCCGTATGTTATATACGAATTGTATTATTTCAGAACGTTTAGCAAACATAATGAGGATATCTCAAAATCTAATTTTTTCATGTAATGTTAAGACTTGTATCTGATATAAGGGCAAGGAAATTATAATTCATAATACTTACTGTGAATATTAACACTTACTATGAATTCATTACATCAGTGTAGGTGTTAGATTATGCGCATTTAATATTCTATACTAAAATTCGATATCCGATCGTTTCTAATAGGAATCGTCCAATCGAGGTCATATGTTCGTTCTTATAATCGCCACGAGTCATCACTGTGACCTTCGTGAACCTTTGATAATGCGCTCAACGCATCATTTATTTGAACACTTGAGAATAGCAGAACAATCATTTACATCACGCGTCCGCTATTCGTATTTTTATGCACGGTTATTACACGAACGCTTTCGTGACGCTCGATCGGCTTATTGTGTCGCTTATCTCTTTGTGTTATCGCTTTCTACGCCGTTCGACTCGATCCTTATATTTTATATTTTGTATTTATCATTTTTTTTAAATTCTACTTCATTATTACGTCTGTCAGACATTTTACAAAACATTACACGTGCAGCAACAATGATACATTTATCTTTGCTCGTAAAACAATTAAACAGATAATTACAAGGATCCGACAATTAAAAACGTAAGACGCAGTATCCATCGAGTTCGACGTATGTACATACGTCGAGATACGATATAGAACTTCGTTTTTTCAAAAATCAGCACTGAAATAAAGTTCATGAATTCCAAAGACGGAAGAACATACATAAGAACTATACAAGAAAGTACACATAAAAGAAATAACTCTCGCAAGAATAACACTTTTTTCATTTCTTCAATACGAAATGTTGATCCAGTTTACAATAGACACCTTAACGATTATTATTATGATTGCATGATTGCAGAATGGATACATCCATATTACGAATTTTCAAGGTATTATTTAGAGCATATTATATGAGGGAGAGATTAATGTTTTCCATCATTTTTATCTTAACGATAGAGTTATAAATATATAAATATATATATATAAGTTATAAATAAGAAACAGGTTTTAATATTGGACAGCTAATAATACGTATATACTGATATAAGATTATCAGTTTTGATTGAAGTGCACAGTTCTTGTCGATATATCGAAAAGCTCGGTTAAAATTATTACCAAGACGAGGCAAATTAAACGTCTTTAACATATCTCATAATCTCCAACAGGTTCTAATTAATGCAACTTCCGTTCAAACAACGTTTTTCGTAGACGAGCGTAGATAAATATTCCGAGACAATACAGGATATGTTTCCTAATAATTCTTCTTCTTACTTAATAACAAGTTGTTTTTAAAATCGACAAAGAAAGATTATTCCAAATGTTACGAACGTCAGAGTGTGACTTATTTTCAAAGGAAACTTTATGAATCATCATTTCGCGCTTATCTTTCGATAATAAATAAGAAGAAGATTAATCCACACGTATAATTTCCAGTGAGAATAGAACGTAATAGTTAATCGAGATTTACAGCTGTTAATCAAAAGAGAAAATTCTGCTACGTCTCATAAATCCATTCCATCGAATATTTTATAAATTATAATGCAAAAACATTAATGTATATATAGTATAATAAAAAATTCTCATTTTTCATTTTTAATTATGTCCATTGTAATGAATGACTAGGAATCTTTTAAAAAACAAGATGAGTAATTTTTAAATATGTTAAGAAACGACGTTAAGAAACTGCTTATTCATAGACAATCGAAAGCTTCAAGAAAAACAACTCATTGGATGACATAATACATCAAATATGTCATTGTACATTGTGTGTCGAACGTCGAACGTCACCATATGATACACGGCGCTTGTAATCGTTATGCGTTTGCTTCAAAGCAGAAATATCTCTCGAAAATGTCAGCGAGAGAGAATGAAATTCCTGATTTAAGTGGAAACGTAAATTTTCATCTAGGCGAGGAATAGTCGAAAGCATGGAATTCCAACGTTAGCTAGGATAAACATCCGGAATAAAAATAATTCAAATCTGCACAGTGAATTCGTATTTAAGGTAGCAAATCAATACTTCGCTAATATTTAATAATCAACGATTTGATCGACCGTTCTCTTGGACGAGCTCGTACCGGTAAAAGCAAGGAATGTGAATATTTATCTTGCGTCATTTACTGAGTCATTGGTACGATGGACTTGGTACGATGATTCGTGTACTTATAAAGTCATGCAGTTATAGTCCCCTCCCTCAGATAAACTTCACCAATTTCATCATATCACGTTGAAAACAAATCAAAAACAAGATATACGAGTAAATAAACGACACGCGATATTCAATATGGGGTATCCTTGATTGACTCAAAAAATTGAAACTGAAAGTTGATAATTTTTTGTATTCAATTATATCAGCAAGATTTTCAGTAAAAGTAAAAAAAATTTCTTTTATATTTAGAGAATTTGTTTTATTGAAAATTAAAATCGGTGGTTTTGTAATTCTCTAATATATACAAGAGGATATGGAATTTTTCCAGAGACACGTTGAGAAACTAATGAAGTAAACGTATAACTCTTCTCTTCTCAGAATCAGTGCCGAGAGAGTTTTTAGTGCAAGAGTAATAAACTTTATCTCGATATATATCGATGGGATATCACTGTGAATAAAGCGTACCGGCAGCTTTTATCAATGTGTAAACCGAGAGGGGATTGTCAGATAAATGTTCAACCGGATCTACCGCTCCTTTGAAAAATAACCGAATGCTAATGAACTAATAATAAACTCGAAATAATTTATGCATTCCAATAGGTATACCTCTGACATTTTGATGAACATCATTATTTATTTGATTATGGCTTTTCCCATTACTGTCATACCAAATTACGATGTCAAAATTGAGAAATTATGTGAATATTTTTCTGCACTAGATATAAAATATTCAGTCGTCTCACGTATGTCCTCTTGTTCCCGGTAAAATAAATTCGTGAAATGTGTTTCTCATTTCAGTTCGTGTGCATTAATAGACAGTCATAAATCTTGATTAACCGTGATAAGATTCATTCTCGATGGAAATGTAGGACGTATACAGATTGAATTATACGTTCATTAAAGGAGACAAGAGAGGGATGCTCTCAGCTCATACTTTATCAATTTATACTGTCGAACATAAATTCAAATGGCGCGAAAAAAAATTAATTTGTCTTCACGTGTGATATGAGGAAAAACTTATGTGATCTTACTATATATAATACTATATTACACAGTTTGTGGTCTGAAAAAGAAAAGTAGTTTCCTATAGTTTTTTGCGCATTGAATCCGAATCTACAAGCAAAAATATCCTATCATGTCAGTAATTTTTCTTTTCCAGACCTTAGAAAAAGTCAAATTTTGCAGATCTGTGTTATCTGTTGTTTCTGGTGTTCAAGATCCAATAGCTGCAGTAAGGGACTAGTAATTTTCATTACTAGTTTTTAATGAATTGTCGTATTATATCTGCGCGTTATTTTTTCGAATCAGAATTCAGAAAAATTAAAGAAGAACGGTTTAGAATGTTAAATCGGTTAAACTTTAAACTTTAAACCTTAGACTTTAAACTTTTTGTAAAAACATCTATATCAATTACGTCGATAATCATCAGATTTAAACTTTAAACCTTAGACTTTAAACTTTTTGTAAAAACATCTATATCAATTACGTCGATAATCATCAGATTATTTAACTCTTATTTTTTTTTATTATTTAACTCTTTTTTTTTCGAATTCTTTCACTTCGCTGGCGACTACACGCGCACAAAGGATTCGTTTGGAAGCCCTTCGTGTTGCAGAATGCACGTGTAACATTGGACTGGAAAAGGCTTCGACGATGCATCGGTGCATGCGTTCGTCCGATGTGGCCAACGGCAAGAAGCTAGTACACGAAGCCGTTATCAAATTGTCTCGCATCAGCGTAGTAACTTTCACGTCACTACCGTTTTGTCACATTACTTATATACGATGTGCTTCGAATCTATTTCTGAGGCTGAATTTATCGAGCGGCTTTGACCCCCTTCGTACTCGGCAATGTTATCGGCCGTTATAAAGTTATTAAACCTAACGTAAGGTCGTTAAACGCCCAAACCTTCTGCTCGCTTCCGTAACTTTGCAACTTCGTGCGCCTTCGTACATCATAACGTAAGGCACGTCACCGTTTTAATGCATGATGAGACAACAAATTGGTATATTTGTCAAGGAATTTGTCATTGCTTAAATGAAAATTGGCGACGTTATTGACATTGACAAAGAAATAATCGATCGCTCGATCGAGGCCGTTTCCGTTAAAAAGATAAAGCTTAAATCCGCATTATTTCTAAATTTTACTGTCTAAAGATACCTGGAGTATCGAATTAAGACAGTGATATAAGGCTACAGTATTCGCAAACCCGTCGATTCCTGATCCCCGTTGGGGCTCAACGGGTGAGACGACGGACATTCCGGTGGTAAAAGCAAGCGTTCGGCTCGCGCGAGTATCGATTGATCGGTCAGCCATGTGTGCGAGACTGTTTATAGTTAGATAAGAGAATTGACGTAGCCGGTATTACGTAAATAGTATATTATCTCGTAGAGTTAACCCGTTTATTATTAATACAGTTACATGTGATTATTTGTACACTTATTAATCTTCTCGCCGAGATCAATTAGACACTCTTTTTAAAATCATCAAATTCGGCTTACATAAATATCTTAAATCTACGATCATCGAGTCGAGTGCTCTTTCTACTGTCGAGTCATTATTTTTTTTTTACAATATAAATCTTGCGTTTCAACCTCGAGTTGTGAACTATTTTCTTTTATATTTATCACTTGGGTATTATAGATTATATAAATTTGGTATTATATTTCCCCACTGAGGATTTCAAACTGTAAACATGCAGTTTATTTCCAAGATATTTGCCTGCTAACTTTTTTTTTTAAATTCAAGTCTCTAATTTATCAGTACACTTTGAATAAGCGATTTTTATGCTTACTGCTTCCTCTTCGTGTTTTATTCTGCCTTTTTACTTTTACTGTTTTGTTCATCGAACAGTCGAACAAATTCAAGTCTGAACTAGATTTCGAATGAATAACGATAATGTGAATTTCAATATCTGACTCAGTTTCCTGAGACCACTTTGGCACTTTAAGGGAATGAGGTAAAAACGTCTTATAATATCCACGTTTCTTTATCGTTCCAAGATATAAATACGAACAATGGTTTTTTTTATATCGAGCTGGAGAAACTCCCCTTACTACCGCGATAAGTATAAATTATTCTGGTTATTGCATCGAGGTCGACGATCCTGTCCCTTAATGGGTTTGCAGAACGTTTAAGATCTGCTTGAGGCCAGACGGCGCCAGTTTCCCGACTCCTCGCCATTATCGGCAGTGTACATTCTGCTATCTGTTATGCATACAGCTCCAAACAGTTCGATCATCAATGAACAAAGCAACAGAAATAACAAACATAATAAATATAAGAAGGAAACAAGTATAGAAATTTATAAGTGTAGAAATTTAGTCCGTAATAAACAATATTATGAAACATTATTAATATTAATGTTACTAGAATTATTATGTAGAAGATGGAGGACACTTTTATCGTATAACAGAAACTCCAACTATCTGACTTAAGTCTATTAGAAGTTAGTTCAGTATTGAATTTCGATGATTTAAGGAACTCGTAAACCGACTTCGACCAAACTTCGATTAACTTCATCAGCAATGGATTACAACCGATGAAGTTGCTTATAGCAAAATTTCCAACTGTGTAATTCATTATCTCTAATTTCACTTTTTTTATCTGCGTCAAAAAAAGTAATGATTACATATATTACATATATTAGCAAAATATTACAGGTATTATTTGAAGAGTTAATTGCCGATTAATCGGAGTTTGATCAAAGTAAACCGTAACATGCATGATACAACCATGTCTCTTGATATCGATTTATGTAATATACTACATATTCATGTATTACGAGTGAATATTACGAGTACTTTGAATATTACAAATGTGCACTTTTACACCTAGTATTTTGCTTGTGATGAACAACAAGATAACAGAGCACTTTAGAAATAGCACTCGATCACGCAAAAATTTGCATTAAAACGTAATGTATAATTGTATCAGATACTGTTTGATTAATGTCCATTAGACAACAATTTATGACTTTATAACTTTATTTTATATTCAAAAAGCATGATCATTCGGTGACGCGTTTGCAAAATGAGTATCTCAAAAATCAGACTGATCAACTTCGTTTTTTGTAAATTTTTGATTTTGAAATTTTATTATTACAGAGAGCAGTCAGTTTATAACTTAATTTATTTCCTCTATTTTCATGGAAACTGAATCCATTTTTCTTTCGATAGATTCAAATACTTGTCCTGACATGCGATTAGCTTGTGTTTGTCAAAGCGCTCGATCGGAGCTGCGTCCTTGGTCGAGCTCCGCTCTCCTTGCCCATGATGCACGGCCCACATTTTTATCGACGGAACTTTATTTATTTATTTTTAGAAATATACGATGGAATACCGACTGCACCAGCACTTTTGTTACGAGAATCGAGCGAACACGTGTTCAGAATAGCTCAAATAATATAATTTTAAGTGTCACTACGCTTTTATATAGAAGACTTCAATTACCTGCGATAAGAGACTCTAATGAATCACGCTAGACATTTCAGCTAAAAAAATAACTCGAAATTTCCTGCCCCCAAAACTTCTATTAAAGAATCTTAAGTAATTAAAATAAAATATCTTTATATTATTACATTAAACATTAATTATAAAGTTTTGCACAATGTATATACTTAATTCCCTTATTTGTTTGTTTATTTATTATATATATAATTTTATTTGCAATATTTAACATATAAATTTCGTATTGATTATTGCGTCAAACATTAGCCAGCTGAGCTCAATGTTACACGTATTTCCGGGTCAATGACCGCGCCACGTATGACGCACATCAGGCAGAGAAATAGCAGAAATGAGGTGAGGTTAGGCTTGAAACAGCTGATAGGAAAACAAAGGGACGCTACTCCGTTTTTCGGAGTACAGACAAAGCGTGGGATTGTTCTAGTGTATATGATACGATTTTCAGCTGGATGAGGCTGATGGAACCCTTGGGTGTCGCTCAGGACATCGTGGAGCCGGCTGTGTTGAAACGATGGGCTGATTATCCCATCCAGCACCGATACACAGACTACTCCGATTCGATTCGGGAAACGGCTCATCATGCCATAAGTCCTTTCCCTTGTCAACCGTCGCTTAACAACAAGCTCGCGCTATGGTGAGATTTTAAACACGAAATTCAATTTCGTTAAAGCATTTTTCGTATTTTTGTCAAGTTTTTCTATTAGAAATCTATTCTATTTTATATAGACTAGATATAGACTAGCTGTAGACTAGACTGTTAATTCTATTAACAATCAAGTTGATAATATAAAAATTATTAAACACATTAATGCTCTATAAATTGTTTCAGGACTGGAGATATCTCAATTTTACAAGTAGACGCAATAGTGAATCCTACCAACGAGACAATGGATGATAATAGTCCTATGTGCCAAAGAATATTCAGCCGAGCTGGTTCTGCACTCAAAATAGAAATATTTAATGAAATTAAAGGTCTATATTTTGATGCTTGCTGTGCTTGTTTGACAGTGATAGAATTTGTCTTAACAAAATCTCAATTGCAGAATGCAGAACTGGTGAAGTAAGAGTAACACAGGGTTATGGATTACCTGCTCGTTTTATTATTCATACTGTTGGACCAGTTTACAATGTCAAGTATCAGACAGCTGCGCAAAACACATTACATTGTTGCTATAGGTAATTTAAATGTTTACTATATGATATGTATACATATTGTTCTACTTTTACTCTGATGTTATTAGAAAATATATAGAAAATGCATTTTCTAAAAAGAGAAACATGGGAAATAATTTTTATCTTTTTGATATAGAAGAACTGAGTAAAAAGTACTACTTGTGTAGGAATATATTGTCATATATTACTTTTATCATCTCTGTACAAGTTACTTACATTAATGAAAAAATTAATGACGTTAAAAATTTAATTATCTAATTTAAAAAAATAAGAAAACCATTTGCTCTGTATAAGTTACTTAAATTAATGAACAAAAAATTAATAACGTTAAAAATGTAATTATCTAATTTATAAAATAAGAAAACCATTTTTTATGATTACATGTTCTTATTAAAATTTATTTCTGAGCATTCTAAGATTAAAATAAGAAATTTCTACTAAATAAAATTAATTTTTTGGTTTAATATATTTAATGATAAAAAAATAGAGAAATAACTAATGTAAAATGTAATTATATAATATACGTTAAGAAGAACTAAAGTTAATAAATAAATTGTATGATAGATTTTAAAACAAAGTATTAAGCATAAATTGTTGCACCTTATAAAACAATATCGCGACATACATTTTTTATCATTTTTGGGACAAGCAGCACAATGTCGCAATGGATTATTTATTTTTGTTATTTTTTTGGAGCGGATACTGATTGTACGTGTTGCATTAGAGTGGCCGTACACAGGACCTTCCCCTGTAGACAGCCACTACATAATCCTTCGAACGAGAGAATTAAGCTTGCCAATCTTACAATATAGTTTCTTTTATCATAGAAATGTTCTACAAAAGGCAAGAGAAATGGGATTGCGAACCATTGCTCTACCAGTAATAAATTCAGTACGGAAAAATTATCCTCCGGATGCAGGAGCGCATATAGCTCTCAGTAAGTACAGAGCAAGCAAATATCTATCTAAATTTAAGTATACGTCAATACATAATAAATAATAAATAAAAAATAATAATAAATAAATAATTATTTCTTTTCTAGGAACTATACGTAGATTCATGGAGCAATACAGCGATTCGTTAACATGTATTATATTTGTACTAGAGCCGTGCGATCTTGGAATTTACGAAGTCCTTCTGCCGCTTTATTTTCCGCGAAATTTAGCAGAACAAGATAACGCTTGCTGGCAATTACCGAATGATATTGGCGGAACGGACGGAGAACCTTTACTTCCGGATAGACAAATCAGAATCATCGACAATCCTCAGCACGCTTTGCACGGTAACGGAACGTTCTGATGTAATATTGCAATTACGTATGGCGAGATTTAAATGACATTCCTTTGAAAAATTACTATTATCACTTTTACAGGCGACGAGACGGTGGAACTGTCGACACAATTGGAAACTTCGGTTAATATCGGTGAACATGCCTTTGCGCAAATGCAGGGTGATTTGGACCGACAGAGACTTTTGGGAGAGAGACCTTTTGCCGACCCACTAGCGGATATTATGCTCAAGCAAATGCAGCATAAAGAAAGGTACGAATTTGTGAGAGATAGCCCTTAATAGGATTATTTAAAAATACTGTGTTTTAGATCGACAAATATCGATACGCAGTTTACTGAGTAGGTAAAAGTATAAAATTTATACAAAAATAATATTATTGGGCCAGGATGGATCGTAAATGACGTTTTTTCTCTAGTTAAATACATATCGGTTATGTTTCACTTATTATTATTTAAAAACTATTTAACGACACATTTTTATAAAAACAAGATTAATTTTGCAATAGTTAATTAACTGTAAATAATCAGCGCATTTAAATCAGGAGGATGATGCAGTTTATTTTTATAGCCAAATTAAAATGTTACAATAAATTGTTAACATTGAAGAAACATTGAATATTTTAACAATTCAAAAATGATAATCAATTTTGTCTTCTCTTTCTAATTTTTTTCTTCCAGATGATACCGACTAGGCAAAAATTATGATCTGTGTAAAATTCGTCAAATTTGTATTTATTATTTTACTGCTTCATTCGCGCTAGTTCATTAAAATATCTGAAATCAGCAAACTATTATTTAGCGGAAAATTGTGTAACTATTGTAAAGCTAGTTTTTCCTTGAACGCAATAAGTCTTGACGACTTTTTTCAGGCACTAGGTTTCTCTCTCCTTTATCCACGCAGCATAGTGAGAAATAACATATTCATACAGAAAAGCTGTCTCTTGTACCGATAAGAGCCGAACATTGCCGAGTGATTAATAGTTAAAAGATTTCTTCTATATCGACATAAACATGAAAAATGCACTATATTTATGCATTGTATTTATGAGTAACATGAATGGAGAACTTTTAAGGATACACACACATATAGTATATATATATATATATATATATATATATATATATATAAAATATATATATATATATGTATATAAAAATTGACTTGAAAATGATATAATGGAGGATATCGTTTTACAACAGTGGGCATTTGATTCTTTGTAATTGGTGCCTCAAATGTCGAAGTCATTACAACTTTTTTCAAGCTTATTGTTCTTTTCATAGTAAAGTTTACTGATCTGCAGAATAATTCATATATATACATGTAATCATAATTGATATGCAAATGTTAACTTAAAATGTATTTTCTTATATATTTACGTGTAACTTTTGTGAAAGGCACCTTTGGAAGTTTTTATTTTTTTCTAAACAATTTAACACTAATTTCATATACTACTCAAATATCTTTTCACGTAACTTTTCACATATTCTTCGTAATAAAATTCTTCTTATTATTTATATTCTTCGTAACAAAATTCTTATTAGTAACGATATGTTTGCGCATGTATCACACATTATTATTATTGATTATCTGATATTATATGTATTACATTTAACAAAACGATATCATATCTATGAATTGTATCGTTTATCGACTTTTGCGACTATGACGCACATACAAAGTTTGCTTCCTAATACCTGTTTCTAATTGATTTCAACGCTGAAATATCATTTGCGTCATAGAAATAAATCATTCGTTTCAGACTTGACATTTTGTCGCATTAAATGTTTATTTCGAGACCGAGATTGTCATCGACGTCATTTTATCGTGACATGTCGGGTTTATTACAGTGAGACGATAGATCCTCGTGTGATTCTCGAAACCATTGATCATACTATAGTAACAATGATTCATTACCTCTTTTTCGAATAGAACTGTTTTTTGCTTTAATAAGTTAATAATCAATTCTAAGTATTATGAAACGTCAATATTACGTCGTATTATGTTACAAATGTCGTATTATGAAACGTCAATATTACGTAATATCAAAACGAGTAATCTGACGAAATACGATCGATTTATTTCCGAGTATGATGAAAAGTTACATTTGAGTAAAAGTTTTATTTAATATCACATTTTACCGTTCTAAGAGACGATTTTATCTTTACCCATAAGATACAGAGCTGTTCAGATACATTAGGGAATACTTTTGTGTCATACTTTCGATAAAATACCTTGGATCTATTTAATCGAAGTCAAGGTCACTGCAGTCTTAAGTAACAATGTGATGCAATCACGTGCAATAACGTGCAAATAACTTTGTAATTTGTTATATAATTTTCTCCTTGAAAAATAGTTTGTGAAGCAATGTTAATTTGTTTTTTGAATAATTATCAATTTAATTCATTAAATTCATTTTTTCACGCAAGTATACAAATATATACATACATATACAAATTACGATAAGATTGTTTTCAGAAGTTCTATTATATGCACAAGTTATCTAAAATTTTGCAAAATATATGCTGATTATTCCGATTATTGTGTTGTGAAGCACAATATTTGTCTTTTTAATAGATAATCCTGAATGCCAAATTTTCTTACTGCGCACGAACATTTTAGCAAAGTGCTAATTCATCGATATATGTAACATCAATATGTATTCTCTAGAGTCGTAAAAGAAGTTCTATTTAGAAGAAAAATTATAATAATTTTATTGGTAAAATACAAGATTGCGTCTTTTAATGACAGTTCGTTAAATATAAATAATTCGTTATTCAAAGCATGTTTGCATAAATTAAAAATTTTTTTACAACAAACACATGGCGACTTAAAATATATTCTAAGTAAAATTTAATTGTAAGTTTAGCAAATCGTCCAATTTCTATTGCTGTAATCGAATGTAATTTGATAACAATTTAGAACATCACAATTGTGTGCCGAAATGGAAATGTTCTCCATTCTTTAGATTGGCCTTTACAGTCATCTGATACGAATCCGATCGAAAATATGTTATCGATCGTGAAAAGGTGCTTTGAAGAAAGTTGTATTCATACTAAAGCAGCTATGTTTTTAAATCCAAACAATTCGAAGGTCATTACTTTTAAATCGCGCCGAATCTCTTGTCCAGAAAGTTGCTAGACAGATTCGATGACAATGAAGATGACAAATAAGTGCGTGATGATGTATAGAGCACATTTAAAATTCACGTTTATTATAGTCGTCTTCTTTCGAGAAAACAATTATTTTATTCATTATCTTATTTATTGTATCTTTCGGATGAAGAATCAATATTTTATTTATTTACAACGTTTGAATACCAGCACGCAAGCAATGTTTGACAAATATCACAAACGATCGAGAACGGAGCGCATTTCAGCTTCCTGTTTCCCAATTGGCCCATTATAAAAATGATTACAAAAAGACATGAAGAATGACAAACGTTGACAGTCGTCCAAGGCCGTTGTGGACGGTATATTACTCGTAATTAAAGGAATACACATTGCGATCGAATTAAACAACGACCCCTACTCCAGGCCTCGTTCGCTTCGCGCGCATCGAGCACGCATCGTTCTACAAGCCGGGCAGGCGCCGTGCGGTACCTCGGCAGGACCCGGCGCGGTGCGGGAGCACTTCGTAGACATCATAGTCGTCGCGGACGTCGCTACCGGGAGGCGACTCCTCTCCTTCTTTAGACAAGACGATTCGATTCAGTTTGCCGCGACTCGTCGTACCGCTGCCATCCCTCTCCGTCGCCTCCCTCGACTGTGCTCCGATCGAACTGACGGAACTGTGCGTGGTTCTCTCCTTCGTAGTGACGAGATCGTCCTTTTTAACGGATGTCGCGGAAAAAGACGGCCGCACACGGCTGCTAGTGGGCCCGATCAATTTTCTTTTCTTCTTCCCTCCCTTTTTTACCGAAACAAAATCGCCAAAGGCGAAATCACGAAGGGAACGTGACATCAGAATGGTCATGATTGACATGGTGGATGTCATCGAGGACGAGGACCGGTGTGTATTAAGAGTAGTGCCTGTCATTCGTTTGCGCGTCGTTAAACGTCATGTCGAACGCGATTCGAATGAAATCTCGGTCTCGTGAATTATCGGCTCGCTATTGATCCCTGCTCTTTTATTGGCGTTTGTCCAGCATATTTCCCACATACCGGTGAAGAATATACCGCTGGTAATCAATTCGGTATCGAAGAATCCATGCATGATACAGTATTGTCATGCCGATTTGTTCCATTTATATACATTCGATAAAGAAGAAGCTTAAAACTGAATTTTGAAAAAAAAACTTGGAAGAACAAATTTAAAATTGACCTACAAGTTACGATATATTTTAAATTTCATCACATAGTGTAGAATGTATGTTCCGGATTGGATCTCTCAAAAAGAGAATAAGATACAACAAGCACAGGGCCACTAGAAATGCTAATGTAAAGTTCGTGATGGAGCTTGGGTGTCCGTGATAAGACGCATCCATTTACGCTTTACAAACTACAATTTTATGCACGTCACTGTTTATGTTATGCAAAGCACGATCTTTTGTATTGTAATTACATGTTACTACATTAAAGTTACATGACAAGTCGCAAGTCTGCAAGATTCGAGCAATCTTTCCGCATCATGCCGTACCTCCCTTCGAACTCGTCGCGAATAACATCACATAGCGCTAATATTGTTGATTTTGTTTCATTTAAATTAATTCTGTTTCTTTTGGTAGTTTTTTCTGTGGAAAACGTATTTAAAGTAAGTCACAATCGACGACGTTTCGCGTTTCCTTATTTGAAGGTCTTAAGTACTAAACTCGAAAACCTTTTCATGTATAGGTGCTTATATTACACATGTTTAAAACTCATTAGTGGGCATATATTAAGAGTATTATGGATTTTAAGCATAATCGTGCAGTTTTATCGTATACTTATCGTAATCCTAAAAACAAAACGTGCCATAAAATATGCTCGACCAAAATATTAATACACGGTAAAAGAGATAGCTTGCACTAAATGTATGACGAATGAAATCGTTATTTTGTAGATACGAAAGGCTTCTTAGGAGGGCGAAGACAGAGGATCTGACCGAGGTCTCGGGGATTGGTTGTTTGTACCAGAGCGGCGTGGACCGGCAGGGCCGACCGGTGGTGGTTTTCGTCGGCAAATGGTTCCCGGCCACTAAAATCAATCTAGATAAGGTAAAAATCTTTGCATGTGCTCTGAAAGTCAATGCGTTATGGATTACACAAGAAAATTTGCTGCTCAACCCTAAGACAATTACAATAAAAATATGTACCATTATTCGACCGATAGAAATTTAACAGTAGAAATTCGATACAGAGATATACAGCTGTTGAAAAACACACTCTTCTTAAAGTAAAATAATAAATATTATATCATAATTATCTTCACTTTCTTACTTTTTCTTGGTATAGTTCTCAAACGACTGAAAATTGCAACGGTTTATACCGACGTTCTACAGTCACTCTTGGTTGCCCTTTGTAATTTAATCGATTCGTTGAAATGTATGTATAAAAGAAAGTGTTACAGAGTATTTTTTTGTTGAGATTGTCTTTGATTTTTATGCTCTTACCATATACATTTGCTACGTTATTGTCCTGATGCGTATTAATCAAACATTGTTGAGCATTTACTTATACATAAGCGATACAATTTCACAAATTTTCCGATAAATACAATTAATTATACTACTTAATTTTCTAATAAAAATTTCAATAAAAAGTATTACGTATTTATATCAATTTGATTAATGTTGCACAATTAAATTGAAATACTTTTTTTAAATTCTCAAAGGTATTCGGCAGTAAAAAAAACTCTATCACTAATTGAAGTTCGCAAAACACATTCTTGTATCGGATATCGGATAATGTTCCAAAAATCATTATAGAAAAAATTTTTCTTTCACAGACACATTGAGAAATTGCACCACTTTTCTCTACCTCTTTTCCAAGTATTCTAGATACGTGCTGATTCTAACGAGTCGCGCATGCCGCTCGATTGCGTCGTGTCCAGGCCAAGCCTCGATCATTTGGCGCCTATCTTTGCACCAGTTGTGTCCCGTTGTGTCATTTCCTTTCCTCGTCGGACTCATCCTTACTCCGCTCATAACCAGAACGCGGTGAGATATAGTGGCGGGTGGCGAATCGATATTTACACGTCCAGAAATAGACCGACCATGGAATAGTCTCTCCATGGGGAGGGGACTGCAACGTCGTCGCGACGCGCACCCCTCAATGAAACTTTCTCACCCTATTAACCTATTTGCAACGATTTGCGATATCACATTACCGGCGCGTGTAGAATAGATTAAGAAAAGAAAACAAACGATCATTAAAATTAATAAAACGTTTCTCCTTTTTCTTTTTTTTCGTTGATTAACATCACAGCTCGCATAAACTGAAGTTATGCATATAAATATTGCAATCAAAAGAAACGGAAAATAACTTCTGACATTTAACCTTTCTCACACATGATAATTTTGACTTATACAATAATTTCTTTTCTACATATTTTTCGATATTATTGATAGTAAAAGAGATGTCTCAGGTGTTCAAATTAAATACGAAATGAGCAAATGGTCTTTATATATTTTTGTAAAGCACAAACAAAAAATATTTTAAATTTATTTTTAAAATATTTTTTAATTCTTTCAACAAGGAAACTGTTAAATAGAACACACATTTTGAAAATTCGCTGCTTTCAAACGACTTTTGATCGAGCGAAAAAAGCTCGATCCACACTTCTATGTGCAAAAAAAAAGTGCAACTTTGTAAATCATTCCTGTGTACACTAAGCCAATGTTTTAACACTTTTTGAACCAACTTATCCACGTTTTTTCATCATGACTTGTACGTTGCTAGTCACTCGATCGCATGTTCCAAATCTCTTACGCAAGAAAGGAAAGCTTTTAGCTTTACTTCTATTGGTTTCTTTTTTATTCCCAACGGAATGCCGATTGTGATCCGTTACTGGTGGTCTAGGACCGTCGGTACGATGAGATCGCCTCACTACTTTGACTTCAATCGAGATAAGAATATCAACGACGTCATATAAAGATTCGTCGACTAAAAATATACACTGTCATGTAGCGGTTGTTGAAACAACGCCATGTACACATAGCGTTCGCGCGAGGTATGTGTTCTAAGATGAGAGATTCGACGTGCATAATATCATCCGCTATTAATACCGAATCTCCATTAAGTTTGCCTCCATTAATTTAAGCATCTGTTGAATCCATCCTCGCGTCTTTGTTTCGTATTCACTGACCCGCTTTCGAGATGAAACATTTACACTCAGTCAGAATACTAATTACATAGAGAGCTGAGATAACCGTGTGTCTTCACGGTCGCGATACAGATAGTGACATGTTTTACAATTTACGGAACAATACTAATTCCGATTTGGCACAAACTTTTTTTGTGACAGCAACACCGATTTGCCTATCTATCGATTTTTTCATTTTGCTCCTATTAGAACGGAAGTTCTAAAAGCAAAAAGATTTCAACTTTTTCATTGTTTTGCATTGAGATAACAGATAATTTCGTCATTGAGATAACAGATAATAACGATCGTATACATTGCATGATGATATCATTTGATCGTAATTGGACACGCACAGTTGGTTTGTATAAGGACACGTTTGTGAAATAATTTCGAAGCCTACACCGCTTTCTTAGTAATATTATTAGTTTGTATTAATAAAGGTAAAAAATATTGATGGAACAATATAATGAAAGTTACATATAAGAACTATACATAACAAGTTTATAAATTGTCATGAATATTTAATTGATGACTGAAGAGCAAACTCGACTTTGAAAATGTCATATATGCTTTGAAGACAATCTTTCTTCGTCATTTAATGAAGAGAAATTGTTGTAAAATTTTGACAAATTTGTATAATGGGAATTCTTTTTTTGCTTGCATGATTTAGAGTATAAGCCTATGTTATCACAACTTAAATGTCTTACCTGACCCTCAAATTTATGATATATGCTATAAGTTCATTGATCGCCCGAAACTCCCCGACATTTGTCGATCTCGGATTTCTCATAAAGGTGAAACGGTGAAATTACAATGAAACTATAGAGTTGGTTCTTTCGGTAGAAACCTCTGAAGATACATCACATATTCCACGACGTAGGAAAGCTTTGCGAAATACATTCTGTATATCTCGCCACTAACGTTCCATCGATCCCGAGAATATTTACGCAGCGTTTATTTTAGGACATACTGACCCTTATTTCTCAACTTTACTTTGACAACGCATTTTTTACGCAAATTAAATTTCCAACGTAAAAGGGGCATTGCTGGAATTTATTTACTTTTTATGAAAATAATGAATAAAACCAGTGAAATACACTTTCTTATCCTCATAATTTATTGTAATTTTAGGCCTTGCTGTACCTGATACAATTGCTGGATCCTATCGTGAAGGGGGACTACGTTATCGCGTATTTCCACACCCTTACGGCCAGCAACAATTACCCCAGTTTACACTGGCTGCGCGAAGTCTACAATGTGCTTCCCTACAAGTAAGTTGTGCGCTTCAGATATCGAACGTATCGAACCTATTGATCGTATTTTAATGTAGAATCACAGCCACGTCTTTACGTACAACGTAAAGGATAAAGTAAAATATTTCAGCGGTATTAGAAATTTGACAACATTTCCATCATTTTTTCCATTATTTATTGGAAAACGAATGTTTCACAATACTTAATAAATTTAAAAAATAAAAAGATAAAAAATGTGATTTTTTTAAAGAATTTTTTTCAACAATTTTTTTATGACAGAAGAGAACATTTAAATAGTGTCACTATAGATAAAAATAAAATTTTTATTTTCTTATATCACCAAGAAAAAATAAAACTGAAACTTAAATTATCATAGTCCTAGTTATGCAACAGCAAGTTGCATCGAGTTGCTGTCTGCGCAACTTGATTCCGCTTATTTACAGAATTTGATCTTGAAACAGAGTTTCTTTTACAGATATAAGAAGAATCTAAAACATTTCTACATTATTCATCCTACCTTCTGGACCAAGGTTAGTAATAGTATCATCGCGTCGATAATTATATGCTGATATAACGATCTTTGGCCTCAATGAATGTTGTTTAAGACGCAAAACCGCACTGTTAATGAACGTTATTATTGCATTTCCCACGTTTATGTATGACGAATTATCTTCGGAATGATCATATCGAATTTCCTGGCTATTCGTACTTCGTTAGTAACTACATTTGCATACAGTAATTTTGTAATCGACAATTTTGTGTATTATTAAAAATATTTAATGATAACTACAATTTGAAAATAATATCTCTATGCTGATTATAATTTTGTTCTTTTCCTATTATGATTTTATATCAAAGAAACTCTAATGTTTTCTAATAAATACAATTAATCATTTGTTGTAGATGGTGACGTGGTGGTTCACGACCTTCATGGCTCCAGCTATTAAGCAAAAGGTTCACAATTTGCCTGGAGTAGAATATCTTTATGAAGTTATGCCGCCTGACCAACTCGAAATCCCAGCGTATATCACAGAATACGACATGACGGTACGACAAGCAACAAAATGACTTTCGAATAAAAAAAAAGTTAATTAAAAGTTAATTTCTCAGTCAAGCTTATTTTTCTTTACAGATAAATGGCCTGAGGTATTATCAACCGGATCAGGTCTTATCGGCGCCATCAACGTCCACGTAATTCGCAGGTGAAAATCTAAATGGAAGCAGCGAAGCGTCAAAATCGAGGCCAAATCGAGTGTTTTGTGCATTCGTATGGTGGACTGTTCGTATTTTTGCAGTAACATCCGTGCGCCACTTAAGCATGAAAACTGTACGCATGAGATTTGAGACTGCTGATGTATCTTGCTGGTTTTTAGCGATGAAGTACGACTGGGTAATCCGTATCTTCGAAAAAACAATCTGGTTCCGCAATAACCTGAAGTCGATTTGTCCAAGTGCCTCGTAAGGGACCGCTTAGGAGGAAAAAGGACGAAAGGACGATCGGCGCGAATGTTAATACGAATATTAATACAAAAAAAATCAAGAAACCACTGCCCGCCTGCTTTTGACGTTGATTGGTTCTTTTTACTCGTATGTGCGCATACGAGTTTTTACGTCTCCGAAAGTACGAAGGTAAAACTTGGTACTGGACAATCCACGTTAAGATAGGTAATCAAGAAAACTGAATCGACCGTATGCACAGTTGGAAGTGCATTGCTAAACAGAGTATATTCTCCTTATCCAGTAATAGTGCTAAATTACTATTCGCTTAGAGCGAACATCGGCTGCCAAAATATCAATAATCAATCAGTATTTTCATCGTCGTCGTCGCTCGCAAAACGAAATCCAAAAAGCTGAAATATTACTCTCTCGCCCTTGTACATATTACGCTATTCGTGGCAGATTCTTAGCTTTAGTACTGCCTGTGAAAGCGGTAGAAGGGATAAAGGAAAGCATTTGACGACGCACTAGAATTAAACGTCGGCTTAATACAGACCGCCGATCGCTTTCTGTTATTTTCGTATATCAATCGTTATACAGCGAAGAGCGTCTATTTGATTATTGTATATTGTCAATATTTTATTAATTCACATCGTTGATGAGAAGAGATTGTGCTGCGCTGCTGCCGCCGCCGCCGCCGCCGTATAGCCGCGGTATTTTCGATATATTAATAATAAATCATCGGCTACGAATAAAGAGCGGGTGAATGTTTTACTGTGATGTCGTGTCTTCGGCGCTCAGCAGATTTGATCAATTTTAAAACTTTGTGTTTTTCTCTTGTAAAGACTTGGATGCGAAATGCAGAGCAGTATTCGCGTTGATCCGTTGAGCGCCGAAGTCGTATGTACGAGACAGTTCTAGAATAGAAGAAGCAATAAATTTAAGAGCTTGCTCGCGATGTATTTCGGGAGGCAAAAAAATCGTTATCCCAGTTGTTAAGCATTTTTAGCGATTAAAGAAATAAATTAAAGAAGTTAAAACCTGTTAATCGCGTCGATTAGCCCACTTCTCATGCCCGCTGAATCACGAATATTTCACGCCATTTGCCTTCCGCTCTTCTTTAGTCAATCTTTTGTTAATTAATTTTTGACACGACAAGAAAAAAGTTATTTAGCGCGTGCTTAATCAATCGCGGATGAGTTGAGAAGGCATTGGGTTAATTGACCACGCTACCTCCGCCGAAGATACAATCGTCCGTGTGATCAAGTGTAAATGCATAAGTGTTTATGTACTTACGCATATAAACAGTTATGGAATTTTAAAAAGTGCTACTCGTAAACATCGTATGACTGTATTTGGAAAACGCAATGATTACACAACAGTTGGGTGAACGCGCTACAATCAGTGAGTGTGCTTAATATTTTACAACATATAAAATCGCAAAATCATCCTTGCAATTTTTCAAAACTTCTTGGAAAAAAATTTATACAATATGAATTTTGTATTGCATTAATATTATATTTGCTCTTTTGTGCTTGTGAAGCTAAATTTACTAGATTTTTATATAAACGGGATTATTTATTTATAATAATTTTTATAATAATTTTATGCTTTCGATACATAGCACCACTTTTTATGCGAAAAGTATTAGATAATTGCAATTGTTCTTGTAATATTTTTTATTTAAATATGTAAACATTTTTTTACATATTTAATGCTATTATTATTCCAATAATTATTAGATTCTTGCTATTCATCATGTTGATTCCATAACCGTTGTGTTTTTTAAATGCAGTCGTTTATTTGCAGTGATAGTATTCTTTTATGTTACTCTGTATTTATATTTTGACTTTTAACGTTATTCACACTGCGAATAGTTGGAACCTCGTACTATTCAGAGGGGCCAATAATGTCAATAGATTATTTCTTATTTTTATGCTTAATCACCTCACTGTCCGTCCCTGACAATCGAGTTTAATATGTAGTGAAAATTTTCATCATCCAGAGAGATTACGTGCGCGTTATTATCTGTATATATATTTTATTAGTCGTTGTTACTTAATTGTTCCAAAATTTTAACTGATAAAAATTCGATAATTTCTATATGGTGCAACTATTTTAATAAATTTCGAAATTATTATTATTAAATAATGATAATTTTAAATACAAATAATTGCTCGTTTGTGTGTGATTTATTTCTGGCAAGAATGTATATCGAAACGGGATTTTAGAATGATAAAAGTTATGGTTAAAGTTTTGGCCTTAAAATATATAATATTGAGATATATATTAACCTCTAATATCTGGTTATGTTAAATAATTGTATTAAGTCCATGATTATGTTGACAAATACTTATTAGACAATTCGGGAAATTCTTATACATATAATCTTTTAAGGTCCTAATCTAGTCTCTTTATATGTCGAGAAATATGCTTTCTTGAATATTACATATAAGTATACATGTACATCGCGATGTTCGTGTCTTTCTTAGTGTACTCGATCTTCGAACTTTAAGTTAAAGTTTGTCTTCCCACATTCCCATGCCAAGCAGAAGACTTAATCGCTAATGTTTTTGTTTTGGTATCTTTTGTTATGTCTATTTTATAAAATAAATGTATGTATAATGTATAATTAGAAAACTTATTGATTCGCTAATAGACTATTATGTACTTTTACCAAAGCGATAATATTGATTTTTATCAATTTTAACTACTTTAATTGAAAAAAGTATGTCAACTAGGCTAGGACCTTAAGCGAAGTTAGTCAATCACCTGATAATATTGCCGCATTGAAATACACGCGAATGTATGTACATGAAGTGCGAGTACGATCTCGTTTCAGCATCACGAGTTGAAGCGTTCTCTTTTATAAGAAATGATTCTCTAATGCGATCGCGTATTGTATAAAGAATTATTCTTTCAATATTCTGACGTGATAAGATAAGAAGTAATTAGTGAGTTAAATCTTTGCTTTTTGCTCTTTTACTTTTTTTTTATATGACGATAAAAAGTCTTATTTCATAAATCACATAAATAAATTTTAATTAATCGCACTAATTTCATTTATCGCATCTGTTTTCTCGAGTGAAACAATATGTGTTTCTGCTTTTCTTTAATCTAAATCTGATAAAATCCTTTGAATATCATGAAATACTATATGCTATATCGCTTACATAAAGACTGTTACTCTTGTACTTAAGCCAAGTTAATATACGAGAATATAATATGATCGTGATAAAAGAAAAGAGAGAACATAATCGCGATTTGATGACGGTGATTCGCGATCGTACGCACTATCATGACCTATAATGTATAATGTAAAAATATTGTTGAAAATAACACATTGTGAATTTATTTATTCTAGAAAAAAACTAAAACAAAAGTCAACTTAACAATTATTAATTACATGCTAAGCTTAGTTTTTTTTTACATAGTGGTTAGTGATATATCATAGTTACAGGAGCTTGGTCATAAATATTTTATAACCTAGAAAGTTACATTTCATTAATTATCGCACATTTGCATAGTTCGTACTTAAAAATAGATCATTAATGACAAACCTTGAACAAAATGTCATTTATCTTTTGTTGTTTCTTCTTGATGTTGACGCACGACCTTTTAACAGGTGCACTTCTTTCTCCGTTGTATCTTTTTTTATAGAATATAATAAATATATTATTTCAATAAAAACTGTATTTTATTTGCGCGCTGACGTTTCCTGCAAACAGCAAGATTGTGTAAATAATTTCAATTGTTAATACTGAAACCAACTTTATCTTACTCAAACAAATCAAATTGTTTTAAAATCTAGCGATGATGATTTGTATTCTGATAATTTACAAAATTATAAATCCAATTTAGCAGACATAATGTGTTTGTCAGGCAAATATTGAATCGATTTATCGCTCTAAAACACAAATAATGACTATGTTGCGATTTATATTATCAATATTTTTTAATTCAATAAACTAGGGGATATTTCAATTTTCTTCAAAATTTGTCAATACTGGAATTCGGTAGGTAGTACTATCATTTTTGAATCTCCCATAATTTTTTTGTTGCGTCAGGCACAGTAGTGTTGGGTAGTGCGCATTGAAAAATTGCGTGTTTTTATGCGTTGTCACGATTTCAACAACGTATGCAATTAAATTTTGCTTTTAATTTAAAAACAAATATTATAGGTAATAAATGGTGTGTCGAACGACCTCACTATAAAATGTAAAATAATGGAGGATCAGAAGAGGTTAAATTAAAGAAAACTTGGCCGACAAAATCGAAAGCCAAGACAATGCTTATCGGTTTTTTTTATTTGCGCAGTATGATGCACCGGAAATTTGATTGCAAAACAACTACAAAGTGTTAGACAGTCCAAGGATAGACAGTTAATGAGCTGATTTATCGAGATTTGTTGGGATTGTGTAACAGAATGACTTTCGAAGCAATTCGATGTGTTAAACCCGCGGCACACGATGCTTGTTTACCTGCTGGATTGCTATCTGATCACTCTGTTGGCTGGCTGCTGCATCCTGATTGGCTCTCACAATGAGCAAGCACAAATCCACATAAGAAAAATAGTACCTGACCTATCACGGAAATCCAGCAGACCAGCTAGCAAACAATCCAGCAGACAAAAAACATCGTGTGCCGCAGGCTTTAGCAGTTTAAGCCCGAACTTTACTGATCAGGTGAGTGGTTCCTCCTTAACGAGAATTCATCAATTTTCGCAGTTTCCCAATTTTTTTCCCCAAAAAAGTGTAACCCCACATCCGTCGTATTTGTTAAATTTGGCAGCTTCCGATTTTTTTATTCTTAAAGATAAAATTGGTAATAAAAAAGACGCTACGATCCGCATGATTCAACATATTGTGATGGAGCATTAAAATGCGATTTTTTTATCGACTTTCAGATGCAGAATTATATTCGTAATTTTATTGTTTTTCTCGTTTAACTACTATGCAAAATCTTGCAATAATATGTTTAATACTTTTAATACTACGCAATAAATATGAATACATTAGAATTACAACACCATACATTATAACATGAATACATTAGAATACTACGCAATAGATATGACTTCTTTATGAAAAAAATGCGATTTTTTTATCGACTTTCAGATATGCAGAATTATATTCGTAGTAACTCATAAGACTAGCATCCGTTGTTTATTCGAACTTTCTTTCAGAGGATTCTTTCAATAGTTTCATTTGTGTGTGTGTGTGTGTGTGTGTGTGTGTGTGTGTGTGTGTGTGTGTGTGTGTGTGTGTGTGTGTGTGTGTGCATGTGCGTGTGTGTGTGTGTGTGTGTACGTGTACGTGTAATCTTATTCCGAAATGATTACCTGTCACCACAGTCACACAAGCACAATTATAAAAAATACAGGGAAAGTTACACTCAAAAGTATAATGCATTTTCGAGCATATAATTTAGAATGTGTAGATTTATTTCTGTTTTAAAATTCCCATTCTAAAGCTGCTCTTTTAGGCCTGATTCATACTTCATCTGCTGTTCGATGTTGTTACGACATTCGATATGTACATAGTACATTAAAGTGGAAATCCTTCATTAAACTCTGATTAAAATAAGTTGTAGAGAGAGAACCGGAGAGCCACATTTTTAAATTTTTTATAATATTTACAATTTAATCTTGCACAAGCTATGCTCAAATATATATGTATAAAAAATATATAACACACAAAAGTATAAAGTTTGTTAATGTAAGGAAAAATCATAAATATATTTATGATTTTAATTATAAATATATTTATGATTTTAATTAATTATAAAACAACATAAAGAGGAGTATAAAGGATATAGAAGTATATAATTAATAGACATTCTTTTTTATCCAGTCATGTAACGTAAATCACGTAATTTGATAAAATCTAAATTAATAAAATAAATGATAGCAATAACTGTAACATTAAGCAAATTAAATAATTTTTTAGAATGTTATTACTACATATAAAATAAGTCATATAATTGTTATTATAACTGTGTATAATTCTAATTTATATGATTAAAACAAAAAAAATTCTATAAAAATTAATCATTAATTATATATTATCCCTACTATGTAATCATAATTTATTATAAACGACATTTGACATATAATTGTATTAACATATAATGATATTTGTTATAATGTGTTAATATTAAAGAATTGTGAATAAGATTTTTGTTTTAATTTAAACTCGAATCAAATATACGTTTTAAATATATAATAATTACACATTTTTTAAATATAGACATTTATATCGCAAAATTATAAATTTTACTTAAAAAACATCAAATACTTGTCAAAGAAATGATCTCAATATCACTGTATGCACAAGGAGTGCTAATTTTAACGCAATGCGATATTATTAATTTATATATTTACCGTAACAAATTTACGTTATATTAGTTTAACAGTGTATATCTAGAAGGATTGCAATTCAATCGTTACATTATTAAGCATAAGATCTGGTCTTTTGAGTTGAACTTCTTGCCGTTCACTTTTTCTCTTTTTCTCGCCACATTTGAGAAAAAAGAGGAACAGTGCAAGCATTCAGTTAAAAAGAACAGACTTAATAAATAAAATCTGTGATTTACTTATAAATTACTGTCATTAAATTGTAATTTATTTAAATGAGAATCAGAAATGAATACATTGGATTTTGTACGTTGGAATTTCGTTCATGGACGCTCGCCTATGTGTTCGTGATCGTGCGAAAATGAATACGTGAACACATACATATGTACTCTGTCACACATGCTTTCTCCTCATGCTATTGGCAGAATCCAACAGTAAGACGCATGACGCCGTGCCGAATGTTCCGTGGAAGCAGTCGCAGAAGTAGATATATTTACGCACACACGTGGTCTGCACTGAAACACTATCCCACCTGTAGAAAACGACAGTCTGGTGCTCCAAAGGAAAAAGTAAAAATTCTGTACTTGCCAAGATAGCTGCAGAAATCTGGGTAATGAATTTGAAAGGCGTAAATTTTGTGTAATTGAACAATTCGAAGAGAATGTCGAGTTTTAGAACTTCAAACGAAAATAGTTATATGTTGAATTTGTATCATAATATTTGAGAATTTGGCAATTTATGTGTAAGAGTGTTTAGAAAATAAGGAGTGGATTTGGAAAATAATATTTTGTAAATAATAATCAGTTTTTTTCTATTTATTCTTCGTTACTGATAGATTTATTTGAATTAGATTCGATCTGTTTATATTTGAGTCTTAAAAAAAATACTAATAATGAATTTCAAGATATTTCTGATATTTAATAAACTGATATTGTTTCATAACCTGTATTTTTATGTGTCTGTCTACTATTTGATATTATTTTTTAATGTATTTGATGTTATTATTGAAAGCAATGTTTTTTATTAAAAGTTTATATTCAAATATAATCAAACAGTAAAATATAAACGTATTTTTTTACTAGGTAACTGCTCGTAATCGCTGGTATCTATGGAAAGTGATAACATAAGAGTGTGATAACGATAAGATATTTTTTGATGTCTTAAAAATTTTGAAGGGAATATAACGACACCAGAACAGTTTGACATTATTCGTGAAATTATCACAGTAAGTGCATTTAGTAAAATATCGTGAAATATGTTCATGTGTCGCAAAAACTGGCTATGTTATTTGGCACCGTATCAATTGCTTATAAGGAAAAGTAAAAAGAAAGTAATTACTTTTACTTAAAGTTCGGATACGCGAGAAAGCGGAACGATATTTGTTCGTGCCATCGATTTATTTCTAAACGCAAATAAATATGTAAATCAATCTCGATTTATAAATAATGCTGAGACAACTTCATTTCTTTTGTCATATTTGATATTAGTTATAAACTCTAAATATGAGAGACGATTATATAGATATGTAATAAATCGGAAAATATCGCGATGTGAATGAAGAATCGATCGTAAACTGAATAAAGAAGATTTGTCGGGATTTCTGCCAAGATGACTATTGAGAATGAGATAAATACAGGTACAAAGTTCATTCCTTGTAGAAATCAAAAGTAGACTTTGTGCGTCCGTTTGATAAAGTGCCAATTTATATTAGATCCACAGTCAGCCGAAGCGACGCAAACAATTATAGAAGAATCGAAAAAGCATACAATTTCTAATTAAAAAGTTAATTGGTCGATACACAGGCAATGTATAGTGTGTAAACCAAACGAAAAGAATCGATTTTCTCCGATGATTTGAAGACTTAAATATAAAAAACATGAAAATTTTGGGCGTGAAATTTGCACCATTAAATGTACCTTTGGAAAGAAGACTACAAACGTTGACCGCCGCGATATGGATTTTTATCTCTGCTTTTGGTAATTTTTTGGGATACCTGTTCACGGCCTATCTTCTACTCTACACAGATACAACACGCTACTTCTTGCTACTGTATTTCCTATGGATGTATTACGATTGGGACACTTGCCATCGTGGCGGTAGAAGGTAATAAATTTATTAATCTATGTTGACGCTGTAGATAAATAAACATCTTGTCAATTGCTTGATGATTATTACTTAATGCAGCACAGTTAATAAGTACAAAGTATGTTATCAAAGTATGTTATGATCTAAAGTATGTTGTGATATCCAAAGTATGTTGTGATATCCAAAGTATGTTATGAATCTTATATAAGAGAATAATATTAGCCGCGATAAACACTTTATGAAGATGACGATTATTAATGTTCAAAGAATGACATCAAATATCGTATACATTTCAGTGAAATATGGACAAGGATGGGAAGGAACAACGCTTTTTGGCGTTATTTTTGTAATTATTTTCCAATAAAATTAGTAAAAACGGTGGATCTAAATCCCAACAAATCTTACCTTTTCGTTTGTGTACCTCATGGCATTTTATCAACGGGTATAATGGGTTCATTTGGAACGGACGTATTGGGTTGCAAGGAGCTATTTCCCGGACTAGAAATACGTCCAATTATTCTCGATCAACACTTCAAGGTGCCGCTGTTCAGAGAATATCCTTCTTTATTAGGTAAAACTCTTAATTCTACACATGTAAGTTAATTCTAATGTAAGTAAAAATTAATTTTTTTATTGTTTTTCTCGTTTAACTACTATGCAAAATCTTGCAATAATATGTTAAATACTTTTAATACTACGCAATAAATATGACTTTTTTATGAAAAACATGCGTTGCTTAGTGAAGTGCCTTAGTTTACATGTGCATATGCTTCGGAAGTAATAAAGGTTCTTTTATATATAAATTTTGAATCGTATTGAAATAATATGCATTCAAAATATCTTATCCTTCCCAAAATTTAATGAAACTTAAATAACGGTAATTTATTAATAAATAATTTAAATAAAAAAATTTAAATAAATTTTCGAATGTTTATAGGGGGCTGTGCTTCTAGTGTAAAAAGCATTAAGTATTTACTGTCGACACCACCGAGCAGTCCATTCACAGGAAGAGCTACGGTTCTCATCGCTGGTGGTGCTTCCGAATCGATGGAATCGACACCAGGCACTTATCGTATCCTCATAAAAAGGAGAAAAGGCTTCGTGAAACTAGCACTAAAACATGGGTAAATAATTATATGTATACTTTTTTATATTTACATCTATAGTTTTTAGTATAAATAAATTATATTTTAACAATTTAGCGCAAAAACTACATTTCAAAAAGAAATACAAATGACAAGAAACATAAGCCCGTATAAAAATAAAAATAATTATATTCAATACAATTTGAATCTAATATAATTCTATAATTTACTTAGTACGGCGGTGGTTCCTGTTTTTTCCTTTGGCGAAACAGATTTATACAATCAAATATATCGTCCAGAAGGATCGACTTTCAGACGCATACAGAATTATATTCGCAGTCTCATTGGATTAGCTCCTATCGTTTTCTCGGGCAGAGGATTCTTCCAATATTCATTTGGCCTTATTCCAAAGCGATTACCTGTCACCGTAGTTGGTAAAGTTCTTTCTGTATTCATAATTTTATGCACATTGAAAAATCGAAAGTACTAATGTGCATACTAAATTGCTAAAAATTTCTGTAATTTCTGTAATTCTTCTAATTCCACATTCAAATTTTACTTTTTATTTCATTAGTTGGCAATCCTATTGACTTGCCAGAGATAGCAGAACCCACGACTGAAGAAATCAACGAATATCACGAAAAATTTATGAAAAATTTAGTCGAACTCTTCGAAACTCATAAACACAATTATATAAAAAATGCAGAGACTGTTACTCTCGAGCTGTGACATGTATTCAAATATGTTAGAGATATAGTGTAGAATATAAAATTGTTATTATTTTGAAATCTTCTTTAAAAAGATTATCATTGTTTTTAACACAAAAAGATCTCGAAATAAGATTCTATGTACAACTAAGAAACTTACAACAACATAACAATTTATTTGTTATGCTATTTAGTGTTAATGTAATGTTCAGTTAATGTAATGTTTACTTATAAAGATTTTCGATTCTTAGAGTAAAAACAAAGTCTTAAAAATATATGCAAAGCAGTCTATTAAGTGGAAATTAGTTAGTCATTACTTATTGTTTTGTATTACATATAACATATGTATCTTTATATATTAGAAGTATGTTATTAAAATTAACATTATTCTTTTAAATTAAAATACAAATATACAGCAATACAAAAATTAACTTTGAAATTAAAATTAAATTTTTGTAATGTTTAAAAAATAATTTGTTGTACGACCTATGTTCCAATATATACGTAATAAATTACTTTATAATATTATAATGTTGTAATAATAATATTGTAGGGAGGTCAAGATATGAATTTTGACTAATAATGAAATGATATATTTTTCGCAATAAATTCTTTAGTGATTCAAATAAGATTATTACCTTATTAGCATTAAAAGTCTATTATTAATTTAGATATGCGGATTTACTGTTCCAGATATAAAATTTTTGTTTTAATACCGACAAACAGTCAGTACATTCTACTGAGTTGGAAAAAGTATACAAAATTCACAGAAATTTTATTACTAAGATTAGATTACTAAGATCTAGTCTGATTAAGAATAATCTCTTCTTCTAAAATTAAATTATATATATATTATTATATATTCCAGTATAGATATATCTAATTATAATTAATAAGTATTAATTATAAGTATTAATTATAATTAATAAGTATCTTTTTGTGTTTGACTCAATGACAAAATAAACACTAATGATTAATAGATTTGTTGAAATATATATTTTTTAAGTAATTTTTGGTAAATAAGTTATTATTATAAAAAGTACATAAAACTATAAAAATTATATTAGATGATTAAATACATGAAAACACTTTTTATGAAAATTAAAATTATTGTCTTTAGAGTATAATTTATTAATCATATTTAAATTGCTTATTATTACTTAAATGATATTTAATAAGCAATCGAGTTCACATGGCGTTTCACAAAAAAAGAACAATCAAAACAGCAAAAATCAAAAATCCAAGACACAAAACACTCATTCTTAATACCTGTAACAAAAAAAAATAGTTTTCATAACTGCGTGCATTTTATACCTTATCCTTACCTTGTCCTGTCATTCTTTATGCTCTACGCATTCACGAAAACTCATACGAGTAAATTGCACAGCGAAATAAAGCGGTATCCAGGAATTGGGAATAAAAGTGAATAAAATTTTGTTTAAAAACTTTCGGAGAAGAAATGATTTTTTTGTCACTAAGTCCCTCATCTGAAAGATATATCTTGAGAATTACTTTCGAATCGACAAACATACCAGTCTAAAAGCGCAATAAATAGGTAAATTTTACTGATTTATGTATACCTCAAGATAATTATACATTGCGAGATCACATATTGCGTGTCCATCATCGCACCGTAATTCCGAAAATTTTGGCAGAACTTTTGCAAAGTCCGAATCATAGCGTTCCATTAGTTTATCGAGTACTAAAATATCTTCGAAGCCCTAACAAAGCGAAAAGAAGATCATAGAAACAAATTCCATTAATTACGCTCAAATCTTCTAACATTGTTATGCACGCGGTGACTGCATTCTATTTTCTTCTTCAAGTACCAAAATATAAAAGTGCGAAGTAATTTAGTTCTCAAATTGACTCGACAAAATAACTTATAGTGTTCATCCCTTGAGCGTAGAAAGGAACCATAGCATGAGCAGCACCTCCAACTATGACAGCAGTTTTTCAATTCAACAGGATTGCAATTCAACCGTTACATTATTAAGTATAAGATCTGTTCTTTTGACTTAAACTTGCACCGTTTATTTTTTCTCTTTGTTTCGCCACATTTGAGAAAAAAGAGGAACAGTGTAAGCATTCAATTGAAAAGAACAGATCTATAAATAGACTGTGTGATTTGCTTGTAAATTACTGTTATTTAATATTGTAATTTATTTAAATGTTATGGATTTTGTACGTTAGAATTTTGTTCATGGACGCTCGCCTGTGTTCGCAAGCGTGCGTAAATGAATACGTAAACAGATATATACTCTGTCACTCATGTTTTTTTCTCACGCTATTGGCAAAATCCAACAGTAAAACGCAGTGACGAATGTTCCGTGGAAGCAGTGGTCGCAGAGGTATGTAGATATATTTACGCACACACGTAGTCTGCACTGAAACACTATCCCACCTGAAAACGACAGTCTGGTGCTCCAAAGGAAAAGTAAAAATTCTGTACTTGCCAAGGTAGTTGCAGAAATCTGGGTAATGAATTTGAAAGGCGTAAATTTTGTGTAATTGAACTATTCGAAGAGAATGTCGAGTTTTAGAACTTCAAACGAAAGTAGTTATATGTTGAATTTATATCATAATATTTGAGAATTTGGCAATTTATGTGTAAGAGTGTTTAGAAAATAAGGCGTGGATTTGGAAAATAATATTTTGTGAATAATAATCAGTTTTTTTCTATTTATTCTTCGTTACTGATAGATTTATTTGAATTAGATTCGATCTGTTTATATTTGAGTCTTAAAAAAAAACACTAATAATGAATTTCGAGATATTTCTGATATTTAATAAACTGATATTATTTCACAACCTGCATTTTTATGTGTCTGCTTAATGTTTGATTTTATTTTTTAATGTATTTTATGTTATTGTTGAAAACAATATTTTTTTATTAAAATTCTATATTCAAATCTAATCAAACAATGAAATATAAATGTATTTTTTTTACTAGGTAACTGCTCGTAATCGCTCTATCGAAAGTAATAATATAAGAGTGTGATAAAATACTTTTTGTTGTCTTAAAAATGTTGAAGGGAATATAACGACACCAGAATAGCTTGACATTATTTGTGAAATTATCACAGCAAGTTCAATTAGTAAAATATCGTGAAATATGTTCATGTGTCGCAAAAACTCAATTGCTTATAAGGAAACGTAAAAAGAAAGTACTTACTTTTGCTCAAAGCTCGGACGCGCGAGAAAGAGGAACGGTGATTTGTTCGCGCCATCGATTTATTTCTAAACATAATAATTATGTAAATCAATCGTGATTTATAAATAATGCTGAGACAACTTCATTCCTTTTGTCATATTTGATATTTGACACTCTAAATATGAGAGACGATTATGCAGAGATGTAATAAACGGAAAATATCGCGACGTGAATGAAGAATCGATCATAAACTGAATAAAGATTTGTTGAGATTTATGCCGAGAAGACTATTAAGAATATGGAATAAATACAGGTACAAAGTTCCTTGTAGAAATCAAAAGTAGACTTTGTGCGTTTAATAAGTGCTAATTTATATTAGATCCACAGTCAGCCGAAGCGACGCAAACGATTATAGAAGAATCGAAAAAGCATACAATTTCTAATTAAAAAGTTAATCGGCCGATACAAAGGCAATGTATAGCGTGTAAACCAAATGAAAAGAATCGATTTTCTTCGATGTCTGTTCGGCGAGCCGCGATAGGCACCCAGGTATCGTTTCTATAGCCAGGAGTCCCCACTCGAGAAGTTGCACCGAAGGTGTGACGTAAACAAAAAACATCGGTTAGAAGTCACTCTCGGAAAATTGTGTGAGCAGAGCAATCACAGTCACAAATTGAATCTAGCACGAAGACTTAAATATAAAAAAATGAAAATGATGAAAATTTTGGTGAAATTTGCATCATTAAAAGTACCTCTGGAAAGAATACTAATACTACAAATGTTGACCGTCGCGATATGGATTTTTGTCTCTGCTTTTGGTAGTTTTTTAGGATATCTGTTCACGGCCTATCTTCTACTCTACACAGACATAATACGCTATTTCATGCTACTGTATTTCCTGTGGATGTATTACAATTGGGCCACCCCCTTGCCATCGTGGCAGTAGAAGATAGTAAATTTATTAACCTATGTTCACGTTGTAGATAAATAAACATCTTGTCAATTGCTTGACGATTATTATTTAATGCAGCACAGTTAATAAGTGCAAAGTATGTTATCAAAGTATGTATTATGATATCTAAAATATGTTGTGATATTCAATGTATGTTATGAATCTTATATAAGAGAATAAAATTAGCCGCGATAAACACTTTATGAAGATGACGATTATTAATGTTCAAAGAATGACATCGAATATCGTATACATTTCAGTGAAATATGGACAAGAATGGGGAGGAACAACGTTTTTTGGCGTTATTTTTGTAATTATTTTCCAATAAAATTAGTAAAAACGGTGGATCTAAATCCCCACAAATCTTACCTTTTCGTATCTTTCGTACCTTTTGTGTATCTCATAGCATTTTATCAACGTGTATAATGGGTTCATTTGGAACGGACGTATTGGGTTGCAAGGAACTATTTCCCGGACTAGAAATACGTCCAATTATTCTCGATCAACACTTCAAAGTGCCACTGTTCAGAGAATATCCTTCTTTATTAGGTAAAACTCTTAATTCTACACATGTAAGTTAATTCTAATGTAAGTAAAAAATAATTTTTTGATTGTTTTTCTCGTTTAACTACTATGCAAAATCTTGCAATAGTATGTTAAATACTTTTAATACTACGCAATAAATATGAATACATTAGAATTATAACATTATACATTATAACATAAATACATTAGAATACTACGCAATAAATATGACTTCTTTATGAAAAACATGCGTTGCTTAGTGATGTGTCGTTTACATCTTAGGCCCTTTAACTTTAGTTTTGGGTACTAACCGTACGCTCCCGCTAAAAGTTGTGCTGCTCAGTAGACGTTTGGAGTCGTTAGAAGTTGGAACAGGGTCATGTTGACTCTGTTGTGTACTAGACGTCGATTTGCTCCGAATTAGCATAATTCATTTTTTATGCATATTAGTGAAATTGAGTGTAAAATTGTGTCAAATCTTTGTTTTTTAAGTACAGTCACGTTAACTAAAGCAGTAAACGACACACATGGTGTATAATTAAACTTGGCCGATGTGCTATTTTTTCGCATTAAAAATTAGCATTAAAATAAAAGTCGATTATCAATTTAGATAGGCGAATTTACTGTTTCAATATAAAATTTCTGTTTTAATACCGACAAACAATCAGTACATTTTACTGAGTTGGAAAAAGTATACAAAATTTACTGAAATTTTATTATTAGATTACCAAGATCTAGTCTGATTAAAAATGACATATTCTTCTATAATTAAATTATATATATTATTATTATATATTCTCATAGATATATCTCAGTCATAGATATATCTAATTATAATTAATAAGTATCTTTTTGTGTTTGACTCGATGACAAAATAAACACTAATGATTAATAGATTTGTTGAAATATATATATTTTAAGTAATTTTTAGTAAATAAGTTATTGTTATAAAAAGTATATAAAACTATAAAAATTATATTAGATGATTAAATACATGAAAACATTTTTTATGAAAATTAATTATTATCCTTAGAGCATAATTTATTAATGATATTTAATAAGCAATCGAGTTCACATGGCGTTTCGCAAAAAAGGAACAATCAAAACAGCAAAAATTAAAAATAGAAAACACAAAACACTCATTCTTAATACCTGTAACAAAAAAAATAGTTTTCATAACTGCGTGCATTTTATACCTTATCCTTACCTTGTCCTGCCATTCTTTATGCTCTATGCATTCACGAAAACTCATACGAGTAAATTGCACAGCGAAATAAAGCGGTATCCAGGAATTGGGAATAAAAGTGAATAAAATTTTATCGAAAAACTTTCGAAGAAGAAATGATTTTTTTGTCACTAAGTCCCTCATCTGAAAGATATATCTTGAGAATTATTTTCGAATTGACAAACATACAAGTCTAAAAGCGCGGTAAATAGGTAAATTTTACTGATTTATGTATACCTCAAGATAATTATACATTGCGAGATCACATATTGCGTGCCCATCATCGCACCGTAATTCCGAAAATTTCGGCAGAACTTTTGCAAAGTCTGAATCATAGCGTTCCATTAATTCATTGAGCACTAGAATATCTTCGAAGCCCTAACAAAGCCAAAAGAAGATCGTAAAAACAAATTTCATTAATTACGTTCAAATCTTCTAATATTGTTATGTACGCGACGACTGCTATTTTTTTCTTCAAGTACTAAAATATAAAAGTGCGAAGTAATTTGGTTCTCAAATTGACTCGACAAAATAACTTACAGTGTTCATCCCTTGAGCGTAGAAAGGGACCATAGCATGAGCAGCATCTCCAACTATGACAGCAATTTTTCCAACGTGATAAGGTTTGCACTGTGAGATAAAAAAGTGTTAGATTATACTTATCCAAATAAATCAAACAATCGCAGAATATAATAAAATTAGAATTAACCTTAATTGATATTAATGTCTGTGGTTCTTTTTCAAAAAACTGCTTCACCAATTTCTCCTCGCCTATCAATTGCAGAAAATCCGGAAAATGTTCGTTGTAGAAGTTCAACAATGCCTCGGACGTTTTCAGCTTTCCGAATACGTGAAACGGAGCGAATAGATTGCCAGTGAACGTACGATCCTCGTTCGGCAAACTGGTCATCATAAATTCACCGCGCGGCCAAATATGAAGATTGTTACCGCTCATCACAAACTTTGAAGTAAAATTTTAATAAATTCGTATGGTGGAGTGATTAGAAAAGCTTGAATTGCATAAAGCGATATTTTTTCACTCACTTTATTATCTGCTCTACGCGGCACAGAAAGTTCCACGTATCTATGCTCGATATATGTTTGGGAACAATTAAAGAGCGGTCTCCTGGTCATGATCTTTCGTACTTTCGAATGCGCGCCATCGGCACCTATTATTAGGTCGGCTTCCGCATCCTCCATCGTCCCCGTATTCATGCTGAAAACGAGAAACTAGCTAATTAGGGCAAATTACTAATTTATCTGATAACGATATCATTTACTTTACTCACTTTAAGAATTTCATTTTTCCCTTTTCTAAATCGGCATTCACGAGTTTTCTGTTGAAATTGAGTTGCACTTCCGGATATTTTTCTGCGGCTATCGATGAAGTATAATCACAAAAGATTTACTTTTAATTAAATTTCACATAAGATTAGTTACCCGATATTGTAGACTTAAGTTATATCTATGGAAAACGGGTGCCACGAGTAAGATGATACGTGCGAATTTTTGTGGCTTCGCACCGCGCAACGGTGTCATCGAATATCACGTAGGAGTAGAGGAGCTTTTTTTAACTGACATCTCGCATTCTATCTTGCATTCTATCTTCCCTTAACTTATTTGTGATATGATTATATTTATTTTAAATAAATTACAATAATAAATTAACTTTATGCAAGAATATTAATCAAATATGTGGCATTAGTGTGGTTTTAAGTGATTCGACAAAAAAATAAATAAAAAGTAATCGTGGAATTTTTTATATAAGTCTTAACTTTGGAAAAAAATTGATTTTAAAAAATTAAAAATGCTTTTGATCGTTTTTAAGTTCATAATCATATAACTTTTATTATTATTATTATTTTAGACGTTATTATTATTTTATCAATTATATAATAAATAAATTATAAAATATTTTATATAATTATATAATATAATAAAGTATATAATATATTATAAAATTTTTAATAATATTGAAATATAAATTGTTTATCTCAATAATAATTATGAAAAATGATTAGGATCACAAAAGGAAAAATATTTTATATTAATCAATAACAGATTCATGTTACGTATTAATATAATAAATTATTTTAATTTTCGAATTTATGTCAAAGAAAGAAAAGCGTACCATCCAATAGAATCACGTTGAGATATCGCCTATTAACGGAGTAAATGCACTGCAAAATACAAAATTGATGCTTGCAAACATTTAAAAGCTAAGCAAGTATACACATTGATATACAGAAAATGTTTCAGTCATTCAAAACAATAGAAATAAAAAAACGCACATTTCCTTTGACGCTGTCGTAAAGAACTTCTTTCAAATTGCCATCTTTGCTGTGGAGCATTCTGCCGCGCATACAAGTACCATGTTTCACCAAAATATCTTCTAGACCGATTGCCTTTAAAGCCTCTCTACCACGGAATGAGAGCGCTAGATTGATACTTTGACCATGTACTTTTTCCGTTCGTATGTCTAAAAGGAATGAAGGCTCAAAATCGACTTATTAACTTTTTAAGATATATTTCTTTAAGTATTTGGAAAATAAAATTTGAATTTTATCACCCAAAAAATATTAAGCAAACACAAATTGTCTTAATGTATTATGTTACAAAGAATAGAATTTCTAAGAGTAAATAAATCACAAGATAAGCAAATAGGATTCTAAAATTTGAGTACAATTCTCAGTATTCTTTACCTGAACGATATTCGTAAATGATTACTCGATAGCCTCTTTTAGCGAAAAAACATGCAGCTAACGCTCCAACCTGAAAGAAATAACTTCTTTCTCTTATTTACTTTTTCTCCTTATGCACCAAAATCGAGAAATAAAAATATTTCACGCACCAAACCACCCCCAACGATGGCAATTGATTTCTCTGCCATACCTGTTCCGTTATGTACCGAGGCTACTGATCAACTGTACTAGCAAACTATCCTCGTGCCGGTATATATACACTCTCAGACTCTACATCGATATCTTCAATATTTTATACAACAAATAACTAATAATCTCTTTCTCAAAAGCATAAATTATATTTTTTTTAAAAGAATGTTATAAGTTATTTTTTATATAATATTCTCATATAAGATTTTTCTTAAAGAAATATTTAGAATATTATTACAAAGAGCTCATACAAAAATATAATCTTATAATAACAGGTCACAAATTTGATTGGATAACGTCCAAATTTTAGAATAAAGAGGAAGGACAGTAACTGACAACAAACTGGCAGAATTGATGTGTTGGTTGAACGTTATTTATTGACAAAGTCACCAGCGACAGACGTCTTACACGTCTATATAATTTTTAACAAAATGTTACTTAAAAACACATAGTTGTGTCATCATGTTTTCTACCGAATTAATTGTAATATATACTTGATAAGGACCAAAACCCATGGTCGAAACGTAGAATCAATAAATAACGTTCAACCAACACATCAATTCTGCCAGTTTGTTGTCAGTTACTGTCCTTCCTCTTTGAATTTTACATCACTGGCAAAGAAAAGATTCTTACATTTTAGAATAAACTTTATTCACAAAAAGAACAAAGTTCAAAGATATGATTTATATGAAAAAAATAAAACGTTTTAAACAAGTTAAGGTACAGAAATTGTTGATATTGTTGTTTATTGATATTGTTAGATACATATCTCTTTCTATCCTTATTAAATTTTTATCATTATGTTATATATTAGTAGACGGTTCACTGATGCATGCTTACCTAAAGCACCGATTGAATTGACTTTTACTAAATAATTCTGAATACACTGAATAATTACTGTTTCATTAAGCATTATAGAAAAAAATAGTTCAGGTTCAACTCAATTTTTTATAAGAAATAGCGCTATGTATATAATTAGTAGGCAATCTTTAAGAAACATTGTATAAATTGTTTTCGTATTTATGTAATTGATAACGATTTATGTTTTGAATTATTATTCTTTGCACACTCTAAAGATAACCTCATTACACTATGGATGTTAGTGATATTTATTTAAACGATAATATATAGTAATAATAACTAGCTTGGTTTACTAGTTTAATTTACTCCCTTCAAAAGTAATCAAGTTATTATATTTATTTAGTAATAACATTTAGTAACATTAATGAGCAATTTTAATTATTTCATCATCGTTAATAATATTTTAATATCATATTTATAGTTAATATTAATTATAGTTGACATTAATATGAAATTGTAAATTACAATCAGTGTAATTAGTCGTTGACGAAAAGTCGATTAATAACAACTAAACTTACAAAATTAGAGTTAAAGCTCAACTTTTAAATGCATTTAAATAATGTTAGGCACTGCCTTTTTATATCGCTATCGAAAGTTGCTCCGCAGTGTTCGTTTTAAATAAACAATTTGTTCTATTATGAAATGTTACGATAGAAAATGAATAGCAGAACACTACGTAAATACAATGTAGCAACGTCACTTTAATCATCGTCGTCGCCGTCGTCGTCATCATCTTCGGCTTCGTCTTCGTCGTGCCTATCGTCGTTTTCCCTGTGTGGCCGATGCTGTCCGAAAATTCAAAAATAGCCGATGTGCGGCAGTCAGTGCGGCGATGTCGACAGCGAACGACGGTTCGACGGTACGGTTCGGCCGATGGTGGTGGTGCTGGCGAAGAAGAAGGCGGAGTACTACGACCCGCGGCCCTACGATGCCGACGACGATGTACCATCCAAGGACAATCATCCTTCTGAGTGTGCTGGCGTTGATCTCTGTCCTCCTGGGTCACGTTGACGCCGCCGCAAAGACGAAAGCTGAGGAGTCGTCCCGCAGCTCGACCGGCAGGCAGAAGGAGGCTGAGCCGGTGATCGAGGAAGTCACTGCCAAGCAACTCGAACGGCTCCTCAACGAGAAAGACTTTGTTGCCGTGTATTGGTGTAAGTGCTCTCGTGTAACAATCTTTCGAGCTTATATAAAATTATGATGTGATCTCAAACGGTAAACAAATCCTAACTGTCTAAAGCAGGGTAGCAAGCGACAACAGGTACGACGCGACCCTTGAATTTACAGGTATGTGGACGAAACTCTTTACATATAAATATTCACAATAAAACTTTCTTCTAATTAAAAAAACAATCTTATATATTTGATATGATTGTCGTATGCATGAACATTTCAATTGCTGAACATGCTCTCAATAATGTGAACTTCTTTATTCTTGAGTTGGTAAAATTTCATTTTTTGCGGATATACTTTTTGCAAAATAGTGTGACATTTAGCAATCTTATTTTCTTATTTTTGCGCAATTATAGTATATCCTATTTCTTTAACATAAAAATGAGATTTTTTTAAATTTATTTCTTTATTTGCATATAAAAAAATATGCACAATGCATTTCCTAAACCACTATATAAAAATGCAAATTTAAATAATATAATGATTTATGATTTTCTATATGCATGAACCACTAAAATATGCGGAAAAATAATAAAAATTTTCCTACATGAATAAATAATATAATGCTTTATGAAACAATATTTCTATATTAATAAATACTTCATTCAGACATGATATATGCAAGAAATTAATATCTATAAAATAATGCGAAATGTATGCGACTGTGGTAAATAAAAAATGGCAAACATAAAAAACATCAGTGAAGAACATCTTAACTTGTCTAGAAAAGATTAACTCGGCACATTATATGGAAATGCCTATATAAATTCTGTTCTCCAGAAATAGAAAATTAAGACTACTCGATTATTGGTGTTAAGTATAGCATAGATTTTCTTTAAACTCTAGATAGCTACAATTTTATTTTTTTTAAACTACATTGCTCTATCACATTTTATAATTCACTTTCGCTTCTTATTAGGTTCATTTGTTTTTGTTAATCATAAAAACGTATTAACATTTAACATCTTCCAGATTCTCGTTAGTATATTATATAACGCGAGTGGGTGTTGATGAAAGCTACAGTTAGAGTTACGGAACACTCGTCATTGAGACCATTCTATATGCAGCAAAAAAAATAATAATTTTTCAAAATGATCACGGGAAGTTGTCTATTCATAGATGATTATCGTTTCCATTTATAAGTTTCATTGTTAAGTACGAATATTAAAAATTTATATATATATATCTATCTCGATAAAGCACTCATGAAAATGTATTGTATTTTTGGGAAAATGCGATAGTTTCTCAAGCAAAGCTCATATAAGAATTCTATTTCAAAAAAATCAAGTTTTATGCTCACGTATCCAGACGACGTCTTTAATACGTTTTTTAGACATGTATTGTCTGAGTATTAATTCAATATTTTAAACTTTTTGCTTTCAATTCTCTCTCTCTCCCTCTCTCTCTCTCTCTTTCTCTTCAAAAAGATAACATTGTATTAAGTCTTCTATAAAATTACAATTTTTACAATACTTTGGATCATCGATACATACGCTTTATGAACGATAGTTCTACTCTCGCAAATTACCCTCACGTGAGAATTAACAGGTTAAAGCTACTTCTTCTGCCAAGTGCTACGACCGTTCAGTAGGACAGCCTGTCTCGAGGTGGCTTCCCCAGTTTGTTAATGTAGCAGCCTTAAATCAAATATAAAACGCTTTTTTTATTTAATTTAAGCTATAAATGGTATTTTACATTAATCATTCGCATAAAAGAATATCGAAATTAATTGGATGATATCTTTTTTTTAGTAAATGATTGAATTGAACTATATGCTGAATATACCGAAGGTCACATCTCGCGTGGCAACACGCCAAAATGCATCCTTGTGTACGCTTTTCGGAGCTCCCTAAAGGTAATTGATGTAACACAATCCTTCCTTTTTCCAATATGCGAAACAAATATCTCTCTCAGTCTCATCTTTTTATATCTCTCTCAGTCTCATCTTTTTATAAAGATAAATATAGAATTCCCTATAAAATGAATATCAATGCTCCGATATGTCCTTAGGATACCTAAAAAGTGCAGGGTAAACTTCAGAATGTTTTAAAGATGTTTATTCGGATTTGTATACATCTCCGGGTTTCATAACGATCAGTGGAAGATGAGTTACGAGCATTTGCTTGTTAAAGCAATCCAGGAAACACATATAGCGAAAACTGACTCATTAGTGTGACGCATGGCGAGATGCGGAAGCGCACGAGCGATGATCGTGGAAACTCAGCCATGATCTGGTGATTTGATTTGCGTGTAATAATATCTTACGATATCTATTCTTATAATATAATTATTATAATATCTATTTTTATGATGTATATGAAACGCTATATGACTAAATCTAATACATAATTGAGATGAGGTAACTAATTTTGCGAGATTGATGAAAATTGACATAATTTGTTTGCATGTTACGTTCGAATTTTGTATACACATGTATTCTCCGTCTTGGAGAAACCAAGCATTAAAAAAAAAATGATAACTGGGATCGAAAAAGAATGAAGAATGAAGAATAAATAATGAATTTGCAAGTGTTATGGAATCTTGTGACGGAAAGGTTTCCGGCACGAGATAAAATTGCTGACAACCTGTTCGTGCGTCTACGTGTCGCTCGGGAGCTCGCATAGCTATCGTGTTTTTCTCTTGAATCATCTTTTCGTAATATCGAGTGATATAATCGACCCCAGATTTTCGGCCGCGAACGTACATCGTGCCACCAACGTGCGGTAAGCACGAGAAGCTTACTTTTACCGCGTCGACTCAAAATACATTGTCGTGAAATCCCACATTCACTTCAGCCGCGCGGAAGCAAGATGAAGAGAGCGTTAACATTTAATTTTTGGAGTTAATACGTGCGATGTGGAGATAGTTTGCTGTGCAAGGATCATGGACATTTTTTATGATTTGTTTTCTTCGGGACTAAAGCACAAAATACACCGTGTGCCAAAATTCAAAATTGATCGATTGAATCGAAAGACGATCGTCGAAAGACCCGCCCGCCTCTTAAACACGCTGTAGCAAAGCTGGCGCTCTGGTGAACGTCGCTTTTAGCGCACGTTAAAGTTATTTTCGCGCTTACCACTGAGAATCCCCTCTCTTCTTCACGGTATCATCTACACCGAAAACATAATACCGTCCCAGCCGTAACGACCACCCTGCGCATTCATAGATCGCATTCGGCTCGCGACGTCGTGCAACACATCGCACGTCGACGTCAATTTTCCTTCCGCGAAATTATGCATCGAGTCCTATCAAAGCAAACAGTGAATCCCAGAGAACTCGGGAAGGAGGGGGGACCCAAATGTTGACGAGCTTGCGTGCCGAACCTATTTCCAGATACTCGGTTCTGTCTGTCTGATGCTGTCGGGGAGAATAAATGATTTTCCTCTTTTCTAACTTATCACTCCACATTTACGTCAAGCTGAGTTCCTTTCGAGTTGATCGTTTCACAAATATATTAGCCCATGAATTACTTCTTTCTATGATCTAGGGAAAAGACTAAAGCAAAGATTTTATGAAAATTGAGGAACATAACGCGATAAACTTATACAGAAAAGAAGATGCAAAATCTTAATGCGAGGCTTTCTGACGTAGAATGACAAAGAATGAAGGACGTAGAACGATTATCGAGAGAAATATACGATAGAATCGACTGGCGAAGTGTCGGAGGACCCAGACGACGAGCTCTCGCGTCGAACCTATTTCCAGCTGCGGCTGCGTCCTCGCGGCTCATGTCGCCGTACGCTCGTGTCGAATTCTTTTCTTCTAGGTTACTGTTTAGTGGCTGGTGTGTCTCTATCTTCTTTTTTTTATCGCCTGAATCAATTAACATGACACCCTTATTGTCATCGATAGGAAAGAATGCATATTCGCGCATCGGAAATTGTGTATTGCTATCGTATCGCAGCTTTAATATAATTTTGAGATATCTTTGATAAATATGATGCGAGGCTATTTTAAAAAATCTAATATTATTTATGATTCTGAGTAATCATTGATAATAATGAAATTAACAGACATTAGATAAATTAAATCATTTCGATGTGTGTTACAAAATTATATTATTTTATAGCAGAGTTACTCGAGACGAAAACGAAATTCGCGATACAAATTCGCGTTCGTGTAATAATAACACCGAAAGTATTGGCGTTTCAAGAGCCCTAGACAACCTTTCGACCAGAAATCTAAAATTATTCATATCCATTGTGCGGGAGAATGCTTTTTCCGCCTTTAGGCAATTTAAAAAATTGGACAGTAAATAAGCAAATATTTCTTGTTTTCTCCAAATTTTCCTTCTTTTTTATCACTGTGTATAGCATTGAGACATATGTATTTATACAAAGTTATAATAACATCGAGACGTGTGTATTTATACAAGGTTCCAATATCATGACAATGATGGCCTTCTAGATATCAAATTTCTTAGTGTGCGAATTCTAAAATGTCACCGTGTATTCAAAGTTATGTAAACATTTTAGACATTTTAAACAACTTAAAATAAAAAACGCGATGATTATTCACTTTAAAATATGTTTTTCATAATTTACATTCAATCAAATAGATTTTTAAACAAAGTATTTAAATTTAATCTTTTGTTTCAAAGTAATTAGTCAAATTTTTTTGTTTTTTAAATTGTTTAATTAAAAAATTCGGTAACTTCAACTGATGAAAACAATAATTATAATAAAATTATTATGACAGTGATAAAAACAATGACATTTGAATTTTTACATAAAAAAGGATTGCTTATTATTATATTATCTAATTTTGATGTAGAATCGGTTACTTCACGATGGTATAAAACACTTTCCGTATAGACGCGTGACCCCGTTTCTCAAAGAGTTGTCAGATCAATGAATTTAAAACATATAAATATGCATGCACTTATACAAATAAGTTTCCTCACTGCAACTAAATTGGGTTACAAAGCAAAAAATATTATACAAATCTTTTCTTTGTATTATAAATTAATTTCAAGTAAATTAATTATTTTACAATTGTAGCTTGATAAAATAAATCGTTTAATAAAATAAATTTATGAAGTGATTAAAGATTCTTTTCTGGTTTACAGATTGACCGTTGTAAATTTTAAGCAACTATCAAACTCATGTTTGCCAAAAATATAAGATATCTGAAAATTAATTTACTTATTAATAAAAAAGTTTCTAGCAGTATTTACCAATTTATTAAATATAAATAATGGTATGCAAAGATACTTATTTCAACATGTAATCGAAAAAATAAACTTTACATTTTTTGCTATCATAATTCAATATGTCTACAGTAAAAAAATAAAGAATTTTAAAAGTGTGAGACTCCGCACTCTCGCATCACAGCGAGAAATAACGTTTAATTTTTCTTCTTTTTTAAATAATGTGTCACAAAATTGTATTCGCAATTGTGATCGAGATGTTATCGACGTCAATAACAATTTGAACTACTGCATGGGTGTTTGTTGCGTAAACTCGAAGAGACTCACGAATAAAGCGAAAACGTTCTACGCACGTGCGACAATTAATCTTATTCAATTGCGAAGTACGTTCTCGCACATTTTATTTCCTATTTCTGAGAGAAGGTTATATCGATAAAATTTATTCGGTAATGGATACATGTTTAAAGACAAATAAAAATGAATGAAAATAAAAGAATTATAATTAATGCTGTCGATGATAACATTTTAAGAATTTTAAACTCTAAACATAATAATTAACATTATTTGTTTAACTTAATAATAACTAAACAATGTATCATGTATGTGCAACGAAGTGTAAATAATTACTAGTAAATTTTTCGTTTAATGTTTTATATGATATCTTTAATATTTTACTGATAATCGGGCTACTTTCCCAAAACAATTTTCGAGATATGTACCTAATTCCACGTACTGGAGCACATAAAACACAAACCAAACTCTGCAGTAATGATTAACGCAATGTACCTATGTTTATTCTCTATACTGACAGTCTGTTTCCACATTACGTCTATTGGTTTATTTACATTGTTACTCCACTTTACACATTCAATATCAAGACGAACTTCGAATTTCGGCAGAATTTTACTGAACTGAGGAGCATGTTTCCTTTAGTTCCTTTTTAAAAAGAATTTCTACTAATTTAATTTTCTCTACGCGCATAAAAACGAAAATGATGATGATCTCGAGCCAAGCGTACAAAACAGTCCAATTTGAGCAACTTATAATAAATATATTTATAATAATTTCATGTATCTCGGTCGTTACTCTATATAACTGTAAACGAGAACACCGCGAGCGCCCTTGGCGAAGATGTCCGCGGATAACGGAGACGAAGACGAGAAAACGACGACGACGACGACGAGAACGACGGCGATGGCCGTCGTATGAGCGAGGCCGTTCGTTCTTATATTTTTAGTGGCTCGTAAACTAGGCACTGGCCATCTTTCGATCTTGTTGTCTCTCTCTTTTTCATGTAGTTACGGTGTATATAGTTCGGCGATTAAAGAATAAGATCAATTTTGTTTTTTAAAAAACTGTAGTTATTGAAAGTCAATTTATTTTGCAAATGCAGTATTAAAACATACATAGACTGGCAAGCAAAAATTATGTTTATTACAGATTTTTTAATTAAAAATTAAAAATGCTTTTATTAAAAATTAAAAGTACCTAATTTTATTAAAAAATAAAAGTTATTTTAATGAATTCAAATAAATTAAGTAACGATTGAAAAGATTTATTTCGCTAACAGGAAGTAATCACAAGGTGCCAACAAATCCAGAGAAGTAATGGGTAAGCAAACACGCTTGTATGTTTTCGAGTCAAAAGTTGAAATTGCCGTTGAAAGGAGAACCATTCAGAAATATTAAACATATACAAAAGATAATAAAGCTATAGCTTCACAAATCAGTATTCCAGTCATTGATTGCCATCGACGTGTTCTACAACATGTTTGTCTAATATAATCAAATCAATCTTATTATTTAATCGCCAAATCACATATATACTACAGTTTCTTGTAAAGCATGCATTCATTCTGTTATCTCGAATATCGAAAAAAAGCTGTGGAGATAGAAATTCTGAGCTTTGCAGCGGATTGAACGGAAAATTGTAGATATAGATATATCTTGGCCAATCTATCAAAGCTAATTCGAAAAATGAGATCAATGGACACATCTCGATTGAATACACTCTTCACCAAAAAAACATATTTAGTCAACTGTCTACGCTCCTTCGTCACAGCTGTCGATGTGATGACAAGTGAGGTAGTTTTGAAAGCGCACCTGTCGCTATTAATAGAGAGCAAAATAATAAGATATCACTTGTATATTGTTTTATCACAAAAAAATTACATGTAATCTATATAACACATTGTAAAAATTGTCCTTATAATATTCATTTCTTTTATACCTTCGTATTTTTAGTTCATGGTTTTCGATCACCGTAGTAAAATACATATGTGAATGATTCCTGACGTCATTTTTATATTTTAGTTCTTTCTCGATTATCCTCTCAGCCAAAAAACAAAGGAGGTGAATAACAAAAAATAAAAATAGATTTTTTTATATATAGCGGTGTATTTATATATTTATTCAATATGTGGGTGGTTTTTTTAAGAAATAAGAATTGTGTTTCTAAGCTTATTATTGTAATCATTCTTTTAATCTATAACGTGTCTTATTATTAATACATTAATATTTGAAATGATTCATGACATACATTATTAACCATTATGTACAGTATTATTAACCATAGGTGGTATCAAAAAAATATTGACTAAAAATCTCTTTCGTGTTTGATTTTCGATTTTTCAATCTTCTTTTATCTGTATCGACTAGTGGGTTATTGCCCAATTTCTCTTGACTTTCGATGGCAACCGGTGGACATGGTCCAATTTATCTGGCACAGCTTTTTGAAAATTCCTCTGCTCCCTCTCGCTTTGCGTCTCGTCGAATCATTTTGCTAGCCGCGGGGGTGTCCATTAACCGAACGTTATTGCGTTACTCTCTGAACAATAGTGAAGCAATGAAGGGATGAACGGAAAGGTACACAGAACGAAAGAAACAAGTAGATAAAAAGAGAAAGAAAAGAGCGGATATATGATCACACAAGCGTAACAAAAAGAGGAGCTACAGTTACTGTGAGGAGCAAGTAGAGATGCGAACAAACCGAAAGAGATAAACAGAAACAGAGAGAGAGAAAGAGTGAGAAAGTAAAAAAGAAAAAGACAACAAAATCGAGAGCGAGCGAGAAGACAACAGAAATAGAGGGGAAGAGAGAAACGGAACCACCTCTCCTGTTTCTTCTAGCTCTATTCTGAGGAAGTCGTCACCAAAAATGGCGGGGCGCGCAAAGCATGTATGCGATGATGCGCGTAACAACGTCGCCCGCGCTTCGTTATCGCTCGGCCTCACCGCGAAATGCAGATAAGGTCCTCGCGAAGCGATGCTCAATGATAACTTTCCCAAGCGCAGAAAACTATTGAGAAAAGAGAGAAGGAGACAACCTCGATATCTATAGCCGATAATTGTAACCCAACACCCGCCGCAGAGGCAGCGGTTTGGTCTCTGTACGCTTGAATGAAGCGTAGCCAAGAATGCACGCAATCTGCCAAGGAGCGGGAACGATAAGCGTAAAAATATGCAAAAACAGGATCGATCTCTCTTTACAACCACCTGAGGAAGCAAAGTATACTTATAATTAGAAAATGTATAAAATGTAGTTGTCCATATAAAGTGCTAGAATTTCATTCTGCTAATTATTTAATTATCAAATTATATATATTTTTAACAAACATTTTTATATAAAGCGTTTTGGCAGTTCTTTGATATAATTAGTGTGTTTTAATTAATACGATTCCAATAAAATTTTCTCTGTGCGTGTTATTAAATGTATTTCATATTAATGTAATTTTTTGTGAAATGAATAAAATTTTCAACCAATGTCTATTTTATTCTTTATGTTTTATTATTTATTATTTCCTATATCTAATAGTAATTTCTTTACAGATGCCCGAAGTTGCACCACATGCGACAAAGTCCTGGCCGAATTGGAGAAAATCGACGACGACACAGACCACTTTGGAGTTGATTTTGTCAAGATCAACGATAAACGACTGGCGAAACAATATGGTATCAAAAACTTCCCGGCTCTTACATATTTCCGCGAAAAAGAACCAATCATATACGAAGGTAAGCACTTAAACATCTGTTCGAGTATACAATAATAAATATCTTTATTAATAATTTCTTAAAATTATCAAGTTAATAAGAACAACAAAGAAAATTTATGAAGATCAATAGCCAAAAATTAAATCTGTGACGTAATAAGGTAGCAAAGGATAGATATATATGAATCATCATTATCGTATCTAATACAGAAAAACACATATATAACATTTTGATTCAGGTGACCTGATGGATGAGGAGAATGTATTGGATTTTCTTACAAGTTTAGAAGCAATGGATCTACCAGACCGTATTGAAGAAGTTAATGCAAAAATTCTGTCAAAGATTGTCGAAGAAACAGATTTCGTGGCGGTTCTCTTCTGTAAGTCACTTTCTTTATTATACACGTTAATTGGATTATGTCTCAGTCAAAAACACATCTGAAAAATCGCACGTAATCATATTCGGAGCACATTCTTCAATGTGTTCGTCGTTTTATTCCAATAAATGCCGGTTTTTTTTTGCTGTAAAATGTCTGTCAAAAAAATTTATGAAATACGTGAGATATTTTGAAGAAGCAAATCAAAGTTAAATAATTGAATAGAGATGATTCTAATCGAATGTCAAATATTTACATTCAATCATCAAATCGTGTTACTGAAGAAAAAAAATTTCTGATTTCTGATATGGTCACATGACTACATGACAAAATTTTTTTCACAAAGGTTTTTTTATAAAACATATACATGTATAAAATTAATATGTAAAACTTTGATATTTTAAAATGTGGACTCGCGGATTATGATTAAGGTTGATTCTGTGAATCAACGAATACGTTTGATCTCCAAAAAATAAAAGGAGAAAATTTTACATATCAAGTTAGTATTTAAGGCAATTTGAGAAACTTGTTTAACTTGCGTAAACAAGTGGACGATCAGACGATCAGTAAACAGTAGAAGAGAAACATAGACAGAACATGAGAAATATGGAACAAGGCAGTCGCTCGCAAGCATATAGTTAAACAACTCTAATTTAAGAGTGTATGGGTGAATGATGTTTCAATTAACGGCGGAGACATACATAAACCGGAGGATGACTAGTCTCAGCTGGCATCTCCGAATTTTCTCACTCCATGTATCTTGTCTGTTGTTTCCTTCTGGTTTGAAACCCATTTGGTTCGAAACAAAGTTCTAGGCTAGTAACTGTATCAATCAACGAAAACTCAACGAAAACACAGTGAAGCTACGTAACGTATCTTGACCGCCGTGTATCGTTCATTTAATATGTTTGATATGTTATTGTCAGATGTCTTACTAATCATTTGTGTATGTCACGTGTGCGACCAAATTGTTCGTCACTCTGTACATAAAATATAGAAATCGCGATTAACTTATCTGCAGATACACTGCAATTTCAAAATATTGCATACTTTTGCCATGTGCACGTCGATCATCCTAAAATATAATAAATTAATAACAAATGAGATGGCTTTACAGATCTTTCACTACCGTTATTGTAAGGCTTTTAATCGTAATTAGATACATATGTATTACCATACAGTTTCATGTTTCTTGCAGTTGTTTCTAATTTCATATACAGAGAAGGATTTAGAAAGAGATATATGTATCTCCTTACTTGTTGTTTAATCAAATAGTAGAAAATGTCTAGATGTCTTATTAGTCGACAGTAATTGTTCTCTGTATAAAATGCAGCGTTTATATCAATTTGTCTATCGTTATACTATCTGTAAAATCCACCAAATCTACTGTTTTGTCTTTCGTCTATTGTCCGTGTCGATTATCATCAAGTTAAATTATCTTATCGCAAAATGGATAATAATTTCATATTAATAAGAATATGAATTTTTTTTCAACAACAACAGACATAATCAAATCTTAAATGCTTGAAAACATCCAATTTGCGATTCGATCACATACAAAATATACTTGTAAATAATACATATATGTGAAAATTCTTGTGTGTGTTGATATGAATAGGTCCAGACACGGAGCGGTGTGCAGGCACCGGTTCTAGTAAGTACATACTTATAAGAGATCGATGTGGTTAAAATCTGTGGCAAAACATCTGTATTCTATGCTTTTTTATACACAAATAATACACACAGAGCTACATGCATTCGATATCGGCTGACACACTAATGAAAGATTACTTTGCTGTTCACGCAGTTCACTATCATTGCAATACTTAAAATAAATTATTTTTTTCTTAAAGTACCAATTCTTTTTACTGTAGCTATATTACATTATTATATATGTATATATTATGTATTACAATCATGTTACAGAAAAAATTATGGGTTTTTTTTCATGAAATTGTTTTTTCTTTTTTTTTCGCGAGGAAGTGCATCATCCGAATTAGCATCATATTGATATATTGCGTTTACCTATGATGACAATTTCCTTCAAACATTTATTCTTGACTCATCAATCTGCGTGTTTATCGATCATCAGAATTGCATCTATCACATCGTCTCTGTACTTTGCTCCAATGTGCATATATGATAGAGGGAACGCGAAGAGAAAATTGACGGATGTCAAGGAGCGGCAAGGACTTTTTTATATTCATGCATTTATGAAAAATTTTCAATATATGATGGATACTCCGATGAAATCTTTTAGAAATTATTTTTAATGAACTCTCTAGAGCAATTGATACGAAATAACGATTAATATGAATTAACGTGTAATATTGATAAAAAATCAACTAACATCTCAAGCTTCCTGAGTTTTTTGTTTCATTGTCTATGAGCTTTGAATTGTGAATCTTGGCTAATTAAAATTAGCAAATATTCTATCACTATCCATATTCGTGAGTATATACCAATCAAATAGAATGTTATATAGATATGTAAAATATGCTATTTTATTTAGCTCTTGTTTAGAATAAAACAATGTATTATAAGAGTGAAATTTTGAAAATAATTGTGTATGCTAATTCAACCGTTTCGATCATTTGTGTTTAAAACAATTTAACATATCTAAAGACGGTCATTCCCATTGATCTAAAGAAAAATACTTGATCAAGTTTCTCGATAACGTAGAAAAATTTTCTGACCTTTATATATTTTATATCTAATAATAAACCGATATTGTTAAATACGCTCAATGAGCGAATAATAGTAAGGTAAAATTCGAATTATAGGAGACAAGATTTAATCTTGTAAGAAAGAAATCATGTATGCAGGCGGAATAAAACTTGAGAATGGTATTGCTCAACAACAAGAAGCACGCAATAATGCATCTTTTTATTTCAAATGGGACAGACAAACCAGACTGCAAAAAATGTCTCAAGGCTCTACAAGAATTGGAGAACATCGATGACGAAGCCGATCAATTAGGCATCGGCTTTGTAAAGATCGCGGACGAACAACTAGCGGATGAGTATAATCTCGGTCCTCTCCCAGTTCTTGTATATTACAGACATCAAATTCCAGTCATTTACGAACGTAAGTATGAGAGAACGACACGTAACGTTATTACGTAATGAAAAATTATTTAAATTCTACATAAGGTAAAGTAAAATAATTTAGTGAGATATTTTACTTTAATTTTTATTTTAATATATTTGATATATTTCACATCTATTTGTAATAACTAAAACATTACATCTTGTAAAAATTTTGCGAAACTTCAGTGATATACAAAATTCGGTAGCCAATGATTAATCATCAAATTTTTTCTATCATTAAAGTATTTTAATGTATTCTAGTTTAATTATGTGTGGATTAGATACAGAGATACATAAAATTAACTCACAGTACGTGCTCTTAGATGAGTTGAGTAGAGAAGAAGATGTGCTGGAGTGGCTGGTGGCGAACAAGAGCACGGGAGACGAAGAGGACGTTATCGAAGATGTCACTGCCAAAACGTTAAACACACTAATTGGAAACATTGATAATTTAGTCGTTTTGTTCTGTTCGTATCTTTTTGCATCTTGTCTTTCAGCCTTATTTACCTTGATTTCGCTTCGTAATACACCCTTGTGATTATAGACAACCATGGTGACGAGGAATCTATGCAAGTCCTAAACGAGCTAGAAAAGATCGACGATGACTGCGACAAGCACGGTATTCAATTTGTGAAGATCGACGACGAGAAAGCGGCGGAAGAATTTGGAATCGACGATTTACCCGCAATCGTCTATTTCGAGAAGCAGATCCCGAATGTTTACGACGGTGGGTAGGTGAATTGAACATTCCGAGCGAAATGATAGTATGCAAATAGTCGAAAATAATCACAGAAGAAATCATTATCTCTTTGAAAGAAGAAATTGTCTCTTTGAGAGAAAAAATTTATAAATTTTATAGATTAATTTATTTGAAAACAAATAATACGACAATTGCAGGAGATATAGAAAATGAGGACGAAATTCTGGAATGGCTATTGTCGCAACTCGAGAAGGACGAGATTGAAGATGTCACCGATGAAATGCTGGATCGCCTTATCAAAGATGGAAAAACTTTGGCTGTATTATTCTGTAAGTTGCTTGTGAATTAATTGATTGATATTAGATATATAAATATAAATATATATAAATAACATTAAAACGATATTTATAACGCAGATGATAATAACGATCGAAAGTCTCAGAAAGTTCTCAATGAATTGGAGAACATCGACGATGAATGCGATCAGCTCGGTGTGACGTTTGTGAAGATCGATAACGCGGAGGAGGCTAAGGAGTATGGAATTCAAAAAGTACCTACAATGCTCTACTTCGAGAAGGGCATTCCGATGGTATATGAGGGTAATCTCGAAGACGAGGAGAAGGTGCTCAAGTGGCTGGAGCAGCAACAAAAGATTGATCAGATCGAGGACGTCACCGACGAAATGCTCGACATGATTATAGAGAAGATGCCACACGTAGCTGTTCTCTTTTGTCAGTAACACACACTTTCTTTCCTTTCTGTCTGATATTTCTTTTCGAAACTGCACGTTGCTTTTAATTGCCGATAAAATCATTGACATAAAATCATTAGTACTTTTGCCGCTATTCTATAGATGACAAAGATCAGAAGAAGAGTCAAAAGGTGTTGAGCGAACTGGAGAACATCGACGACGATTGTGACCAGCACAACATAGCCTTCGTAAAGATCAGCGACCTGGACGAAGCAAAGGAATATGGCATAGACACACTTCCCACTTTGGTGCTCTTTGAACGAAAGATACCACACATTTACGATGGTCAGTCATACTGAAGATTTCCATAAAAGAAAACAACATAATCACAAATAGCGAAAAATTGTTGAAAAAAATTCTTCCAATTGCATTCCGCAGGCGATCTTATGAACGAGGATCAGATACTGGGCTGGCTGTTACATCAGAAAAAACACGCTGAGATCCCGGAAGTAACGGACGAAATGATCGAAAAGCTCGTAGAGACTTCGCCGTACATAGCAGTCCTGTTTTGTAAGCGATCGATTCGTCTTTCTACCTCCTTTTAACATTCTTCCACTGTTACTTGTTAGGTAGGTGCTGTTGTATGGTCGCGAGTGAGAGCGACCAGCGAATTGATTCTTTTCCGTAGATGACAAGGACGACAAGCAGGACATGCGGGTTCTAAATGAGTTGGAAAACATAGACGACGAGCTAGAAAAAGAGGGGATCGTCATCGTCCGCATAGACAACGACGCTGAGGCCAAGGAATACGGTATCGATCATCTCCCGACTCTGGTATATTTCGAGGATAAAATTCCAGCGATATACGAGGGCGATCTGCTGAACGAAGACGAGGTCCTTAAATGGTTGATAGAACAGAAGAACAGCGCTACCATCGAGGAGGTCACGGACGAGATATTAACGGATCTCATAGAGGAGCACGAATACGTTGTGGTATATTTCAGTAAGCACACTATTTTTTATCAGTATCATCAATAAATAGCGTCGAGTTAACTGTTACTAGCTTTGTTAAGTTAATTATTCTCTTCGTTTGCTTGTGACATAACCAACCAAATATTGCGACAGGTGGAAGTTGCGATGAAGGAGAAGAATGCGACAATATCCTCGACGAATTGGAGAATATTGATGACGAGCTGGATGAAACAGGCATTATATTCGTTACTACTGAAGATACCAGTATAGCGAAGAAATATGGTATCAAACGTTTCCCGACTCTTGCGTTTTTCCGAAACAAGGATCCATTGATTTATACTGGCGATCTCGATGACGAAGACGAGGTGCTGTCCTGGATCACAGATGAGGACACTTTGGAGATACCAGGAAAAATCGAAGAAGTCAATGCTAAAATGCTGGAAAACATTCTCGACGAGAACGATTACGTCGTCGTCTTTTTCTGTAGGTCAAACGCAATATATCTCTCTATATAATTTGCTACCTATAGGTATATATAGATTGATCGTGATATATAATGGAAATGTTTGCTTGCAGATAAAGAAGGCGACAAGAAGAGCCAGAAGATCCTCCAGGAGCTCGAAAACATTGATGACGAGTGCGAAGAGAAGGATATCGACTTTGTAAAGATCTCCGATGAAGGAATCGAGAAGGAATACGATCTTCCGGGACTACCGGCGCTGGCATTCTATAGACACAAGTTCCGGCAAATCTATTCGGGCGACATGATGCATGAAGAAGAAATATTAGAATGGGTCCTCGAGCTTCGTACAACAACACCGGATGTTATCGAGAGCGTCGATAGAAAAACATTACAAGTACTTATCAACGATGTCGAGCATCTCGCCGTATTCTTTTGTAAGTATTAACTTTTAGCTACTATAAATTCATGTATATAGAGTATTTTTAGTTTAAAGGAAAATATACAATAAAAAAAGTAAAAATATAATAAAATTATATATTTAATATCTGTATCTATCAATTATCTGTATATTATTTATATATTCTTCGATACGTTCGTTTTAAAGAATAATTGGTATAATTTTAGTTTTAAAAGAATTCACAATTAAAACGCATTTAGAGAGTAAAGGGGACGTTTTATATAATATGTTTTTCTCTTTTTTTTACATAAAATAAAAAGTATACATTATTTATTTCGATCTTTTCAGAGATAATTAAAGTTTCAATAATTCCATATAGCATTTGTAATAATAAAGAATGATATATGAATTTATACTTTGTGTATATCTTTGAAAATTATCTATGATAAAATTATGTGATTATGATAATTATGATTATTAATAGACGATGACAAATGTGAATCCTGCGCGGAGATTCTCGAAGAGTTAGAAACGATTGACGATGATACTGACAAACATGGTATTCAATTCGTCAAATCAAACGATGCTAAACTGGCGGCAGAAATCGGCGTTTTCTCCTTCCCGGCTCTCGTTTACTACGAGACTGGAGTCCCCATCATGTATGACGGTAAGTACGGAAAGTTTTTAATTTTGTTGTTTATTACCAAGCTTATCCTTCTCTTTATCATATAATCCTCGTTTTTCATGGAAGAGAAACAAGATCTATAATAGTTATCTTATGCTACGCGCGCGTTCTCTTTTTATTAAGTCACTCTTCACTACCTTGAAAATATCATTAATTAATGAAAAGATTTCAATAAAATAAAATTTTAATAATAATGCAGTATGTTTAGTCTGCATTCTTTAGTGGTTAAATAAAAAGTTGGATTGCTACTAACTTTTCTTGCAAATTATATCAATTCAAAGTATATTATAAATAGTTATAAAAAAAATTCGAATAAATTTAGATATATAATATGTATAATATAAAGAATATAATGAAGAGCGACTTAATGTGTACCTTTCAGCAATTTTCACGTCGATAAAGCGATAACGCGAAATATGACACCGACAATGATCACGGTGCATTATCGATGCTAGCTGATCTTGATACGCGTGTGTGCCTTTTGTAGGTAATCTTAAGAACGAGGACAGAGTTCTGGAATGGCTAATCGAACAGAAAAGTAAGGAGATTTCTAGGATGATGATTATTATTACTGGTGTACTGTTCTTTGTGACGTTAATCTCGGTCGTGACTATGCCACCGGGCTACGAGTACAACACTCACGCCGTGGTGATCACCCCGATTACGCTACCACCACCACAAGCGCCATAAGCAGTCGTAATAAACGAAAAAAAGGGAAAAAACGAATTAAAACGTCCGTCGAATCTAAGGAGATTTTCTGTAATCATTTGTTGTCGGTTTTATTGGCAGTTGTTCGTGTACTCGGTTCGTGTACTGATAAAAAAAAAAGAAAAAGAGATTTTTATTCAAAATGTAGGACGTCACGAAGCTCGGTAAAACGCGATTTTCAACATGCAAGCTCACCATATTCTCAATCACGGTATAATGCATTTAAATTACACTTACAAGCTTACTTACTTTGCCTTTTTTACTCACTGTTTCATTACATACTAGTATGCAGTTGCTATAATGCGGAACTCGACGCAGTTACCGGTGATGCGTCGTGCAAAATCTTCCCGAACCTATTTCGCGAAAGAAAACATTACGGCGCGTCACCGTTAAATTATGAATAACGACTTTTTAAAATTGCTCAAATATTTGCTTTACATCTCGCAGCTTTCGGTTCGCACTAACGGCTGTTTTTCTTTTTCTCTTTTTTTTTTTGGACTCGTTTAACGAAATTTTTCTTTAACGCGTTTCGTGATTTAAATCAATCCGAAGTAATTATAAATTAAAATTGTGAATTTAAACTTGAAGTATATCTTTATTTCAAAGAAAATAAAGAGTAATACAAGAGAATATAAAAATATACATTAGAGATAAATTAGTATATTATAAATATCATGTTTGACAATTGATCAATATCATTGTTGATTAATACGTTTATAAATTACCTATTTGTAATTTTTCGTAAGCACGATTGTTTCACCACACATTGTGGATATTTGATTACTTATCGTATTTACATTCATATAAATAAACTAAATGTTATACGAAATAGAAAGGGGGAAAAATTAGATTCTTTCTTTTTTACATAAAATATAACAATATATTGCGTATGTAACAGGATTGCGGGAATGTTTAATGTGATTTGTCTATAATGTTTGTCATTAAAAAAATTTTTATGCATGTCATCCCTTTGGACCGAGGCCGTATCGATCACAAAAAACCTAGGTACACAATTCGGATCGTTTCCGATCGTGTTCTATATTATCCATGATCCGTTAATATGCAGGTAATGATAATGACCGTGATGATGATGATGATGATGATGATGATGATGATGATGATGATGATGATGATGATGGCGATGATGATGATGATGATGGTGATGATGATGGCGATGATGGTGGCGATGATGTCGATGATGTGGACGACGATGACGACGAAACTGATGATGACGAAAATGACGGCGATAACGGACAACGATGATGACGACGATGATGATGATGATGGCGATGATGATGGCGATGAATGCGATGATGACGATGATGATGATGGCGATGATGGTGGCGATGATGGGGATGATGATGACGATGATGACGATGATAATGATGATGATGATGATGAGAACAACGAAGATAGTGAAACTAACAATAAAAAATTGAACAAAGCTCTGAAGAAAATCCTGGACAAAGGTAAAGGGCCAACGACTACCCAGGAAGCCGAAGAGGAGCTCACGTGAGATCGAAGTGTGACGGGCTTTGTGTTGCGCGAAAGACAGAAACTATAAAATGATACCTTAAAAGCAGTAGAGAAATGTATACCAATAGACTGATTGGTATTGACTATAACAATGTAATTTAGATGAAACTTGGCTGTTCACTCACCATTCACGGTAGAGCTGGGAGGTGTAGGACCATACCCGCATGAACCTATTGTTATCATATTTTTTCTACTTACACCAACAAAATGCATCTATGCCTGAACTCCTTTCCATTCGACCATCAGAATTTCTTCAAAATTCCTAAACTTTCTCACGTAATGCATGTCCGCGTTATAACAATCCTTCTTTGGCGGAGCTACGCAAGTCATTGTCATAAATTATTTTTAGTTCGTAACAAATTCCGACGTAAATTTTTTCGATACTTTCAAATAATAATGACTCATTAATTTCATAGCTATTATATTTTATTCATAAAGATATGTGTTTATGTTCGGTTTTCTCTTGTAAAAAAATTTAGATATTGAAAAGTTCACAGTGCGTAGCTCCAATCTTTCTTGTTCGCATTTTTACCAATTAAAATATGAGCTTCTCTGAAGCGAGCCGATGGTTGTTGACAGCTGTCGTCTGCAGCGAATCACGAGTCGAAAGGAATCGGACTAGTCTCTGTTCAAAAAAAAAAAAAAGAAAATGGTACTCATAAACATTTTCGGATTAAATGATATGTTGAAAGTATCGTAGCAAGTTCAATTATTTCTTTTTACAAAACATATGCCTCTCATATTCGATTAGATAAATGATACGGAAAATGCTCGAACATATGTAGAAAAAGGTTGGTTTTAACGATTATCTAGAAAGAGTCGTCGACTCGCCGCGAGAAATCTATTAAAACATTGTCTATTAAAAACATGCACGTTTGGCTTTTGCTAAGCAATTGGGATTGCAGTGGACCGTTCTCTATGCGCTGGCAATGTCGAGATCGCACAAGTCAATATATTTTGATTTCTCCTCAATTCTATCTTTTTTATTTGTTTCCAATTGTTCTTGTTCATTTTTCTCTTTTTCTTTCTTCTTTTTTTGTTATTTTTATTCCCTTATATTCACTTCGGTCACTTTTATCCGTTTATTCCACTTATTTTTATCATTTGATCCAGATTGACTCGTGCGACGAGACCAATCAGTCATAGGCTAGCCAATTCTTACAAATCTCTCTCATTCTCTTTGTATCTGACTCGTTGTATATTTGCTTACTGCAGGCGACGGCTGTTTCTACATCGGGATGGGAGGTAAAAGCGCGAAACCCAAGATTCCCTCCTATGAGCCCTACCAGTGCTGTCCCACCAAGCTCGCCCACGGCACCAAGGTCGCCAAGGTCTCCAAAATCGGCCCGATTACCAAGGACAAGAACAAATTTCAAGGTAAAACCGGCAAAACGGATAAGCCACTACTGCCGGCTTTGAAGCCGATAAACAAACTCACGGCAAAGGAGAGCAAAAAATCAGCAACGATATCATCGAAAGTCGACAGCGACGCAAAGGAATCCAAGTCCAAGGCCAAAAGAGGATTTTTTGGAAGCGGTAAATATTTTAACTGACCGCGAAGTTAAATGGCTGCCCACACATACGGTCCATCAGACACTTTGGCAAACTAAATGTAAACATCCATCGAAGGAAACAAATTTTCATCGATACGACAACCGTCGCACCGATTTCTATGGAACGAAAACCAAATCGGACAGCAAATATAATTATATTAATTTATATTTATGCATAGAAATTAAAACTTGAGTAAAAAATGATCAGCGATAGATCGTCTGCTGTGTGGGTAGTGATTTAACAAGTTACTTTCTTTTGGGAAAAGATAGCGAGTGATAGATGCGATAAATGCTTAGCGTAACAAACAGAAAAGGAAATAGTGAGCTCGAAGATAGATTTTCTGAGGCCGAGCCACCCGGCGTAAAAAGGTTCGCTACAGCGGAAATAAGACGGTTACCTGACTTTTCGTCCTCGTATCTCGGATGCAGGTACCTCGCGGGTCTCGCGCGGTCCATGAAGAGAATGAACGACGCACAACTTCCAGACGAACAAGACGACCGAAGATTCGACACGTGACTTCTACGCGGCTCTGGCACCGGCACCGGACAGGATTCTTCGAATCCTCGGAATAACGAGCACCGATTCATTAATCGCGCTGACCGATTAATTAACTTATCGGGCTACTTATCGAACGATCAATGATTCGGTAGAGAATAATCTCTTATCGTGTAATAATTCAACGCGCCGGCGATGGAGCTGAGGTCATTCACGAATTACGAGAAACTGCTTTTTTGCCTTAATGATCAGCGATATTATATACATTTATAATTTATTGGTTAATAAAATGATTTTTTGGACAATCTTCGGTGATAAGTTTAAAAAAATAATTCGTAAATCAGCTTAGCTCCTAACGTTTGTAAAACCCATTTGTAAAAACCCCGTCCGTAAATATATAATTTCTTACGAGCTACGTATTGGCCGATCCAAAACATCTGCTTTGAATTCGGATCACGCGTCTCCTCGGACATACATCGTCATTGAAGAGGACAGACGACAACGTATTTACGTAAAGGCGCGAAGAATCGTGAGAATGATTTTTCTGTCCTCTCACTGAGAGTTGGGTCGGGATTGTGGGTTGTTGCAGTTGTGGCTGGAATACCCTACCTCATGAAGGTCTAAATGGCCGTATATTGGCGTCTGGATGCGCGAGGTCAAGCTGTATACGGCGATCAGGAAATGAAGAAAGAGGACTCGAAGGACGATGATCGAACGAAGGAAAAGTTCGCGACAGAAAATCTGCGCAATAACGGAAGAAGTCAGGTGCTCTATGTTATCACATGCTAACAGCTCAAACAAAGATGAATTTCGCCGTTGAGCGAGTAAAGATTTCATGTTTCTTAAAGGAACGAAATGTCTTGTTGCTATTTAACACATTGTTATTAATTCATCGTTTATCAATTATCAACAATATTCTCTCATCATCGTTTTTACCGTCAAATTCACCTCTGTCATTATTGTGTTATCGTCGTCAGTGTCATCGTCATCAGTATCATAGTACAATGTCATCTTCATCGCTATAATCATCAACAACATCCTCTTTCTTCCCGATGTGATCATCTGTATGACACGAGTAAAAAATAAATACGAGATAAAAAATAAACATCCGCGAATGATTTTAATGTTTCTTTTAATGTTAGTAAGGAGCCTAGATATGAACACGCATCCCATGATCGATAAAAGGACATTATAGAGAAATAATTCACATCGGCTGTGTATATGTGATACTGAAGATATTCGAGAAGAGTAATTTTCGACAGTATGTTTGGTGCCTGCCGATGGTCACGCGATAAACAGAATTATTCTCGCAACAATGCATTTCTTATGTAGAATCTCGATCCTTAACATCCGGCCGCCGTCTAACACTGAATATTGTTTATCAGTTTTGTTTTATTCTTTAACCCGTTAACGTCATGAAGAGCGATACCGCTGATTTTTTGCATTTCGATAACATTCGCACGCAGTAATGGGTAGGACTTTATAATATAAGGAAAGAGGAAGTGTAAATAGTCACTATTGCCGAGACTATCGATAGTTCTACCTAGATTTTGCGGTACACACTCTAGCTCTTTAATTTAACGTGAGAGAGATTAATCGTTTGTAACTAAACCCTCATTCTGGAGCCTCCGTTTTATCGATCTTTGCTTTCTCTTCTACCCCAATAGTTTATTAATTCTTGAGCTAATTTTCCTCTTCATCATTATATTTATAAAATTAAAGAGATCTCAAGAATAAAATGGCTGAGGCCCCAGAGTTAGCGCGAAACTATAAACGAATATCTTGTTTATAATTTAATTTATAACGAGATTTCTTAATAATAAATGGAGTTCCTACAGTGTATGTCAGTCTTCTGTTCTAAAACGGAGAAAAAAATATATTCTCCGCGAAAATATATTCTCCACGAATATCATTATTACAAATTTAATGATGTTAGTAAAAAAAATTGTCAGATTTTCAAAATATTCAACATCATAACAGTTATGAAATTGTTATCTATATTTTTATTTCTAATTGTTATCGCAATTTTATCCTTAAAATTTAGAAATTTATGAACTTTCAGAATTCAAATACATAATACAAAAAAGAATGTACATATACAAATAAGATCTTACAAATTATGTATTATAACTGTATATGTATTGTATATCTGATCTAAAACATTACACATTTAATTCCGGTATAATTATTTCTGCTCTTTCTTTGCGATACATTGAGTTCCGATGTTACATCCAATGTTTCTAGTTTAGGTTCATCTGGCTTAGGTTCATATTGTATAAATCATAGTGCGTACACAAAAAGAATAGAAGAATAGTTTTTGAAGAACCGCGATTTAAAAAATATCATAATAAAAGCATGTATTTATTTATATTATATTTATTTATTTATTTATTTGTAATTAAAATATTTTATCTTATGTATTCGCTGTTTTCTTGCTCAGTGTTTGATAATCTGTAAGATACAAACACATTATCATTCGAAATTGTCAAGTAACAAACAGGATTCGCGTAATAATACTGTATCGTGATGCAAGAGCATAAAGTTGATTTTAGATACTTTAGAAAAATTTGTCATTATCAACAAATGAACTTTCGTACTGTATCTGTGATCACGATTATCAGACGTCATGAATTATTGCTCGTTGTGTTGCGTGCGAGCCAATAAATCCGTTTTATTCGCATAAGAGCAGCATGTACGATAATAAAAGTCGATATTATTATAACAATAAATATATTTCCTAATATTCTTTGTATTTGTTTTGTCCACCATCACTCTAATAATGATACATAGACTCTATTATTGTATTGTACATACACGTCCGCACGATACAATAACATTTTGTCAGAGAAATTTATCATAATTTCCTGAATTCATAAAAGTCTATGTAAAATTACATAGATTACGAATTATATAATGAAGAAAAATGAATGGAAAAATGAATTATTTATAGAAAGAGATGAATTATTTACCTTTATTATATTCAGTAAAACATGTTAATATTTATAAAACAACAAATATTTATAACATTTTTACTTTTATTAAGCATACTTATTAAAATAAAGTTTAGTTTTTAATCATTTTTTAATACAATCTCTAAACAAGTTTAAATGTTTTAATTTAATTTGTTAAATATTGCTGTCCTCAAACAATTTTAAGAAATTAAGTATACTTGCAATCTCTTTCAATTTTATATAATGATAAAATCATATAATATACTACATATACTACATATATACGTTATACGTTATATATATATATATATATATATATATATATATATATATATAATGGAGATATATAATTTTTCTTCATTATAAAAATCTTTATATTTTTATAATAAAACATTTATGAAAACTTGAAATAAATAGCCATTCCAGAACAACATTAATATAAATGGAACTATCGCTGTATCGATATATTATTTTTTAGTAAATGAATTATTAAGTAGTAAATGATAAATTTAAATATCTTCCATTTTTATAGCTGTGTTAACATTATCACGGAAATTTATTCTGAGAAAAAGCGATTATCTTTAATACAATTTTGCGTATAGATACTTATTTAAAAAATATGGTAAAAGTTATGTTTAGGGGAGGCACCCAGAAGGGCAAAATTCATTACATAAACCATTGTATACACGCCACATGTCTGTATGAATAATTGAACCGGCTAAAACATTTTGATTGTTTTGATTTCTTTTGATATTCTTACTTGATAATACTGACTGACGTATCAAGCAAGCATGTTAAAAGAAATCAAAACAAACCGGCATTAACATATTTCCGAATATGTTATTGCCGATTCAATTATGTCAGCGCGCGGTGAGATGTGGTCGGCCAGTGGCCGAGGTTAGACATGCGGGGAGTTGTTTACTACAAGGCACGAGCGGTGCATGATTCCTCGTTCTGACAATGAGTGAAAATGCTGAGCGGCCTCATCTCGCCCCACGCTTTCAGCGGTAGACCGGACTAATGCGGTAATTTATTATAATGAATTACTCCTTAACTATTACAAAAATTGCAAAATGGTAGAGAACTTTTCAACTCAGTTTAGTTCCCTATACCTGCACACGAAAATATCGAATACTATTTGTAATTTTAAATACAACTATATTAAATAAATCTATATTAAATAAAATTAAAGATTTTTTCTATGAGTAAAGATTTTTTCCATATGTATAATATACTAAATGTGTAATGTTCTTGCCATTCATAATTCATAAAATTATTAAAAAACTAACATATAGTAAATAAAATTATAATAATTAACATATATTAAGTGTAACGTGTTGATTGAAATTGTTTTTATTCGAGAGAGAACTAATTGACTTACAATTAGTTCTAATGAAAGATTAAAAACATTAAAATGATATTTAAAACAGAATCAAATAAAATGAATGTTTTTTTAAAAACTTTATTAACATTAAATTTAAAAAAACTTGAATTTATGTCTATTTCATAGAATATTTTTTATTGTTTATTGAATAGAACTTTCCGTATCTGTCTATGTAACAAAAGTTGTAGTTTTAGATAATTTGTAGTCATATATTATATTTTTCTTAATAGTGTTGAAGAAAATATCTAAATATAGTTTATAATTTTAGAGAATTTTTTCCGAATTTCAAAGAAAATATTATTGTTTCAGCATTAATTCAACTCTGACTATAGCAACATATTAGACAAATAATTGACGTATCATCTAGACTATGTATAACGTTTAGGTAATCTTCTCGACGAGACTGAAGTACTCGAATGGATGGTGAAACAGAAAACTGATGAAAGTATTGAAGAAATCGACCGTGAGACTCTCCTCAAATACATCGAGACAAAAGAATTTCTCGCTGTCATATTCTGTAAGGAACAATTTTAAATAAACGTATTTTACATGAAAAAGTGATAAAGAAATTCATTTATCTCGGTTTTTTATTTTGTTTATTTTTTATTTTAAAGTCTTAAATCTTATATAGTTAACATCATATTACACATGTAGGTTTGATATTTGTTATTAGATATATTAGTATGTATAATCAATTATTTTCTTAAGATGAATGCTTTCGATAATTCTATGAAAAAATTAATTTAAAATACAATAATAGATTAAAATTTTCTTACATCGCACTTTATTTTCAAAGAAACCGGTTTTAAAAATTAATTTTAAAACTAATTCCGTCATTATGCATCGATAAATTTTTGAAAAAATATATTGTAATAAATTTTGAAAAAAATTTATGTTTATTGGAATAAATAGGAGATATTATAATCACATATTTTATACATTATGTAATAAAAAATATTCAGACAAAGAGGAGGATCCAGAGAGTCCCAGGGTGCTTAGGCATATCGAATTGATTGATGACGAGGCAGCGGAATACGGAATAAAGATCGTCAGGATGAAAGATCGACTAATGGCAAAGAAATATGGTTTTCGAAATCCACCCGGCATCACTTACTTCCGCAAGGGTAAGAATATCAATTATGATGGTGACATTGACGATGAGGAAGAGATCCTCGACTGGTTGACCAACCCACAAAATATGGAACTCACCGATCACATAGAGCGTATCAACAAGAAGATGTTTCAGAAAATCCGGCAAACGACCGACTATTTAGCTGTATTTTTTTGTGAGTGTCAATATATAATAAAAATGTAATAATATTATATATATATATATATATATATATATATATATATATATATATATATAATGTGTGTGTGTGTGTGTGTGTGTGTGTATAATAAGGACAATTGTTTCCAGTTATATGTCTGCGTTTATTTCTAATTCTAATATGTCGCGCGTTTGTTTAGACAGCAACGACTGCAAACAGTGCGGCCGAGTATTGGCGGAAATCGAGCACATCGATGACGAAGCCGACAATGCCGGTATTAAATTTGTCAAAATCGATGACAAACAACTGTCTAAGCAATATGGTGTTTTCGCGTTACCCGCAATACTATTTTTCAAGATGGGATCGAAGGAACCAGTTATATATGCAGGTACAAGACGAACTACCCGAATTTTTTTATCACAGAAATAGATTAAAATTGAAAAGGTTGATTTAACAGGTGATTTGTATGACGAGGAGCAGATTTTACAATGGTTGATGACACAGAAAGATCCATCGGGTGAAGCAATCGAAGCTCTGGAAGGCGAGGAACTATTAAATTTAATACGAGAATCGGAATCTTTAGCCGTATACTTCTGTAAGTTCCTGAATGTCCCCAAGTTTATGATAAATTACCAAGACGCTATTGTTAGCGTCACGCGTTCTATTTTCTCCTTTTATTTACTTTATTTTTATTACGTTATTAATTAATTTTGATTTTATCGTGTTAACAAACATTTTTTGATACTGACAATTGATGACGCCAGTTTGTTTCGCACACTTATATTTGTTCCCTTTGTGAAACAGTGAAATTGGACAAAAAACTGCATTTCATCACGGGTGATTTCCGTAAAAAAGTAATTTTTTGCGGAATGTTGAAGGGATATTTTGATTTCACGATACTTTTTTCTAAACTTGTGATTTTTCCACCTTCCTTTCATAATCCTTACGTGATTAAATTAATCTTTATATGATTAGTCTTTGTATTTATGACTGTAATGAGAAAATACTAACTATTCTAACAAACGAACTACTTGTCTCAATCTCCTAATTCTTTCTATTACGTGTCTATCGCTGTCGACTTTCGCTCCGATGCTGTACACTTTGTGTACTGATGCCGTAGGGAACAGAACGCTTTGTGACATGTGCCAATCAAAAACGTACCGCAAGCAGATGCGCCACAGGGAACACAGGACTGCAGAACATGCAGAGACGGCCGAGCATCTCGATGGTACAACAGTTCAAAGATCAAAATTTCTCGATGCCCTGAGTTTCCTTATTGTCTCTCTTTTTTTCTCCTCTTTCTCTCTCCCTTTCTCTGTCTCTCTATTTCTCTTCTTTTCTGTGATTTATAGTGATTTATATATAGTCTATGTTTCAGTTATCTCGATTACAGAGATAACCGAGATTTAGTCCCAGCACATGCACAAACATGGAGAAAAAAATCGGCTATTGTATATTAGATGTGTACAAAAGCACATTTGTTATTTGATGATTTAATATTATAATAAAATCCATTTCATTAGTAAATTTAAATTAAATTTGCTTTAAAAACATAAATTTGTCATTAAAGAAAAAAATAGTTTATTTTTAACAAATAACAGATGCATTTGTCATTATAATCAAACTTCCTGCTTTGATGACAAGAGAATTAATTTATTATTATAATAAAATAGTTAACATATGTAATACACAACTATGTTTAGCAAATAAAATTAATATTTTTACTAAATTTCTTCTTTCATTATCCGTAATAATTAACGGTATTCTCGTAAAATACTGAGCCGGCAAACTTTTTTCTCCTGTACAATCGTGTGATTTATCGGTACGCAGTATACAAGCTTTGCCGGAATTCGGAAAAGCTTTGAGAAGTAATGCGGGCCATCGTAGTGCATGCGCTTTTTTCATAGGAAAAATTAAAAATAAAAGAACACTGATGATCTACAAGATAACTTTATGTACCTTAAATATACCAACTATATCAAAATAGATACATTTTTTATATGTTTAATTATAAAAATATTGGAATATATTTCGGTTCTCTCTCTCTCTTTTTTAACCATCAGTGTTCCTTCAATATTATTCTTGTTTTATAGCTAATGAAAACAGTTGTGAACATAGAACCGCCATTTTCCAGGCCATACATTTGTAGGATGCTTTCCCCAAAGAAACAATTCTTCTCTTTTTCTTTTTATTTTTCTCTCTCTTTGATATATTCTCTATGTACAATTACACAGTTACACAGGTGCACGTGCACGAGAGTAAAGCATGAGAACAGAACACAAGCAGCCAAGCAGTAGTGATCTTCAGATCCCGATGAGCATGCAATTCTCTCTTGCTTATCTCATCGATAAGACAGATGCTCTAATATTTCGCTGAGAGTCTAAACATCACACGTGTAGGTCGTAGATGATCATCCGACCCTTGTCACAGTACTACTCACACTTTACGTGTATTTGCCTTGTATTTAGCAAATTTCTTCCTCATATCGAGTAGACCACTTATATCAATGATATTGATATGCAATATTCCGTCAACTAGTACCGCCTCTCTATATTTTAAATAGATTGTTAGTAGATTAAGCAGATTAGATTTTTACCACAAATTCGTGATAAAAACAATAATAGAATCTCTCTTTAGATCCTGACGATTGTACGCAATGTGTGACAATACTCGAGGAATTGGAGAATATTGATGACGATTGTGATAGACACGGCATTACATTTGTAAAAACACAAGTAAGTGGAAATATTAGTATGATGTATCAGAATTACCTTTTCATCCTATTTTATATTTTTTAAGTTTAGTTATATTTTTTAGTTAAATATTTTTTAAGTAAGAAAGTTTGTTTATTATATATTGGTAATATAAACAAAAAGGAGGTTTTGTTTTTTGTAAAAGAATCGGAAATATGTAAAATAAAAATTGTTTATATAATCTTTTTAATCACAATTTAAATTAAAAACAATTTAATTTAAAAATTGAGAAATTAACATCTTTTATTTAATTTAGGTTTATATAATAATAATATTTTAACAATGATTATACACCAACTTTTTAATGTCAAAAAGTACAAATACGAAAATGTACTTAAAAGACTTTAAGACTTTTTTTTCTTTTAAACGCGTGGGTAATATTTAAGAAAAGAAAACTATTATTAATACTGTATAAATAATTTTTCTCTTAATTGTCACTATTGTGTGTGTCATTTATATGAAAATATCTTTCATATTTGCAGGATTTCAAAGTTGCTGAAGATTATGGTGTAACTGATTTACCAGTATTAGTCTATTTCGAGAATCAAATACCGAACGTGTTCGAAGGTTTGCAGTTTTGGCGATTAACTTTCCTGATAGCAATTTTATTCACAATTATTTGTCTATAGGTGATCTTTCTGTGGAAGAAGAAGTGTTACAATGGTTGATCACTCAAAGAACGGAAGATCGGATTGAACTAATAACACGAATGATGTTAGAAACATCTGTCGAGGAGACTCAATACTTAGCAGTTTATTTCAGTAAGTTAATTATTATCGAAGACCAAGATGTTCAGTGATTATTATTCCAGTATATGAATGTATCGTTTTTTACCGTAGCCAAACAAAATTGTCATATATGTGATGAGATTCTGGAGGGCTTAGAAAAAATTGATGACGAATGCGACGTATTTGGGATTCATATGGTGAAAATTCAAGACCCGCAGCTGGCAAAACGATATTCGATTAAAACGTTCCCAGCTCTCGTTTATTTCCGAAACGGCAATCCTCTTCTCTTTGAAGGTTTCACTACTTATATTCTAATATACTTATTTATTCTCTTAATTATATCCTAATATTCTTGTTCTTGTAACGAATAAGAATCAAGAATTTTAAAATGTTGCATACGTAGGGGATCTTCAAAATGAAGAATCAGTCCTCGAGTGGTTGATCGACGATGACAATCGAGAATTGGCCGATGAGATAGAGTCCGTCAACGACAGAATGCTAGAGAGGCTTCTCGACGAATCTCCTTTTCTAGCTGTCTTCTTTTGTATGTTATACAATTTCCAATATTATAGCATTATATAATAAAAACTCTGTTCAATTAAAAATTTTAAACTAACTAAAAATATGATTTTATCGTCTATTTATTTCTGTAAAGTTTTTAAAACGTCTTTTTTTAGTAAAGAAAAAAAATATATTTGAAATTAGTTCAAGAATCCGTAGTCAAAAAAATTAATGAAAGATCTCTGTCTGGATATAAAAAACACACACATATTTTTTAGATGACGAAGATTGTCCGGAATGTGACGAAATTATGGAAGCACTAGAGAAAATCGATGGCGAAGCTGATCTTTTTGGTATCGACTTCGTTAAGATCTCCAGTTCAGAGGCTGCTGAAAAATATGGCATTCTCAACGTTCCGTCCCTCGTGTACTTCCGAAAGAAAACACCACTCGTATACGATGGTGATCTCATGCAGGAAGATAAAATCTTGCAATGGCTCACTTCTCAAGATGTATTTGAGATTAAGAATGAGATCGAAGAAGTCAATAGAAAGATGCTAGACAAATTGTTGGACGAGAACGAATGTCTCGCAGTCTTCTTTTGTAAGCAAAAATACAAATTGTCATATGTTATATTTGATAATCATCCGTTACATCTATCGTTTGCAGATGAACATGACAGTCAGGAAAGCAAGCAAGTGAATGAAAAGCTGGAAGAAATCGACGACGAAACCGACAATCTGGATTTGACATTCGTCAAAATGGCAGATCCTAGATACGCTAGGAAATGGGGAGTTACCAAGCTTCCCGCGATTGTTTATTTCCGCAAACGTTTCCCTAGTATCTATAGAGGTGAGAAACTTTGCAGGATAAATAATATTGTAAACAATTGTTTATTAAAGATTGTTTTTCTTCACGTTCTTTTCGATTATGTTTTTAATTACAGGTGATTTGCATAAAGAGCTGGATGTTCTCGAGTGGTTACGCAAGAATAGATATCGACAGCCGGAACTGAACATCTATATGTACATGTTGATTGCCATTGCTATCCTCTTTCTCATGTACACTGGTTTCCTTTTGTCATGTTTCCGTTCGGAGCCGACCACGCTCATCGCGCATCCCAAGCAGGCGTGAACGCACGAAAAATGAAAGTGACAAATGACATAAAAGACAGGACTCGTGAATTCTCGTGCCTGTGTGTTACCCGGTACTCTCAATACTTTCTCTAATTCCCGTACATTATGTGTGGATAGGTTCGTCCGGAACGAACGATTTAACAGCGCTCTATGCGATAAGTAACGATGACTGGAAACGGAAGCGAACGCTTGCCCGCGAGCGCGTCCGGACCGCTGTCAAACGTTAAATAATATTGCGTGAAAGAGAGGGAGAGAATGTGTCTATTGAACTTCGACATTGTACTTTGAGTACTCGAAAAGTACTCGCGCGTGTTTAGCACGAACTACAAGTTTCATCTCTCGGATATTGTAAGATACGAGTTTAGTCGGGCTAAAAGATAATATAATAGCAACTTGACATCAATACTATTACATTCTTCGTCCCACAGAAAAAAATAAGAGCAATTAATGTTTTTTATTATAAACAGATATTTTATATATATATATATATATATATATATATATATATATATATAACATGCAACACAATAATAACACAACACACACACACGCTACGCAACACCACATCACACGCCATACCATATCACACGCCACGCCATACCACATCACGCGCCATACACGCCTCACATATCACACACACACACACCGCGAAAATACATATGTACACATACATACACATATACACACATGTTAAGGAAATCTACTGTAACATAGAATATTTATTCAACACTTGGCCCACTTAGTAATCCTAAGAGTTGGATTATAATTGGAAGATTTTCATAACACGACAAAGATCTTTATCGCTATTTATTCTTCTTCATCCAATACCAAAGAATATCTAGGTATACATCTAAGAAATACCGTCAACCTTTACCGATTGCTATTCGTAAGATTTCTATTATCTATAATTATCTCGTTAATATTACCATTATTGCATTACCATTATATTCGCCTAAAAATTATCGCTACTATTGATACTGTTAATACATTTATTACTGCTGTTATATTACCATTATTATAATCATAATAATAATTTTATTGTTATTTTTATTATTATATTATTATTGATGTAATGATTAATATGTATGACAGCGGTCTGCGTACAAACTTCTCAGTTTATGTACGGTAGCTCTTATACCAGCCGATTTTTCATAATAATTAATAATTGTTAACTTTTGATGATATAATTAAAAACACAACGAAGAAGAGATTATTTTTATATACTCACGAGGAGGACTTGTGTCATCGTTACTATAATGAATAAGAAGCGCAACTTTGGACCAACTCCAAACTATTAAAATGCCATTTCCATCTGCCAAGTGTGAATAGAATTACAATGCGAATGCGAATAATGACGTATTATATGAAAAATCGAATCTCCTTCTAGATTGTTCTCTCTCGCAGGATTATAGATAGATAATAATTATACATGTTATATATTATAATTCTTTTGGATACTCTTTTGATTCTGCGATGTGAATGTGTATAGAAATATTTCAATCAAAATATATCATAAATTTATTTTTCAAAATAATATGAAAAAATATAAAATAATTGTTACAATTATTCTATTGATAGAATTATTTTGCTATTGTTATTGACGTGCTATTGCAAAGCTCTTTAAGATTTATGCAACACGAATAAATAAATTATTTAAAAAATGTTAATAAATTTTTATTGTCTTAATTGTGTAAGATATTACATTGATTATCGGCACATTTTATGACTTTCAAATAAATACCCATCATAAAAAATAGACAAATCTGAAATATTAACTAAAAATTAAATAAGAAATGTAAATCGGGGACTAAAAGTTTTACTAACAAATATAATGAATAAATTAAATTGCAATACATATGTACAATAATATAATTATAATTTCTTTAAACATATTTGATATAACACGATTCTTTTATAATATTATAGAAAAATTTACAAAAAGTTGATGGCAACCAATTTTATAATTAGAAAATTAGTTTCAATATTTAAAAAGAGTATGAAGAGTACGCAAACGTTATTATTTTTTAGGATATTTTAACATTTTTGTTCTTATAAGTGTCTTTTACATTTTTTAGATTAGTGTTTTATTTAACTCACTATAGATATACATGTATATACGTTTCACGATAAAACCATATGTGTATCTGCAGAATTTGAAATCGAAGCAAATCAAGTTTTTTGTCACATGTCTCTACGTTAATTTTTCGTGAAGTTATAGTAATTCGAAAATATGGCACGCATATGGTAATCATAAAAGCATTCCGCGCGGTCTTTTTTTGCTTATAATTTAACAAGTTTCGAAAAAAAAGACGGAAACACGTGTAGTAACATGTTTTGAAATAAGCCGCCGTTCAGAGACCGTGTTCACGTGTTTCAAATCACCAATCCACCAATAAATCGAGATCATAGGTTAATATAATCGCCAATATCTTCGCACAGAAAAATCACAGTGTGATGATCTTTATGTCATTGGAAAGCTAACAATAAGACTAACATTTCCAACGAATGCAAGGTTGCTTATCAGATGACTAGTTTGCGAGATATCGTCGAATAAATACAAAAGCAAAATTGATTTTGCCAAAAATTTAATTTTTATCAAGATCGCAGGTCGATGTAATACATATTTTCGCCAATATCTTCGTACAGAAAAATTACAATGAGATATTCTTGGTCTCGTCCGAAAGTTAAGACTCTTAAGGTGTGGATAAACGACGCCTGGTTCGGCGAGCCACACGTCGTTTATCAACAAGTAAAAAAAGAGAGAATGCGTAAAACAAATATATTGAAAAGAATAAAAATGGCCAAGTCACGCGTCATTTAAGTTCAGCTTAATACTGTCAGAATCCGAATGAATCCGAAATGCGTTCAGAGTGTTAACAGCGTGTTCACGGCAGGGCTTACAGCAGCATAGAGGAGGCTATTTCATGTGAACTTCACGATTGTTCCAAAATGACTTAAATGAATTCTCCAAGCAAAGTGATGTCATACCCTATCATGCTCACGCTGTCCATAATGAAATGGTGAGTCATCATAAGCACTAACGTCATAATGAATTATACTTGAATCTGATTTTTCAACTTTACGACGCCTCTTGCGATATTATAATGTCCATTTTTTCAGCGTTTTTGTTGCCGCGATACGACCAGTGTGTCCGAAGTCTTAAATCAATCAGTATGTCCAAAGTCTTAAGTCGACCAGTGTGTCACTTCTGCAGTTATCTTGTAATGATATTGAAGAAGAGGAAGTTTAGGAAATTTCTCTGTTTTATTTTTCCTATCAATGTCGGTATTTCTTCTGTTATCAGTCAACAATGTTAAAGTTCAAAACTTCGATTACTTCGGTTTGTGAAGCACATGAATGCTAATTTGTCGAACTCTATTGACGTCTCTATTATTTGTTAGACTATATAACCTCAATAATCTAGGTAAATTTGCCATTGTACTGAGAAGGGATTCCTCTGTAATTTTCCAATCTCTTTTTATTTCCTTTTTTTGTAATGATCTGTCAATTATTAAATAATAAAGTGATAAGAATAGACTAAACAAAATGGCCGCGCCATCATTTATTTAATTCATTAGAGTGACTTACATACCATTTATAGATAACTTTTGCTGATATGTACTTGCTTTCATTGAAAACGTGTAATCGTAAAAAATTACTAACTGAATGACTGCTAAATTTTAAATAAAATTCATGTAATGTAAGAGCATTACTATCCCAATAAAAAAAATAAGTATAATTTACATGGAATAATTAATTACTAATGTTAATACAGCGTCTATATATCCAATAAATTAATGTGTAAAGTGTTCAAGTATACATTATAGCATGATTATGTGCAATATACAAAAGAAATGATTAATATGATTAATATATAATCATAATTAATATGATTCATCTCATTCGTCTCAATTTTTCATAATGCAATACATTGCAACATTTATATAACAAACGATACATTTTTATTATTTTCTTTTCTTTAGGGATAATCCATTTATGGTTTCTGAGATATTAATTACGTTAATGAACTTTTAGCTTTTGTTGACATATATGTTTCCTGTTGATGTGCTACTTATTTAATCTTTTTGTTCTTGAGTTATCGAGAAGTGAACCTACGTATTTAATGATTCATTTATACTCTTTACCGTTTCGCACAATTACAGTTATCGTAAAAAATTACATATTTATAATTTTATAACTTTTAAACTTTCACAATTTTATGATTTAATGTATTATGTAATTAATATGTATATGTATCAGTTTATTGTTTGCAGGTTATAAATTACCTTATTCTTTTTACTCAGAATTCCATTCTCCAACCAGTTTTTTATAAATCGAGACATATATGATGAAAGTTAGAGCATCAAACTATTAGAATCCAATAGTGAATAGAGCTAACAATGGACAATATCACGTGTCACTCCTATTATGTAATTAGTATATATACAGAGTGAGGCCTAACTTGAAAAACTTGAAAAACACCTTGAAAAACTTGTAAATTATAAATTGTATAAAAAATTGTTTTATACAAAAATTGATTTCGAGGGTATCGTTACATAGTATATATTTTTCTTAAATAAGTAGAAGCATTTAAAAAATTTCAAGGTCAATTTCGTTTTTTAAAAAATGGAATACCTCATTTTTTTATTGTATTATCTTTTTCTACTAATTAATTTGAACAATTTTTGTATGAAATATTTTTTTATTTGCCTCATATATTTTGAGATATTCAAGAAAATAAAAAATAATAAGGAGTTGGAGATTTAATATATTTTGAATGTAATAAAATGAATCTGCCAGTGACAAATAACTTATTATTAGTTTATTATTAATAATATCTCATTAAAATTACAGTTATCCTTAAATTAGGTGCTCGAATTGGTGTCCACCATTGGATTATTTTTTGTGGACATTGAAAGATACAGTGTATCGTGAGCCACCCACAACGATAGAGAATATGAATGATCAAATTCTCGAAACATGCAATATGTTTAGTTTAGAAGTTATAGTTTAATTTAGAAACAATTCAGAGTGCTGTTTCGTCATTAATTAACAGATTGCATCATTTTATTAATGTTAACAATTTGAGTACCTAATTTAAGGATCTTTTTTATTTATCTCTGTGATTGTTTAATTTATTATACATAAAAAATAATGCCAGTATAATTACGTAATATCAATCAATACGTACATCGAACTGTCAAATTTGTCAAATGAAGTGTGTTCTAAGTTGGCACCTTCACATTTTATGTACAATACTGAGCCCGCCAAATTTACGCCAAATATACTAGTTGCAATATTGTTGGTAATGTAAGTAAATAACTAAATAAATAACTTTTTCATTTTCATTTTTTTCTATGAAATCGTAGCAACTTTACAAGCGTTATAAAAACGCAACAACCATTCCAACGTTAGAAAACATGTTCATTTAGCGCGCATAAAAAAGCACTAAATGTATCGGTTTATTTCTTGTTTCTTTTTATGATTTTAAGAAAAAAAAACGAGATAAATTACAAATGATAAACTGTATGCCAAAATATGTATGTCAATGTGTAAAATTCCAAATAAATATTACTTTTTAACCATGCGTAGAAATACTTAAAATTATTAATAATGCACAACTTAATGATTTTTACTGGAATAGAATTGTGCGTACATTGTTTGCACTTTTGGGCTCATAATATATTTTGTCAATATTAAAAAAGAGTATTATTATTAATAAGAATATGTGTGTTATATTACATATTTTTAACTTATTAATTATTAATTTATTAATTATTATATATAATTCATTAATTATTTTAATAGCTGATCAAAATTTATCATTTGCGTTACGCGCAAATAAATTTATTATATGTATATAGGGTGTCTGATAATTATCGCCGAAGTTCTCGTGTACAGGTACAACAGGTAAAATCAAGTAGAAATCGCTTCGCCGCGCGGCCAACTCATATCATCTTACAATGGGGAGGTCTTTTCTCGTGTACGGGTTCTACTCGTGCGGATCTACTTGACCGATCTTTTTAAGTTAATTTCTCGTTAATTATTGCAAAAACAACAAAATGGTAAAAAACTTTTCTACTTGATTTTATCTATTCTACTTGCACACGAGAGCTTCGGTGATAATTATCGGACACCTTGTATATAGCGGTGGTAAACACAATATGGTTTTAATAAAATGGAATCTCATAATATTACCTTAGCTTTGCGTTGCATATTTTTTCAGCATTAAAACTACTGTTTTTATAAATTCTATCACCATAAACGTGACAATTTTCGGTAAATTACGAGCATCAGTTTTCACGAAATCGGGATCAAATTTATTTGCTATTTTAATGTCAATTACTAGTAATATAATTGCGTTAAATTTACATCATTGTATTAAAGGATTACTGAAGTGGAGTTCCGCGCGGAACGCGTTTTAACACCAATAGCATCACCCTGATATTTGAAATTGTTATGATATTCAAAGTTTATTTTACAAATACATATCTCTTCACATTTAAGTAGATTAATAAAATGTTTAAATAAACTTGAAAATATCTAAGATTATATAGCTTAAAAAATATTTTTTAAATACATGGATTTTTTAATGGGGTTTGAATATCACAAAATCATTTTCGATCCAGACTTTTTTCTAAATTACACACAGACTGACTATTGCAGTTTATTTAATATTAAAATATATCATTAATTAAACAAATTTTGGCGATAAACGAAAAGAAAAAAAATAGGGAAAAAGTGTTGAATCAAAAAATATTTCTTCATTCAACTATATGCGACGATCTTTTAAAAAATAAATAATTTAGACTTTTAATAAATTAACATGTTTACTTAAAAACATTTATTTGAAATTGTTAAGGTTTGAGGCTTTATGTTGGTAGTTACGCTGGAGCGCCCTCTACCTATGCTAGTAACCATGAGGTTCTTGGGTTGGCTAACTGACAACCTCTTTTGTTTTTTGAAGGAGAATAGCTAAGGCGCGGTAACTGTCTATATCGTAGAGAATACATCACAGTTTTCGTCAAACAAATCTAGTTCAATTTATTATCCCACCGGCATTAAATTATTGGATACTTTGAGATCCAAACAGAAATAAAGAAATATTGTTAAACAATATAATTTAGTCATATCAATAACTTTTTTTTAGTACTGATTTGTACTGATACAGGATAAGCAGATTATGTTTTTCGTAATGTTTGAAATAAACACAAAGAAACTAGGCTCGATTTTAACAAACACAAAGAGACCATTCTCGATTTTAAAAAATTGTAAAACACACGTTCATTTTTTCCTGTTTTTTTTTCTTTTCTCATATCTTATTTTTGTTTATTAAAAATAAAAACAATATTTGGTCGAAAAAATTGTTACATTGCCGATTATCATAATATATAACAATTGTTATATGATTAATAATAATTACTTGATTAATCAATTATAATTCAGTAATCAAGAACTATGGGTAAAATTATAAGAGTACTTTGAAACAATTTTTAAATACACATGTAAAAATTTAAAAAACACAAAAAGACAAATGACACTTTTTCAAAATTTCTTATGTGATTTATAATATTAAAGAGAGATTGTAATATGTTACAATCATTCGATATAAATATCTGACTGTACATTCATTCTTCTATATAATTTTTTCAAAATAATTTTTTATTAAAAAACATCAATTAATACATTTCCGACCGCTCGTTACTAATTAGTAAAGAAATAAACGTCAGTTTTTGCCTCTTAACGATTGAGCCTTGAATCAAATGTTAGTGTTAATAAGGACCCCCCCCCCATTATTATAATAAACGTTCTTATAATATGTACTTGTTATTGCGATAAATATTATCACATGCCTCGGTAGTCGAATTGGTATGACACCCGCACGGAATGGGGGAGTTTCAGGTTCGAATCCTGGCTGAGGTAATATTTTTCGCAATAAATTATTTGTATGTGGGGGATGGGGGGGGGGGTCCTTATTAACACTAACATTTGGAATCAGGTTGATTTCATGTTGGTGATTTGCGTTTTAAGTTCGACTGTGTCGACGCGCACCTTGTATTTTAAATTGTGTACTGCGATTGCGCAGATCATTGATTAGCAAAAAGATTCAAGGCTCGATCGTTAAGAGGCAAAAACTGATGTTTATTTCTTTACTAATTAGTAACGAGCGGTCAGAAATGTATTAATTGATGTTGTTTAACATACGTGCTAATATATTAATATATTAGCACGTATGTTAAACAACATCAATTAATACATTTCTGACCGCTCGTTACTAATTAATAAAGAATAATATAAAGAATAATATATTAATATATTAGCACGTATGTTAAACAACATCAATTAATACATTTCTGACCGCTCGTTACTAATTAGTAAAGAAATAAACATCAGTTTTTGCCTCTTAACGATCGAGCCTTGAATCTTTTTGCTAATCAATGATCTGCGCAATCGCAGTACACAATTTAAAATACAAGGTGCGCGTCGACACAGTCGAACTTAAAACGCAAATCACCAACATGAAATCAACCTGATTCCAAATGTTAGTGTTAATAAGGACCCCCCCCCCCATTATTATAATAAACGTTCTTATAATATGTACTTGTTATTGCGATAAATATTATCACATGCCTCGGTAGTCGAATTGGTATGACACCCGCACGGAATGGGGGAGTTTCAGGTTCGAATCCTGGCTGAGGTAATATTTTTCGCAATAAATTATTTGTATGTGGGGGATGGGGGGGGGGGTCCTTATTAACACTAACATTTGGAATCAGGTTGATTTCATGTTGGTGATTTGCGTTTTAAGTTCGACTGTGTCGACGCGCACCTTGTATTTTAAATTGTGTACTGCGATTGCGCAGATCATTGATTAGCAAAAAGATTCAAGGCTCGATCGTTAAGAGGCAAAAACTGATGTTTATTTCTTTACTAATTAGTAACGAGCGGTCAGAAATGTATTAATTGATGTTGTTTAACATACGTGCTAATATATTAATATATTATTCTTTATATTATTCTTTATTAATTAGTAACGAGCGGTCAGAAATGTATTAATTGATGTTGTTTAACATACGTGCTAATATATTAATATATTAGCACGTATGTTAAACAACATCAATTAATACATTTCTGACCGCTCGTTACTAATTAGTAAAGAAATAAACATCAGTTTTTGCCTCTTAACGATCGAGCCTTGAATCTTTTTGCTAATCAATGATCTGCGCAATCGCAGTACACAATTTAAAATACAAGGTGCGCGTCGACACAGTCGAACTTAAAACGCAAATCACCAACATGAAATCAACCTGATTCCAAATGTTAGTGTTAATAAGGACCCCCCCCCCCCATTATTATAATAAACGTTCTTATAATATGTACTTGTTATTGCGATAAATATTATCACATGCCTCGGTAGTCGAATTGGTATGACACCCGCACGGAATGGGGGAGTTTCAGGTTCGAATCCTGGCTGAGGTAATATTTTTCGCAATAAATTATTTGTATGTGGGGGATGGGGGGGGGGGTCCTTATTAACACTAACATTTGGAATCAGGTTGATTTCATGTTGGTGATTTGCGTTTTAAGTTCGACTGTGTCGACGCGCACCTTGTATTTTAAATTGTGTACTGCGATTGCGCAGATCATTGATTAGCAAAAAGATTCAAGGCTCGATCGTTAAGAGGCAAAAACTGATGTTTATTTCTTTACTAATTAGTAACGAGCGGTCAGAAATGTATTAATTGATGTTGTTTAACATACGTGCTAATATATTAATATATTAGCACGTATGTTAAACAACATCAATTAATACATTTCTGACCGCTCGTTACTAATTAATAAAGAATAATATAAAGAATAATATATTAATATATTAGCACGTATGTTAAACAACATCAATTAATACATTTCTGACCGCTCGTTACTAATTAGTAAAGAAATAAACATCAGTTTTTGCCTCTTAACGATCGAGCCTTGAATCTTTTTGCTAATCAATGATCTGCGCAATCGCAGTACACAATTTAAAATACAAGGTGCGCGTCGACACAGTCGAACTTAAAACGCAAATCACCAACATGAAATCAACCTGATTCCAAATGTTAGTGTTAATAAGGACCCCCCCCCCATTATTATAATAAACGTTCTTATAATATGTACTTGTTATTGCGATAAATATTATCACATGCCTCGGTAGTCGAATTGGTATGACACCCGCACGGAATGGGGGAGTTTCAGGTTCGAATCCTGGCTGAGGTAATATTTTTCGCAATAAATTATTTGTATGTGGGGGATGGGGGGGGGGGTCCTTATTAACACTAACATTTGGAATCAGGTTGATTTCATGTTGGTGATTTGCGTTTTAAGTTCGACTGTGTCGACGCGCACCTTGTATTTTAAATTGTGTACTGCGATTGCGCAGATCATTGATTAGCAAAAAGATTCAAGGCTCGATCGTTAAGAGGCAAAAACTGATGTTTATTTCTTTACTAATTTTTATTAAAAAGTTTTTACAACAAACAGTAACTATCAAAAATATGTATAATTGGTTTTATATCTCTTAAGGCAATTGTTGACTACTAAAAAAAATTTAATTAAATCTCGCTGATCATGCGCTGATCATACATTTTTAAAAACAAATATTCTCCTTGATGTACTTTATGTAATTTGAATCTACGAAAAATCATGTTTATAATTTCACAATTCATTTATTCCATTAATAAGAAACGCACGATTACGCACAAAGATGACGTTGCTAGTGGTTCTGGTTAAATTTCTCCTTATCTTAATTGATTGATACTTAACTGACGTAGTTAGTTTTGCGGAAGAAGGGGAAAATCTCGACTTGGTACCTATAAATGTTCGTTGCAAGCGGTTGCAACGCAATCAACTCACAAAAAGCATAAAGTTTACATATTTCACGTTTAAGTGAAATCGTTAAGTGAAATAGTATTGAAGTAGTATTGAATCAATAGTAAGCTTTTAAGTTAATGCACTAACGCTTCAAGAAGTCCCAGGTGTACAACTAACATCTCGAAGTTTCTTCAAAGCGTAAGTAGATTTTTTTATTCTGCATTATAAATTTATTTTGATAGTTAATTATTTAAAAAATTGCAAAAAAATTAAAATTTGAAAAACTATTTGCTAATATCAACAATTCGGATATTTATCGCAATTTGGTTAAATGTAAAAGTGATGCTTAAAAAATACATTAAGCATCCATAACACTGAGAAAAAAAGTATTAAATAAAAAAAAGAATTTATCAATTGTATGAGACGATCATAGATTGTTAAGCAAAAAATTGTTAATTTACAAAAATATTTGTTAACTCAAAAAGATATGTGTTTCGATAAATGACGTATGTTTAACTTTAAAAACTTTAAAAACATATATATATATATATATATATATATATATATATATATAATTATTTTTATATATACATATGTATGTGTATATCAATATAGCTATATTAATGATTATCTTTTCACAACTTGCTTATACAATTATTATTATAAATACAATTATAAATACAATAGTTATAAATATATAAAATATATATAAAGGTTTAAGTACACAAAGATATATAATCGTGCGGTAATCTTATGCAACGTACTATTAAGTATGTTGCATAAGATTACGTATCTACTGTGTACTTAAACCTTTATATATATATATATATATATATATATATCTCAATTTATTTTTTTATTACAAATAAGAAAGTGTTAACAAATTAAAGTGCATTACATAGAAAAAAAAAAGTTTTCAGAGATAACAAAATTTTGTATTCTACATATGTATATTATGATTTTTATATTATTATTATTATTTATACATTCCGGAAAAACTAGTTTCTTTTTTAATATAATTTTCTTTTTCTTCTTTTTAAATAGATTCAGCAGTAACATCTGGACTACTATTTAAACTTTGAGCGGATCCTAAAGATTTTAAATTCAAATGTCGAAAATGCAACCACCTACATTGATCAGAAGTAGTGAAAATAACTCTGAAGAAAATTTATTGAATGATAATGTAATAAATGATACCTTTTTCAAAGTAAAGATCGAGAAAGACAGCGGTTTCTCGAGCTTTGATTCTTCTCACAGTTCTGACGAATCGGATAACTTATTGAATAATTATGTCAACGAGCGCAAAAAATTCGTAATAGAATGCAAACGAGAACTCAACAGCAAATTACCGGAGCACTTCGATCGGTGGACAATCAAGAAACAGTACAATCATTTGATAAATAATAGCGACAAATACTTCCCAAATATACCCAAATCTTTGAGATACGTCTTACCGGCGGTTTTTGAAAATGGAGACTGTGAACGAAAAGCAAATGCGAAGCCGGATTGGCTGAATATGGATAAGTTTTATCGCGGACAGCGCTTTGCCCAGCGTTATTTCAGTTTGATCTCAATAAGCAATCTGATGGGGTTGCTACAGATATTTAGCTTCTCTGACGGATTGAAACCGCTGATCCTCAGTCAGAAGTCAAACACTCCTTATCGCGTCTTCAAGCGATACCTCAGAACGATTAGGAGCTTCAGAAACTGGTACACAAGCGATCCTTGGTGTGAGGGAACGCCAGCTTATCACGACATTCAAAGAGTACGAAAGTTACATCGTGCCATGAGACAGAAGTTATGCAGTAAAAACTTCGAAGAAATTGATCGAGACAGCAAGATTGAAAACACGTGGTGTCCTATGTTGGGAAAAATTACGAGAGACTTCGCAAACGCGTGTCCAAAAGCGAAGAATCAACAATGTCCTTACACAATGACAAGAACGACAGGTCTGAACCAAGGCGATATGTCGGGCACGCAGTTCGCCAGCATGGGTCTGATAATACTTTATCCGGAACAGTTTGGAATACACAATGCTAACGATGAGGATCTGGAAGCTTTCTGTCACCTCTGGCGTGGGCTAGGTTATCTGCTGGGCATCGAAGATCAGTATAACTTCTGTCGTGGTAGTCTGGAAGACGTGCGCGAACGGACTAAAGACTTCATCGAGCAATGGGTGAAACCGAACTTTCGCACGGTGACATCAGACTGGGAGCACATGACCATGTGCCTTTTCGAGGGCGTAGGTTATATCGCTCATTTAAATTATTTGAATTATAAAGTGTTCCTGCTCCAACTCTGTGATATATTCGGACTCAACATGCCTCGCCTGTATAATTCCTTTAGTCTACTGGAGAAAATGCTGTACGCATTACAGAAGTTCCTGTTTTCTTACATGGTGAAACTACCTGGTGTCCTTTCTATCATGAACGCGAAATTAAACGCGTGTTTGGATCAGGCGGCAAATTTTGGATGCAGCGAACATGACAAGTTTAAGAAGAAATCATATAAAAAGATTCAAGAAATTAAGCAGGTTTAAATTTCATTACATTAGACCTCGACTATCTAATCAATTTCTGATGTTTTTATATACTTTAACAATCATATAATTTGCGACAAATTAATGAGATATATTTATTTTGTGTAGTTTCTTTTATTACTTATTTATTTATTACACATGACAATTATATAGTAGCAAAACATACGTAATAAATTTTAAAAAATATTTAAAAAACATGCAAAAATATCACAAAAAGTAGAAATATGAATGAGAGCTAATTATGAAGAGAAACAGATCTTTTTTTAAGTATTCTCCGAGTATTTTTTTATATTAAATATTTTCAAAAATATTTTTAAATATTATTTATGTTTTTAAAAATTTAATATTATATATTAAATTTATATATTATTTATATATATATATATATTATTTATATATTATTTATAATATATATATTTATATATAAAATTTATATTAAATAGAAAAATATATATATGTTAATAGGGAAAAATATTAATGTAGAACAAATTTAATATAGAACAATTAATTTATTTAATTTATTTAATTTTAAAAATTGTATTTTGGATAATGTAGTTTCTTAATTTATTTAAAAAATTAGAATTTTTGTAATAAATTTAATAATTATTTTATTTGTTGTTTATTTATTGTTAAATAAATCATCATAAATAATAAATCCAAATCTTAATAATAACCAAAGTCGCCTTTTCCTTTTCCCATTTTTCACACACTTCTTTATATTAAAGATATGTTATGAACAGTTCAAGCGAATTGTGTTCAACTATAAATTCAAATTTCCAAAGTATTTACAACAATTTCAGATCAAAGTACAAAAAAATAATTTAAATAAATTTTCCTATATATATATACATATATATATATATATATATATATATATATATATATGTATATAGCACAACATCGTTTATAAAATTTTAAATGAGATATGTCTTGACTGTGATGCTTCTTATATTGAACAAATTAAAAGACAAATACAAATTAACAGCCAGCATTAAAAACATCTGTCATTAATAATAAAGTACAATACATCTCCATCTCTCTGTACATCTTCATCTGTTATCTCAAGACACAAAGTGACTATTAACAACGAATTTGCGTAACATAAAATTACTGAAACTGAATACTTGTGATGAAGAAAGATTTTTTAATAAAAGATTCATATATCTGGGACAGTTTATATCAAATTCTAAAAAATGAATTAAGCAAACAAAACGACATTAATCTCTTTTCTGAAAATTATGCCTATATAAAGAAACCACTTCTTAAATTTAAATTTGTCAACTATTTGTCAACTATTGTTTTTGAGTGTTAACAATTACACGTAACAATTACGATCAACGATTATAAAAACATTGTTTTTGTCATCTTCGTTTTTGTTCGTTGTCGATGACATGCATATTAATGTATATGAAGTGATTTTGATTATACGCTGCAAGTTGTGACTTAGTAGTCTTTGGTCATGTAAAAAGTTAGCTTTGCATATTCAGTGTTGAAGATTGTTTAAATTTATTCAATTTATTTTTTTTATTATTCTCTGTTTTTGTGTGATGTAACATTAGTAATAACATAATGAATACCTACAGAATCTGCATGTTTATTCCAACACCTAAGAAATATTATTGCGCAAATGACTTGCTCCGTTCGAATAAGCATCACATTTTCATTGTACAAATATTATCTTAATATTTAAGTATGATAACGAACTCAAAGAAGATCGAAACGTTCTAGTTTTTAATACATTATAACGATTAATAAATGGACTAAATCATGATGTGATATATTTATGTTTATGTTTATCTCTTAACGATTACATTATATATAGATTTCAAATACCGATTTCATTATATATAGTTTTAATTATAATATATTCACAATAAACGTACTTTTTTATTTTATTAGACTTTACTGCCCGTCCCAGCAAGAAATGCCCGTCCCAGCAAGAAATGACTCGTCAATCAATGACAAAACAATATCGTTGACGTCAGTTTGACGATTTTGACGTCGACTCGATATCATTTGGACGTTGATCAGTGAATCATTTCTCGTTAGAGATAACGTTAACTACGTTAATTTCATTTAACTATGTTAATTACATTCATTTCATAATTTCGCCACATTTGTTATTTTTATATTAGAATATAGTTTTGAGTAACTGTTTATATTAATTATTATACTTTGATCAATTCCACCCTTTTCATAATTTTTAAAATAAATTCGATATATTACATTAATTCAGTCACATTTGTGCCGTCATAAATCTCGGACGTATTTTATACACTTGGAGGATCAAAACTTCTTTCCTCTTTTGTTACATATGTGGACTCCTTTTGACACACAGCCTGTTATGTAGCGCTGTTAAGATGTAACATTTTGCTTGAAAAGGACCCGAATATGTGGTCAAAACGTTGCAAAATCTACACTAATAAAGCTGTTAAGTGCCAATTTGCCGTTAACTATTGTCTTTGTTATTTGATATTACATTAATTCTATCATCTCTTTAATTAAGAGACTATTGATATAATCTTTGACTTGGTAGAGTCAACGATAAATTGTAAATGTAGACATGCATGTAGACATAAGTATAGATAGAAATAATCTATTATATTATAAAAAATCGTGAACGCAGTTATTTCCATATCTTAAAGTTTATCTTTTGAAATGTAGTAATACCAACTCGTAACGATTCGTAATCCACAAATAAATCATAAATTATAATAAATTGTAATTTCTCTCTCTCTCTCTCTAATTATAAATAACAAACTATAATTAATAATAATAAATTATAATAATAAACAATTATAAATATAATAAATAATTATAATAATGAATAAATCTGTAGAAGTTATTTCTATAATCAGTATCACAAACAACGCGCGCGCGCGTGCGTGCGTGCGTGCGTGCGTACCATCACCAAAATTTAGAGATTTATTTAAATATGCATGGTATAAAAGCAGTCACCATCATCAAGATTTAGAGATTTATTTAAATATGCATGGTATAAAAGCGGTTATATAGAAGAGAGATCAGCACAATTTGAAACGCCAGTTGATTTTTGCTTTAAGAAGAATGTTAAACCGACATGCGATGTTTGCGGTGGCATTGCTATAATTACTTGCGCATGGTGTAAAAAGTCTCTTTGTATACAACATTTCTTTCATAACCATCATATGTGTTATAAATTTGACCCTTAATAATATAAATATTAAATACTTATATTAAATATTTATATTATTATTAACTTTATTGTAATATTATATTGTTACACAATTGTTATATGTAATTTCATTAATTGTAATTATGTTATAGTTTCTTAATTGTACTTATAAAATTAATTAAGTAATAAAAAGCATACATGAAATTGAACATAAAATATATATGATTTAAGAAAATAATGATAAAAATAAAAGGATCGCGTGGAAGGAATGAGTGTTTGCAGTAAGGCGTAATTGTAATATGTTAATCCGTCTTATATAAAACCGCGGTTAATATTTCATACAATTTAATTAAGGATACACGATAAAATGTACGATGTTACGTATTAAACTGATGCTCGCAAAGCGACGACATTTTATATTTCCTCCAACGATAAAATTATTCGTCTTACAGACTTTACTTTAAACGTGTTTTAAGTTTTGTATAAGTGCTCAAGCTATATGTGATGAAAACTTTCGTGATTATATATGGATATGTCCTCCAAGTATATTCGTCATCTTTTGATTACAGGAAAACGCGTTGCGCGAAGAATCGAGCGCATGGACCGACACAAATAGCGTATGTACGGAGGCGTTTATAATTAATTCTCGAAAATGATATTACGCAACATAACTTTAATATACATGGATGAATTCGTAAAAAAATAACCTTTAATTTGGTAAAAACAAAAATTCAAAATTAAAAAAAAAAAGTTAAAGGGGTAAAGCTTTTTAAAAAATACAAAAAAAAATAAAAAAATTTTTTACGTTATTTTTTAGTACTTTTATAGTACTTTTATAGTACATATTAATAATAGTCTTTTTTTGTCAAATATGTAAATGGAAATATTAGGATGTCTACTGGCAAAGAAAATGATTGTTTATTACAGTTATATCCCACTAATGACTTAAAAATTTGGTGTTCCTCACTAGAGGCGCTGCCTGAGAAAGCGTCTCTCTTAGTGTACTTATTATTGCGATAAATATTATCACATGCTTCGGTAGTCGAATTGGTATGACACCCGCACGGAATGGGGGAGTTCCAGGTCCGAATCCTGGCTGAGGTAATATTTTTCGCAATAAATTCTTCATCTCACAAGTTGAGATGATATTTATTAAAACCCCTAAAATGGAAATCGAATTTAGATTTCAAAAAGTTGGTGAATCACTGCGGTTTAAAGTCTGACAAACCAAGTCGGCTTGCAGCTCACCAATCACAATGCCAGTTTGATGTCAATTAATCGCCTTTCATTTGAGTTTTTAACTTTAGCCGGATAATCTATTCATAGTCTGATTACAGCCAATCGATTTCGCGCACGTGCAGCCACATGAGTTCAAGTTCAAAAGTCAAATTAATTCTTAAACATTATGTATTTAATTAGTGAATTTAATTTTAATTTTCCTATTTAAAAGCAATTATGTAAATAAGAATTATACAATACTGCTCAATGCGTTAAAAAGTTCAGTTTTATGCAAAGTTCTATTTAAATTTTTATTGTTTTTAGACGCATTTCCGCAAAACAGTACTTTATACCTTATCTGCGAAAATCACGCCACCATTAATAATGTTAAATTTTTTCATGTCAATTAATTATGGAGATAGATTATGAAATGAGAGAGAATACTCTGAGAAAAATGCTTGCTCGCGGCGGCAACACGGCAACTCAAGAAGAAAAAATAAAAATGTTCCTACATAATCCTCAAATTATTTAAAAAGTTTGCTTTTATATATTTGCTTTCACAAATCTCTATTTAAATATATGTTCTTCTATTAAATATTTTTTATCAATAACCATTTAACCATAAATTTAAAATATTGTGGTATTTAAAAAACATGTAATTGTTTAAGGTTGTTAAAAGTCTGCTAGCTATAAGTCAAAATAGACAGATCCTTGAAACTTTGTAAATAAGTACTTATCATAATAAATTCATCTTTCAAAAAGATTTGTAAACTCTTTCAAAAGTTATTACAATTTAAAATTAACATGTGTTTTTATGAAGTTTCGCGGAACAGTTGTCATATTTAATTGAAAAAAGCGACAGAAAAAAATAACCAGGAATAATATTTTAATTGTTTTCTTTTAGACTACGATATGCAATTGGGTTAAAAAATCATTACAAGTATTGCGACACTAAAATGCCGATCTCAATAATACCCAGCGGGGCTTCTTTCATACGCTTGTTGGATGGATAATGATAAGACAGCATTCTGAATTTATTTAAAAATTCATAGTGCACAGTGTGATCTTTTCCCTATCTAGAGGGATTAAAAAGATCAAAGTTAAAAATTCTTAATAACCTTTTATATGTGTTAAAGATCTAACTGCTTGTTCAGAAAATGCAAATATAATAAATAGAAAAACCGTTAATACTACCTCTATGGACAGTCGGAAATTCAACATTATGATAAATGTAGATTAATCATTTGTACAACCGGTATTCATAGTTAACTTTGAGTAATCAGTATATTTTCCGAGTATTTTTATCCCCGATTTTTTTTAAATACCATTTACTACTATGTTATTGGAATATAATTCACTATCGAGCACTTAAATAATATTTTTTTTCTACCTTTTTATTGTAGTTTTAAAAACGTCTTTGAAATCCGAATAATTTGTAGTAAATATTATTTTCAAGTATACGTTTAGTTAATTATACAGCTTAATACAGAGCTCGCACTAGAATCAAAATAACTACTGATGACCCAGTTACTCAGTTTTGAAGGAAAAACGTGCGCATAAGTGCGCCATTCAAAAATTTTTCAAAATAATGGTTAAAGAATCAAAATCGACGATATTCGTGCTTACCGAAAAAAAAGCTTTCTTCTTCATAAAAGTATCTTAAAACTTATCTTGAAATAATTGACTAAGATTAGGTTCCAAAACATCCTTTCTAAAGAACACTTCTTATTGTAGTTTATCTTTTCTTTGATGATTATGGTTATTCGTACTGGCTATTCCCTGGTACTTCCCTGGTATTTCTCATTTGGAATTTTTCATTGACTATTTTCTGACAATTCTTAATCTATTCGCAAAGGTATTTCTTTGGCAGATCTTCACATTTTCAGTTTATTATACTTTTTGTGTCTTGGGATATTCTATTAAACATGCTATCAATTTCTCTGAAACCATGTATACAATAGTAAATAATTATAATAATTGTAGTGTATAAGGACTCTTCACCTTCAATTAGAACAGTAGAAAGATGGGTTGCTGAATTTAAACGTGGTCGTACAAGTCTTGAAGACGATCCACGTGAAGGACATCCGAAAAGTGCATCAACACCAGAAATCGTAGCAAAAATACAGGATATGGTTTTGGAAGATCGTCGATTAACCGAGAGAGATTTAGTAGAAGCCCTAGGCATCTCATTAGGCAGTGTGAGCAATATTTTCTTATCGAACGACAAAACTTATTGAACAACCTAATAATTGTTTTTTAATTTACGTTTTTTAATTTACGTTTAGTTTTTTGTATTAGTTGAACGTTTTAAAGAAAATGAATTTTACCATTTCGCGAAGGGCAGTTTTTGACGTTTGGCTTAAAAACGAAAAGAATGACTGTTATGATGCCGTTAAAATTTATTTTGCAGTTGATTGGTAATGATGTTCATAATCAGTTCTTAATCAGTTAAAGATCTTCGGACTGTGGTATGTTAAGCAAAATGATTAAAATTTTCACCATTTTAGATCCATTTTAAATTTAGTAAAATGTATCTTGAATTCTTCAAGTACAACTTAAATCAATATTCGTTCTAAACTTTCGAAAAATCAGAAAAATTATTTCGATACGAAATAAGCATTTACAAAAATTTGTCTCTTTTTTGGAAAAAGTATTTCTCTTACATCCGCCATATTGAAATTTCCTTTTGAGATACGATAATTTCAGTGTCAGATTTTGAAACAGTGACTCCAAAAACTATTATATACATGGTTTCAGAGAAATTGATAGCATGTTTGATCGTTAAAGAATTAAATCCTCCTAAAATTGTAATATCTCACACTGTGCGTCGGCCCTGAATGTGCAAACCTGGTTAGCATTTATTACATCTTTTTATCAAATATTATCTTCTTTATTTATTCTTTCGAATGTACAACGCAGCAATTTTATTCCTTTTTTTTTACGTAAATTCAACGATCTTTTATTAAATAATCTAATATTTCTAATAGTAAAAAATAAATTTAAAACGCCAAGAGACGGTCAGATCCTGGATCTTTGATGATCAATTAATGATCTGCGTAACCACAGAAAATAACTAAATAAGATGCGCGTCGACACAGTCGAATTTTAAAATGCAAGTAAATCACCAACTTAGAATCAACATGATTTCAAATGTTGGTGCTATTAAGATAAGACCCCCCCATCCTTAGTGTGAAAACTGTCTACCGAATTGTTTACAAATACCCGTATTTAAAGAAACACAAATTATCCATCAACGCATCAACATAAAATTGATTTCAATTTGTCTCATAAGTTCTAATTGGAAATAGCTAAGTAAATAAAAATGCTAAGTAGTAAAGTACAATGTTTCACTTTCCTATTTAAATATTCATGTATTTCCTGTGAATCTTTGCGCATTACTAATACTTATCTTACAATTACGTCAAATTTTCAATAGGTAGAGATAATAACTTCAAATTAATAAATTCAAAAATTTTTTTTGCCAGTGAATAATAATAAATCAAATTTTAATTTTCTTCGACCTTCTGGCCAATTTATTAATTGTATTAGTTATATATCTTATCATTATTTAATTTACGGTCAATAAAAAATGAAAAATTTATCATATAGTATACTACACGTGCCTATGAAACGTTTATATGTTACTTGTTATCATGATAAATATTATTACATGTCTCGGTGGTCGAATTGGTGACACCCGCATGGAATGAGGCAATTTCGGGTTCGAATCCTGACTGACAAGGAGACTGACGGAGTTGTCCCTCTCCAATTTTAATGGCCTTTGAATAGGTTGTAGAGTAGCTCAAAATAAGAGACATGTATTTTTTTTTATCTGCGTATCTGAACTGATATTTGAATAAGAGTGTAAAGTGAAAGTGGAATAAATATATTTCCCAATGTTGATTCAATAAATTGATTTATTTAATATTCATTATTTTATATTATTACTTTTACTATTATTATTTTATATTGTTTTTACCGTAGCCCATAGTATATACAGTTTTTCCTTGTTTCCAAATCTTTGAGAAACTATCGCTCTGCATAAAACAATGATTGTGTTGCGCAAAAGTCGGTTCAAATTAACATTAAACATTTTCCTGTTTACGCCGCGTCTGTGTTATGCAATAGTCACAAAGACGTTCAAATGTAATAATAAAATCTGCAGTTGCTAAGGCATCCTCTCCAAGAAGCTTCTGTCCGAGAAAATTCATGTATATATGCACGATCGATTTAATATGCATTGCGCCTGAATTTGGCACACGACATATCTCTTAAAATAATCATTGCCTCCTTATAAATAATCATTGCCTCCTTATAAATAATCATTGCCTCCTTATAAATAATCGTCGTATTTCGAGTGCAACGCGTGATCAAACAAAAATCAATGTATATTCGCAATGCTTATTACGGAAAAACAATATAAGAAACGAAAATAGTAAATAGAGAATAATTTTTATATTTGATCTGTAATATATACTTGTTAATATTAATTTAATATAATTATATTATATTAATTAAAATAGACATTTAAATATGATTTTTTTCCCAAGTTAATAAGCAGTGCGTAATCTACACTTCGATAACGCGCTGCACAGCGCGTCGCGAAATTATTTATAAACGACAGTTATTATGTTGATTTAGAGGGGATGCCTTGGCAACTGTAGCAAATATTACTATTAGAACATTCTAGAGACTATTGCGAATCACAGACGCAGCGTAAACAGGAAAATTTTAATGCAATTTAAATTTTAGTCGACCTTTGCGTGACAAGCGCGCCATAAATCACTTGTCGTGCAGCATATGTTGGTTCATTTCCCAAAGATGCGATTTGCAAATATAAAAAAGGAGTATATGGTCGTATTCAGGTTAAAAAAATGTGCAATTTTGGTTATTGCAAAAATTTTGAAATTTGCAAAAATAAGGGGAAAGAGGGAAGGATTTGCAAAAATGTAATATTTAAAAAAAATCTAAATACACCATTTTAAAGAGCGGTGAGAACCATGCAACTTTTGTATTAAACATTTTTTTGTATCTCTCATAGTTTTCGAGATATACTCTCGGAAATACAAAAACCCTTTTAGCCTCTAGGGGTGATTTCAACCCCTAAACCTTCAGATACGCAGATAAAAAAAAATACGTGTCTCTTATTTTGAGCTACTCTACAACATATTCAAAGGCCATTAAAATCGGAGGGGGACAATTCTGTCAGTCTCCTTGTGAGCTAATATATTTTTTGTAATAAATTCTTTATCTAATTTAGGGGGGAATTAATAACACTAAAAAACCAATGCGTGAGAATGCGATCGGTTAGTCGGTCGTTGAACCTTCCACAGTAGTGGGGAAGCGCCAAACGGCTACTTTCCGCCTTCGTAATCGGGGTGAAAAGTGCAAGGTTTCCGAGCATTGTAAAATTTAGATCAAATTAATAACTTCAAAAACTTTTTTGCCAGTAAATAATAATAAATCAAATTTTAATTTTCTTCGACCGTTTGGCCAATTTATTAATTGTATTAGTTATATATCTTATCATTATTTAATTTGCGGTCAATAAAAAATAAAAAATTTATCATATAGTATGCTACACGTGCCTATGAAACGTTTATATGTTACTAGTTATCATGATAAATATTATTATTACATGTCTCGGTGGTCGAATTGGTGACACCCGCATGGAATGAGGGCATGCAATTCCGGGTTCGAATCCTGACTGAGCTAATATATTTTTTGTAATAAATTCTTTATCTAATTTAGGGGGGAATTAATAACACTAAAAAGCCAATGCACGCGTGAAAATGCGAGCGATCGGTTGCTCGGTCGTTAAACCTTCCACAGTAGTAGGGAAGCGCCAGACTTTCCGCTTACGTAATCGGGGTGAAAAGTGCAAGGTTTCGGAGCATTGTAAAATTTAGATCAAAGCTGGTTTCTGATTGGTTCTCAAGCTTATGCTTATGTCTTATATTTCATGCGTCAACACTTCGATTTGCTTTTGCATTTTGCTGTTTCATTCAGTTTCATTCATAACAGCATATAAATATAACACAATTCTGCTGTTTTTTCCAGTTTTAAAGAGACACTTCTGTAAATTTGTGATTTTTTTTGGAGTCTTACGTGAGTGTTCCTTCTATTTTAATAAACATTAATTGATCAAAACTTTGGGGATCGATAATGATGGAAAAACATTATTATTTGTTTGTTTACATATATGGCTGTTAATTTTTTCTAACCTGCCTCTGTTGTCAACTTTGCATGAGTAATGAAACGGTTTGATCTTGTTTAAAATGTAATCTCTTTTTTTCTTAATTAGCAAGTTTCTTCTCGTGGTTTCGATTTAATCTATTCTTACAACGTATAAATGGTGCGAAGAAATGTTTGGTAATGATGTGTACAGAATCATATGATATAGAATTAGATAATGCGAATGAAAATTGTATCAGATCTTTTTGTAAAATTCGGATCTTTGCGTATAAATCATTGATTTCGATGTTTAAAATGGCTCTTTGGTAAATATTCGAAAAACGGTACACCTCACCGATTTCATCGCTCTTTGGATATGTTGTAAAGAAAGTTGTTCTGAGTAAATCCCCGCAAATACCAAGTCCGGGACGACATTGGTTTAGGAGATATAACAAGTTTAAATTTCAAAATTTTAATGTTTCTCATCGCAAGAAACTGTGTGTGTAACGACATTGTGTGTGTACATGGTAGAAAGTGTCCACGCGAAGCAAGTTCCACCCACACCTATGTGTGTAGTTTTTCGGTAGTGGAGCTCCCCCTTAGGGGGGGCGGAACACACTGCCTCCATGCGTATACTTTTCAATGCAAAGTAAGGTTTCATTTTAAGACAGATTATTAGAATGTTATCTGTACGAAAATCTATTGTATACTAATTTACTTTCGGATTCCTTTTCAAAGTCATAGAAATATCAACAATAGTAGGAATGCCATATACACACAAAGTGTCGTTACACACACAGTTTCTTGCGATGAGAAGCATTAAAATTTTGAAACTTAAACTTGTTATATCTCTTAAACCAATGTCGTCCCGGACTTGGTTTTTGCAGAGATTTACTCAGAATAACTTCCTCTACAACATATCCGAAGAGCGATGAAATCGATGAGGTGTATCGTTTTCCAAATAATTACCTATTATTTATTTTCATATGTATGTCCTGATGTCAGCAAAATTTTATTTGTTTATATTTTTATTATTAGGCAAGCTCCGATATAATATCTAAATAGGCTACATGGAGAAACCTCTGACTGGCGATATAAACTTTGCAAGAATGAATGGCAACGACAATAAAATTATCAGTATTTACTGACTTTAGACTACTTGGAAAATCCGATGACTACATTATGGAGTAAGTATCCCCATTCAAAGTATTTTTATCCTTTTATGTAAGAGAATATAATAAAGAAATTTTGGAAAAACCTAAAAATTTTTTTAAAAATAGTAAATTATATTTTTACAAATATATATTTGTAAAACAGTTTAAAAATATCACACAAATTATATGAAATCTTGCTTGTATATAATATATAAACGTATATATAATTTATTTAAATCTCTCATATTTTAGATGTATTTTTGGTGTATTTTCAAGTATTTTTGATGTATATCATATCCAATATCGGAACATCTGGTGGCGCTCATCGACTTTGGAGTCATAGGAGCTACAAAGCAAAATTACCATTAAGAATCCTACTTTTAATATGCTATAGTTCAAGTGTATAGGTAACTTTAACCTTACCGATTTCAAGATCTTTGACCTTGATATCTATTATCAAGAATATGACCGAGGATATGGCATATATTGTCAACGCTCTGGCTAACTTGCAAAAAGTTTTAACTTCGTTGTTTATTAAAGTTAATAATAAAGTTAATAACAAAATAATTCAATGATTCCGCATGGATTTTCAACGCAAAGCGAGATTTACTGTTCAGTATTTTTAGTACGAAGTTAAGTTTCTTCTTTATTTTATATTACATACATATTCTATGATATTCAGTCTATCTTGCACTTATAGTCTGTAAATCATTTTTTGTCCGTTGTTGAAAGATCGAATCCTATAACTTTATATCATCTTCCTTTTAGTCTTGGTAGAAAGTTGGAAATCCATGTGAAATAATGAGTTATATCCACACTTAAAAAAAATTAACTTAATCTAAACCTAATTTTACAAATTGTGGAAGCTGAATCTTCTTCTACTGAGATTTTATTCTTTATGACTTATGTTTATACAATTACAAATAATTGTTTGAGAGACCTGTCCCAATAAGCACAAGTACGTCCAATGTACGAACGATGGACGTCTATGCTGGACTTTGTGTACATCCAATAGACGTCCACATTGAGTACAATAGTGGACATACAATCGACGTCCATCATACGTCTGTTTCCAGAAGACATCCATAGTACGTCTTTTACTAGATGTTAATGAACACATTTTGGATCTTTCATGGAAGAAATTCAAATATTTACTGGACATTAATTTATTGAACATATTCCGTTACTACGCGTGTATAATTAATAATTAATTAGATAATTAGTAATAATTAATAAAAATTTTGTAGAAAATTGAAAAAATATTTTTATGTTCAATTTTCACATTGTTACTTTGCACGTACACATATTTTCACTACAGTAAGGGAATGTCGCGCAGGTTGGGACGGGTTTTGTTTTTGGTGTGTGGTATTGAAACGGATGCGAATGACGTTAAATAAAAAATACCAATAGAAAGGTATGGTCATTGGCTACAACTTTGCAGTTGTATCCCATTAATTTTCTTAATTAATTTTCGGTCTTGGTATTTCCGAAAATATAGGGTAAGTTCCATCACCTTGTTTTAATACGAATTTTCGTATAAGATTTTCAGAAGGGTACTTCAGGTCATATGCCTGTCCAAATTTTGCACAAAAGTCAATGAAAAAATTATTTGATATCGTGTTCGAGTAAAAAGTTACAGCCATTTTAATGAAAACACCTTTTTGGGCCAAAAAACAAACCTACAGATTTCGTATCTTATTAACTTACGAAACAAAGGATTTATTTTCACACGTTTCGGAATTTTATTAATATACGAATTATAATTAAAACATTTTATTATTTTTATTAAATAAAGATATAATTAATTTACACAATTTTTACATGCAACTACATTATTACATACAACTACATAGATCCAGGTCTGACCGCTTGGCGTTTTAAATATATATCTTACTATTCTATAATTAATTTGTATTACTGATGTTTAACTCGCATTATAATTTCACATTGATATAATACAATTTAACTTCGTGGCAGTAGGAGAAAGCTACCATAATTTCCAAAAAAAATAAAAAAAAAAAAAAGAAAAAAAAAAAAAAAAAAAAAAAAAAAAAAAAAAAAAAAAAAAAAAAAAAAAAAAAAAAAAAAAGAAAAAGAAAAAAAAAAAAAAAAAAAAAAAAGAAAAAAAAAAAAAAAAAAAAAAAAAAAAAAAAAAACAAAAAATGAAAAAAGTAAAAAAAAAACAAAAAATGAAAAGAATGAAAAAAAATGAAAAAAAAAAAAAAAAAACAAAAATTAAATACCAACAAAACAACCAAAATTTCCAATATTTGTATTAAATATCTAGTCGTGAAAGAAAAGGTCATAAAAAAACGTTTAACCAATTAACCACATTAATTGTCAAATTGGACAATTATATGGTTGCAAAATTGGAACATAACATTGACACTAGACCAGGAAACACCCCTCCATCTATCAACTCTACTTCCCTAAAACAATAAGATACGTAATTAACAACACGTTGATTACCATCCACCACCTATAATTGATTCGGAAATAACACAATACGCGAGAACTTAATTCAGAACAACACACTTAGACATAAGGGAAATGCAATGGCAACAGCTTGGACCAAGCACACTAACACGGGTGGGAGTTAACTTCATCGACGCAAGCAATTGAGACCTCCAAGTACTAATTCTTCAATACGCAATTTCGGATCTTGGTAATTTTACTCGACCATATCAGGACATAAGCGTCCATCACCCCCTTGTTTAAAGAATACGAAGTATTACGTAATCGCAGCTAACTGTACACAGCAAGGGTATCTCCGGTCAAGCCGGTAAGCGCAAATACAGTTGAAACACAAAAGTCCACTGCAACAAGGTGTCAATTAATAACAACTCTGATGACCTCATTATCACAAAACAGCCGATCTAGTAATCCCCCGGCAACATGTGGTTCGTGGAAATTATGGTCGCTTTCAAACTCACTAACTAGCCCCGAAAGTTAAATTTAATCTCTATCAATCTCCAACTGTGCAACAATCAATCACGTAGCAGCAGTACTCACCTCCCCGTCCTCTACCTTCCTTCTCCCCCCTCGCCGCTCTCCTCGATCTCCCCCCACGAACACCCGCGGATCCACTCCGGCATCATCAGTACGTTGTACTCGCGCATCACTCCACTCTCGTTACATCGACCCAGAAACCCAACCTTGACTCGCAACCCTGCCTTCCATCTCACCATTTCCACTTCTCCAGTCCAACAACCCTACCATCCCACCCTAGTGATTCCCTTCCTCCCTTATGCTAGACTATTCCTCCACCCTTCCCGCACCCCGTGTAGCCTCCACCATCTTATCATGTCCTTCCGTCCGCCTATGTCCGCCTCCCACCCTCGTCGGGTATTCGTTCAGCGTCAGCTTGCATATAACCCACCCCAATCTACCTCCTACGCCAAAAATCCCATAAACAAGCCGTCACACGATAGTCTGAATACGAAAAAAGTTCCTACTAACATAGATTGGAGCGTATTGGAGTGAGCAGGAGCATATTGGGGTATTGCGACGCGAACAAACCTTGTGATTCACAAGTGATCTGCATTGATCAATTGTATACATGAATATAAATATATTTGACACTTCTCTGTATATGAAAAATATATTTCAAACGAAGATTGATTACGTCAAACGTAATGAAATAAATTCAGGGCAACTATACATGATGATTATTTAAAAGAAAAGATATACAAGTCTCATCACGTGATAAATATTATTACATTACCTATTTAAGCCATGTAACATGATGAAGTATTAATATCATCCCAATAACGGCAGAAATTATTTGAATTTTTGGGCAATAAAATTTCCATCAATGTCTCGTAGTTAAAACATTAAAATTAATTACGATCTTAATTAAATATGTTAAATTATGGTCTTAATTAAATTAATTACGGGACATAATTAAATATTAAGTATTAACTGTATAAATAAATATCTCTTAACATGAAAAAGAAGTCACTTCTAAAATATTTCATAAAACAAGTTTTTATATCAATTTTATATATTATAAATATCAGTAATAAATAATAATCTCAAACATAACCGCTACAGTAATAACAAAATCAATCCATTAACACTACTGCAAATCACCAAACTTACCATCATGGACGCATTTTGTTCCTCCCACCTATGCAATAATAATATCTGACTATTTTATTCTACAATGTATCTACCATTAAACTACCACCCATTCCCCCCACAATAATCGTTTATTATGCAGATTTATCTAAATCGCACATAACACGAACAACATGACCGAGCATCTCCAACACCCCCCCACCTATGTTTCTATCCACACCATCCGCACACCATTCAACATAAATCATAATCTTGCCCCGCGCACCATACACACTGCCCCCATTTAAATTAAAGCGAAAAGACACAATCGCGCGGGAATATGCGGGAATTCGCTCGACCGACGACGTCACCCGAAGTAGCGCGCGTAAAAGTAGCGGGAACGTAACAACGGCAAAGACTCGTAATTGCGGGCCATCCGTCTTGCGAAAAGAAAAGAGACTCACGGCGAACACTCTCGAAACGATCTCGCATGTACATTTCTTTCACTGCGAAACACACATAAAAACCACACGTACGAGACGATACAAATTAAGATTACCCGCGGTGTACGAAAGCAAGATGTTGTCGCGCCGCGCCGAACGCGCTTGTGCGAAATTCGATCGGAATTTCCCACGCGAAGTACGAATATAAGCGAGTCACAGATGCTCGAGCACCACGATTGTTTAATCCGAGTATCGAGTTCACTGCGTACACTGTACGTACCGTTATTAAATGCGTAGTGACGGTCATCGGTCTGTTGCGCGAGATCGATCCACTGTGTGCGTCGCAACGTTCCGCCGTTGAACCAACATGGCGACGTTCCGCCATTCGTCTCGGTGGCTCGAGCGGTGCGCGCGCAGCGAAACTGCGCGCGCAATCTCTCATGGCGGGGGCTACATGACTAGCACTAGGGAACGTCATGTAGACGTCATGAGTACGTCATACGTTTGTATGGTTAGTCATGTAGCCCCCGCGGTGCGAGATTGCGCGCGCAACGAGACTGCGCGCACACCGCTCGAACCATCGAGACGAACGGCGGAACGTCGCCATGTTGGCTCAACGACGGAACGTTATGAACACGACAGTGGGTCGATCTCGACGTCGCGAGTATCGAGTAATCTTAATTCGCGGCTTCTCGTCTCGTACGTGTGGTTTTTATGTGTGTTTCACGGTAAAAGAAATGTGCGTGCGAGATCGTTCTGAGACACCCATCGTGAGTCCTTTTTCCTTGCAAGACGGATGGCCCGCGATTATGAGTATTTCCCGCTATTACGTTCCCGCCACTTTTACGCGCCTACTTTGCATGACGTCGTCGGTCGAGCGAATTCCTGCGTATTTCCATCCTCGTGTTACTCCGTCGTGTTAAAAAGTTCTCGTCGATTAACGATTCGTCGTGTAAAATGTTGTAGTTATTTCGATAATTAGCACAATTATAATTAGTCTTTCTTTTGCTAGCGTTGTGTAAATGAGGAACCCGAGAGGAGGCGGCCTGGTAGGCATCGGGCAATAGCGGAGCAAGCCTGTGGTAAATAATATTTTTATATTATTCGTTAAGTTTGCTTTAGAATTAATTGTTTAATTTCCTATTCCGTTTATTTGAACCTGTTTGAATGATTTATATAAGTAATAAAAAAAGAAACTTTTGTTTGTAACTTTCTACGAAAGACTCGGGAAAGAATTTCTTCGCGAAATTATATAATTTTTTATTCCCGGTATTTATCTTTGAAAGACGAATAGCATATTATATATTCGAGTAATTTTTATGTAAAATTATTAAATTTTTTAATGTATATAATATTATATCTCGCCCGCCTCCCATTTGATATTACTGACGTTATAGCTTGCACGCTCGAACAATTCTTTATCGCCCGAAATCTGCTCTTCGCTCACACCATATAACCTAACCCTACCCCGCTCGCTGCTCTAGAGTGACGTCCGCCACTGAACCCACATTTTTTCAAATACCATATGCGGTCATGAAGTCCCGTGAACAAAACTGATAACGCACTATACAGATAACCACATCATCCCTAATTACATAATAGCAACAGAGTCTTAGTATATCAATAGCCTAAGCAACGTAATGGTCCCGTCTTGTAAATGTATCACCTAATCTAAAACCCAAACAGAGACAGCACATATATCATAGCATAGTAATACGACGCCCACCACCGGTCATATCAGGGCATAAGTCGAGTAGCAGGACACACGAACCCTTGGTCAGTTAGTATTAATACGATACCTTCGTACTACGTGGCTATTGAATATCAACAAAAAAACGAAGTCACCGCAACGGAAATATAGCACCACACACAGGCAAAGATAGAAAACAGGAATCATAATGTCCATCCCCTGTAGCAGTAGCTTAAGAAACCTTACGACCGCATCATTCAGAAGATAAAATAACATCAAATTATCTTCCGGACAATTAAACACTAAGCAATTGAACAATTCGCATAATATTTTCTAACCAAGGATTAAATATATAATAATAAATGAAAGAGAAAATAAATAAGAACTTATCAATATTTGAATATAATTAGAGCCAACTTAGAAAAAATCCTTTTCAGCATTATTACCACCGTCCTACGCATCAATATAAGAATAGATAGCTCTACTAATCATCCTTACGCCTCTTCATACCTCGCCGCGCTAAATTAATTCGCGAACCAAGTACAAAACCATCTACGCTTATCCCCTCGCGTCTTATGGAATCAGGTATCTGTCGCGGCCCGTGGTACACCCTAGTCCCACATAACAGCCTCCGCCAAACAAACCAAGGTCCGGGACCGCCCATATGGAAGTATCAAGGCAGATAGAAACACGCTTTCACGTTATCCACCCCCTATTTCACAATGCTTCGCCCTCGCACGCCACCTGCTAGTGAGACGCCCCTACCCCTTGGATGTGTCTCTGGCATTCCGCCCTTCCCTGTGATTGCCGCTTTCTGCTGACGTTGAAAAGGACTCCGACAGTAACTTAGTATACAATACGAGATTGTTCGTAAGCTCACCTTCCCTCCCTGTCACTGACCACCGTGCAAACCTCCCTTTGCCATCTACCCACAAGTCTCAGCGCTGAGACGGCAGTGTGTTCCGACCCCCTTATCCCAGGAGGGGGGCTCACACTACGCACCACCCCTACAACACAACAATCACGTGTCGAGGCTGGAACACACCCTATTGCTTCGTGTAAGAACCCGATTTTACCAATACATTCTTACATGTCGGCCCTTTCCTCCCACCCTCCGACCATTCTACCATGTATTTCCTGGGTTATGTGTCAAATATACATTTCACTCCACTATATTAATAAACTTACATTTAAATAATTGACACTACTAAAACATTTTATTTCAATTTAAACAAAATTATACAGAAACAAATCGGAAAAAAAAAAAAAATTAAAAAAAAAAAGAGAAGCAAAAAACAAAAAAAAAATTATTATACAAAAAAGATACAACAAATAAATACAAATACAAAGAAAAAAATCAATTAAAAAAATTACTAATTTACATAAATAGCCCCCAAATTCCTCCTTTTCTAACAGACTCAATTATAAAATTCAATATATAATTCATTAGATAAATGTGAATAATATTAATAAAACCCCAACTTAGCAAAGTACAGTACCATTCCCATCCCAAATGGGTACGACGACAAACCCATACAGGCGCGGAAAAAAAAAATGGGCGAGAAAAAAAAAAGCCCCGTCCCCCCAACCAAAAAAAACAGTACCCCGAGGTTTTTACTCAAGCAAAATTCTTGTTTCGCTTGGATAAAAATCCAAAGACGGGGAAGCCAACGTACCCTCGTCGCCGATTTAACTGAATAAACGAGCCGCAGCCGGTTCGTCGCGTTTGTTTCGGGAGTGCCGTTCCAGTAATCGGACTAAAGGACTTGCTTTGTAAACGGGAGTGTCGTACAATATCGCGCGAAAAACTTTTACTGGTAATTAGTCCGCGCGCGACTTATAGTTTATTCGCGTTTTCGCGAGTGTCCTGTGCAACAGGAGGAGAGGCCCAGACATCCAAGGCCCAGACGTCCTGAGAGGAGGCGGAGGTCTGGGAGAGACATCGGGCCTCGGCGGAGCAACCTTGGGGTGAGTATTATCCCTCCTTTAATTTAAAATTAATAGTTTTTGTTCATTTATTTGGAAAATTAATGTTTCATCTCGTTAAATTAAAAATAATTAGAGAAAGAAAAGATTATCTAAAATTTTATTAAAGTTTATCCTTGTAAAGATCTTTTTTAAAAAATAGATAATTACACTAGTTATAAATCTAATTGTGAAAGACGAATTAATCGCGCGTATAAATTATTTTTTGAAATGTTATCGTCACTATGAGCGCCTCTATAATTTGAATATTTTACTTGTGTGTTGCAGTATCATCGTAGCTACGTGGTTGATAAACTCCGCCCGTTGCACATCGGTCGGTGAGTCAAAAATTTCTTTACTGAGGTTACGAATCTACGACGAATAAAAAATAAAGCAGAAGTATCTCGATACATGTCATATTTGGATAATAAGTTAGTAGTATAAAATATTAAATCTCGTAGATTCGTTGCCTTAAAATGGATAGGCTAAAAATAATTACGGAGCAAATATTTAATCTTGGTTTGTCGATTGGTTTATGTATTGTACATCGTGCGATTGTGCTCGAGGAAATACTCGCACACTTCGCACACACGAAGCTCGCAAAGAGCTCATCATTCTTAATCGATGAACTGCCGTGTTCTGTAGTTAAAATAGTTTTTTAAAATAGTTTTTAAATAAATTTTACATAAAATATGTAACGCGAAACATTTTATTTCGCTAATTTAAATTAGCACAAAGTGTGTAAGAGATTTTTCAAGTTTTTTTCTAAAATCAATTTGACTTATTATTATAATAAAGAATTTGAAAATTAGAATTATTTAGAATTATTATAATAAAAATTTAGAAATACAGAGAAAAAACAAAAAGTAAAGTAACAGTTAAAATAAAAGTTATTTTTTTAAATATGTTTTTATTTAAGTTAATTAAGTTAATTCCCTTATAAATAAAATTCTCGTGATTAATTTTTCGAATTATTTGTTTGTTATTTTTTCGAGTGGAAGAACCCCCCCTCCCGCCGCTCCCCTCCCCCCCTCACCCCCCACCTAGTCCCCGAGACTCGGGCCCCCGACAACTGCCCTTTTCGCTCGCGGACTGTGTTTATCCCTTATCCCCCTCTGTTCCTTCCCCCCCTATTTGCGCCCGTTCCCTCGTTCTCTCCCTTAGCTGGCCCCCTCGCTCTCTCGCTATTTTACCTTCCAATCTCCCTCCCCCGTGCCTTCCCCCCGTTCGCCCTTTTTGGATCCATCTGAAGCGCCCTTTCATTTTCTCGCCCCGCTTCACCTCCCTCCTATATTCCCTCCCCCACTCTTCTTTTCCCCCACTCGCTCTCCGCCGATCTTACCCTAATTTTTTGTAACCTATCCATATATTTTTAATTGAGCAATTGGCTTTATGCTGGATAAAGTTATGTAATATGACATGAGATTTTAAAAAATGTTTTGAAACTCTTTATATTGTTATAAAGTTTATCGCGGTAAAATTATAAGAAAAAAATATATTTTAATAATGGAACATTTAATATTACACTTAAAATTATTTGATTTTGAAATATAATATATATTCTATTAAAATAATTTTAACAAGTACGAATTATAGAGAGATATCTTATCGATTGTTACAATATTAATTTTTATAATGAAGGAAATTAATTAGTCGACCCTTATAATAAAGGAAATTTATTATCACTCTCTAATCTCATGTCATTTATTTGAATCATATTTGCATGCTTTTGTAATAAAACTCTGCAACAAATCGTTCGAATCGATGAAAATACGCATATATGGGCCTTAGATTCCATCAAATGACGCGTCTGGTAATTTTCATTTGTTTTTAAATTAAATTTCGTTATTTATATTATAAAAATTATATTGCATATAGTTAAATATAAAGTTCAAATGATACTTACGATCGAATTTTTCCGATTAAAAAATCACACTGTCGACGTAAAAATTTTTTAAAACTCAAATTTGTTTCTAGTCTATTTTATAATATTTACTAGATACGTAAAAGCGGGTTAAAAGTAAATGTAAAATTTGTATTTTAAAAGAATTATTGTTGTCGTTTTTTGTCAACTTTGTACTTATTGGTTTAATTAATGGCCCCTTCGCGACGCGTTCGTGTTTCGCGCATCATGCAAAAGCGTGAAATTTTACGCTTATTGTCAATGATTGTCGGCAATAAAAGAAGTATTTCTCCTTGCTGTCGATTTCTGGCTTTATGAAGCCAGGCTATGGCCAGGAACAACGAAAGGTAAGACCAATTTGGCCAGAAGAAAGAAGACGAAGAGGATCTTATAAGGTAGGTTGGTGTATAACACCAATCAAAATATGAGATACTGAAAAGGTAAAGTCATAAGATTTTCTTGCATAAGTGCGATTGTACGTAATCAGAGACGGAAAGTCCGTCTTGAATTAAATTCCGCGATTTAAATAATAAAATTAAAACTCCCCGTATAAAATTCCCTAACTATTTAAATTCGCGCACTCTTCTAATTTTCGGATATTCGCGGTCCTTTGCTAGAGATAGGTAGGAGTAAATAAAAACTATGTAAAAATCGGGTAGGTAGGGATACGGGTAGGAATGGGGGAATATAATTTAATAACGTTTAAAATTATTTTTAAATTTTTAGCCTTCGCGGTATTACATTTTGTAAAATGTATGTAGCTAAAAATTTGTATACAGCATAGCAAGTGTATATATTATGTAATTTTATATATAATGTAAATATGTAATAAATGTGAAATTTATGTGATGCTATGTCCAGATAAATGTCATCATATTTAAAAACGATTTACATCGATGATGTACAATTTTAATATAAGGATAGAGATATACCAATAACAAGATACCTGTTATCGACATTAAAACGAATTGTAGCTGGATTAGAAGTACAAATTATATATTAAATTAAAAAAAAAAAAAGATTTACAATTAATGTAATGGAAATAACATAATGATAAGATGAAGTTTATAATAGATATAATACGAGGTGCTAGTCCAGTATAAAAGTGAGAAAAGAAATATGTGAGAAAATTATACTAAATTGATAAATCAAACCTATGAATAGTCATATAAGAATTTCCAATTTAATCAATTATGAAATGTCACAGAAATGCAATTCTATATCCTTTTCTACTTACACAATAAGCCATAAACAACGGCTGTTCAGTCCCAATTTATACTCTTCTGTCCATAACAGTCAACCCTTCAGCTCGTTCGAAACTTCACAACAAATGGGTTATACAGAACAGGCCTTTCACGGCTGGAGGATCATAATATATACACTAAACTTAATTATATTATAAAACATAACGGTAATATAATACACAAAAGCAAATGTATACCAAAAGTCTTGTTCAGTAAACGCTTAGAAATTAGTCGATACTTCCACGACAAAAAATGAGAAGCGAATACTATAGAAAAACGGATAAAACTTACCAAACAAAACTGTTATACTAACGCTCAAACTTTCAAAAGAACTTAGAACGGAGGTCAAGAAAATGCAAAATAAATATGTATGTGTAAATGAATTCTTCGGTTTGTATAATCGTTTTTTACACAACCGATCGAAGCTCTGCTATACCCCGTATATTCCATGTGCCTCCTCCGGATTGGAAATGTCCGTGAAGTAATGTCCATCAAATTAATATGAATGAGCAAACTGACATTGACAATAATAGGTTTTTGTAATGATGGAAGACTAGTATAATCTCTGAATGTATGAAACACCAATACCGTCTATTTTTTTAAATTTCTGTAGAAATTGATGTAGAACTATTATATGTGAACTTATAATTAGAGATGGTGAGATACCTAAAATAAATTTTCCCTTCTTATATAATGATGTTAAGATCAAGGAAACTTATTGTGTTTGTGCTCTAAAGTAAATTTCAATTTTTCATAATAATTATTGAAATTGTCGAATGTATAAGTGACACCTTTTCCTTAAGAGCAGAATGATATCATTCACATATCTCAAGTAAAACCCCATCTTCAATTCCAGAGAGTTTAAAACTGATTTTGCTTCATCTTGCATTACTAGTTCTGTAATAATAGACGATAGTGGTGATCCCATTTGCTTCATCTTGCATTACTAGTTCTGTAATAATAGACGATAGTGGTGATCCCATTGGAGTGCCAAAACACTGCTTATAACACCGCTTTTATTAACACAAAGTATGTTAAATTTATAATAAATTTCACCATCTGCAGAAATTTTGATTTCAAAATTGCTGTGAACGGTTCAATGTTCAAATTCCAATCTGTTAGATAAACTCACTAGGACCAGTTCTACCGGGCTGTTTGTAAAAAGAGATATTTTACAGAAGAAATAGCATCTGAACTTGGCAATTGTAAACCTGAGAATCGTATGTACAGATCGAAACTGTTATGATCTAGAATCTTATGATGTAAATTGTGAATCTCATTAAAAATATACGGTTACAAAAAATTTCGAGATGAGTCGAATGGGGTACCTCCATATTAGTGTGATATCAATAATTAAAATTATTAAGAATTATTAAAAATAATTTAAGAAATAGCTTTTCAGATTGCTAGATTTTTCAG
>CABEGB010000926.1:530379-556002 GCA_901521435.1 Crematogaster levior | reverse complement strand
AATATTTTGTAGCCATATCCTTTGCATTGATACAACAGCCGCACAACGATGTGGCATCGGCTCAATTAATCGATTAATGAATAACAAGCATGTGGATTTCAGGAATTTCTCGTAAGATTGGTTCATTATTATCGATAGGTAAATCAACCGTGAATGATATTATTGAAAACCGTTTTGGATATGGTTTAAAAGATCGTCCGTGTTTAATGATACAATCTACTTTTTTAGATATTTTTCGTGGTCTTCCACTACGCAGATCTTTATATTTATAATATATATGGGGCATTCTCTGTCAACGGGAGATCCCCTGCTGTTCAGAATAGTTTTTAACTTAGGAAGGTTTATTTGGTCTCAAATTGTAGCTTTTTTGATGTGCTTTAAAATGCCGTATGACATAGTCCGTATTCAAAGCTGCCCAGGAATAGCGATAAGGAATGGGAAGAACAAAATTAAAATTATGTAATGAATTCTTATATGCCCGACAACTATGCAAACAAAGTCCAAAATGACTTTTAAGGGGTTTTTGAGGTCACAGAATACATATCTGACGTCAAAATCTCGAAATTCAAGATGGCAGATTCAATATAGCGGACCATCATCAAGATGAGGTACCCGCATGTCCCCTTCATCAGTCGAATAGGTTTGGAAATGTAAATCAAAGCATTTTCGAGATCGCTGATTAAGATTCTGACGTTATAAATTTAATATATTTTATAATGGCGGATATACACACATCTACATATATATATATGCGCGCGCGCACACACACGCACACGCACACACACATTTGTATTTCATTTTATGAATAGCATGTATGTGTAATGTTTAATTCATATGTTAGAACATGATTAGTAGAAAGTTCTTTTTCTTGCTTTTTAATACAATAATCTATATTTGTTTCAGTGTTAGTTTGAGATTGATCAGAAAGTCGTTGGTATGCGACATTTCCGGTTTGTTGCATTGTTTTGAAGTGGATGGATGAAGTGCATATAGGATGTGAGAACACAGTTTAACGGTAGTTTATCAGATAGCTGAGAGACATGGTGTGAAGTAAGATAAGTTGAGTTACGTCGAGAGTCAAACTTTCCTAGTTAGTGATAGTAGCGATTCATTCTCGAATGGTACAATTTTTTTTAAAGTTTTACATTTTTATAATTTTTGTGCTTGCTTTTTTGCTTACTAAAATTTTAGATATTTATTTTGTATAATATCTTATTATAATGTGTACAAAGCATTTTATTTTAACTAAAATGTCTAATTGAGTTTTCTCTGTTAATATTATTTTTTCAATCATTATTTTGTTTAGGTAGATAGATTAATATGTACATTTTACTTTCAATACAATAATAAAAAATTTTTTTTATTAAAAAATATTTATAAAGAATCTTTTAAAAATATTTTTCTTAATAAAATGTTCTTAATAAAAATTTTTAGTAAAAAGTTATAACAGAGATAATTACACTAGAAATAAGTTGCTTAATTAAATAATTCATTTACTTACTTTTCTGATTATATATGTAGTTGATGTAGTTAACTGCATTGTTGTTATACACACATATAACGCGTATGCGTGGCGCGTGCATTTATATATAAAATTTATAGATATAAATTTTTAATTTGTATATGTTCATAAATTAATAATTTTATACACACACATTTTTTTTGTATTGTGTATGTGATATTATTGTGTGTGTGTGCTAACGCACACACGCTTTCGAACAGGTAAAAAATATTAAAATTTTTTATATTATTATATATAAATTTACTATATATATATATATATATATATATATATATATATAATATGTGTGTGTATAAAATTATTAATTTATGAACATATACAAATTAAAAATTTATATCTATAAATTTTATATATAAATGCACGCGCTACGCATACGCGTTATATGTGTGTATAACAACAATGCAGTTAACTACATCAACTACACTTCTTATCTTTGCAAGAGAAATGTAGTTGTAGAAATATTTTGTAAGAAATTTGCAAATGATAATGCCACGGTCAAAAGTTGTTTGTATACATCCCTAGATTTCTCTCTCAATAAGAGAAGGTGTCAATAGACTGTTCTTGGTAATGAGGAATCTACTGGCTAAGCAACCAACCATCCACTAACTCATCTAACCAACCCGCGGTTCGTTTCCCCATACCTATTTGTTTCTGCTCGTTTGAACCCCCTTTTGATACTGCCGCTGCTATCCCAGACTATTGCTAACCCTCTCGCATGCCTTCGACTTCGTCACATTCAAGCTTTCCTTTTAACCTCTGTCATCCTACTGTACTGACTACTCTATTCACTTGTTAAAAGTTAAGAAGCAAATAGTAAAGAGACAGAGAAGAATATATTTACAAAAACTGTATAGAAAAATTACAAAACCAACTTTTCTGTTTGATATGAAATGATACATAATTTTAAGACATCGCAATTACAATTTGTAATTAAAAAATTATAAGCTAAAATTTCTATTACAATGTCTAACAATAAAACAAATAAATAAAGAAATAGATAAAACAAAAAATCTAAAACGCAATATATAAATATAGAATGTTTTTAAAATACTTTTTATACGATTTACATTATATAAGACTTACATTACTTTACATTATATAAGATTACTTTACATTATATAAGAAAAATTGGTAATTATTTAGAATTAGATCTTGACCTTGACATATGTTGTCAAGGTCATCCTCGTGAGTGACCTTCGGAAGGTTTTAGTCGTCGGTCATTACTCGTTAAAAAGTTATTAACAAAAAAGTTTGAAAAATATGGCCACATGCGCATGCTCTGTAATCAATTCTTTCTCAAAATGTGCGAAATTTGAAATATGATATAAGAGTGAAAAATTGCAAACCCATGTGAAACCTCACCTCACCTTTGCAATTTTTGACGCGAAGCTAGGTTTTACGCGTTTTCACTCTTACATTTCTCTTACTTTTCATATTTCAAATTTCGGCTCCACTACCGAGAAACTAGACACATAAGTGTGGATGGAACTCGCTTCGCGTGGAAAGTTGTAAATCCATGTGGAACCTCACTTCGCATTAAAAAGTGTACACTGTCTAGTTTTGTGAAGCAGCGGCGGTGTGGCGAAAAATGGCAGCGTACACTTTTTAATACGAAGCAAGATTCCACATGGGTTTACAACTTTCCACGCGAAGCGAGTTCCACCCACACTTATGTATGTAGTTTACCGGTAGTGGAGCCCCCCCCCCCGTAAGGGGGCGGAACACACTGCCTCCACGCGTACACTTTTCAATGCGAAGTGAGGTTCCACATGGGTTTTTGACGCGAACCTATGTTTTACGCGTTTTCAGTCTTATATCATATTTCAAATTATGCGCTAACTTAGAATTGTGTAGACTTCGAGTAATGAGCCTAATTAAAGCAGTGAATTAATAAAAAATTATTTTATTAATATTAATGTATATTTTATTCATTGATATTTATATTTATGGGATTATCTGTACGAAAATCTATCGTATACTGGTTTATTTTCGGATACCGTTTCAAAGTCATAAGAAATATCAACAACAGTAGGAATGGCATATACACACACAGTGTCGTGAAACTTCTTTTGTTCATTGGTCATTGGCGGTGGATGTGTAAAGCTGTATTCAAAATAACTGCTATATTTTTCAAACTTTTTTTGTTAATAACTTTTTAACGAGTAATGACCGACGACTAAAACCTTCCGAAGGTCACTCAGGAGGATGACCTTGACAACATATGTCAAGGTCAAGGTCATCGGAGAGTGATCCGTAATTCTAAACAATTACCGAAAATTTATCATACGAAGCAATTGATACATAGCTAGAAAATATGTAAAAATATAAAATTAAATAATAATAAAATTTATATTTAATATTATATTTATTTCATTATGCCAATGTCTTTTTGAAATTTCTCGACTTATTGATCAAGTAATCTGCAAACCTTATGGTTCCATGGAAGAAAATAAGGAATAAAATATTAAATGTTTGTGTATTTTTACTCATAATGGTTCAAAATGGAGCCAAAATGTCTACACATATGTATTTTTATTCGTAGTTATAAATTTTTATTGTCCTACCTCATACATCTACCCGTTTGACTATCACTGTCCTATTTTAAACCTTATGTTGTCATTATCGAGAACCCTTAGTTAAGTTTTTATTCAATATAAAATAAATTCTAACGGGGAAAAATTATTAAAATAAAATCTAATTCAGATCCTAATTCAAATAGTACTATATTTTATTTTAATAATCTTATTGTTTGATAAATTTATGAAAAAGTTTATGATACGCTTTGTGACGATAATGATGTTTATATCATCAGAAACAAATGCAATGATGATCCGTCGTGACATTTCTTTCACACCCAGATATGGAATAAGTTACAGTTAATTCCAGAAACTTTAGAATCTCAACAGCTGCGCGCGCGCGCGCGTGTATGTGTGTGTGGATGAGGATGAATGGAAATTGACGAGGCAGCGCGACAAGCGAAGAACGAGTATTCGTGAGAGCGGAAAAGCAAAGGAATACGTCTAGTAGAAAAAGCGTAGACAAGATCGCGATTGAAAGGATTTCACGAATTAAGATGCGATAACGAGCTCCGTTCACTCTCGAAAAGCTGTCCTTAAGAGGATCACGGTACGATGCCGCGTCGATTTCGTAGTGATTGGCTGATTATCCAACAAGATAATACGCTGGTTTATTGTCTGTCCAATCTGACACTTCAACTCCAGAGACAAGAGATCCTTTTTACTCGACTAACATCTCGGTGAGAAAAATAAAAGTTACAAAAAGCGACAAGGAATAAATACATGTTAAACACACTAGCAATTAGATCTGTAGTGGAATGATGTATACCACAAAGGTTGATAACACAAAGGATATATATATTTTTTAAAGTGTTTTTTACTTTGATATGTGACTTTAATTCCACGTCATTATATCGATAAAATATTATTGAGTAAATATGTGTGCGCGAGCGTATGTGTGTATTCATGTTAAACTTATTTTATTATTATATACGATTTTACACATAAGTATAGATAATAGCTGATAAATTATTAATTTACATTTTTTGTAATCTTAAATATGTACAATGTACATATATTTCTATTTATGTATTTATGTCTTTGATAACATATTTTATTACATTTTTTTAGTGCAAAGCATTCTGCTTTTTTAATTTAATTTAATTTTATATATATATATATATTTATATATGAAGAGATGTAGTAAACATATAAAGGAACATATAAACATATATTAATAGGGATAGAATCAATTTAAGCAATACTGAATGAAAATTGGCAGCTCGAAAGTGATAGAAAAGAACACGATCGAGAGACAATGGCCTTCAATCTCTCTGAAGGGAGACCTTCATATCCACGTCACGTCATCTATTATTGCGTTAACAGCTAATCATCTACAATCCCTTGTTCTACCACGTATAGAGGATTCCAGGAGGGTGAAATCCAGACTATGAGCACGGAAAAATAAAGACAACTTCACGTATCTCAGATAGAAAATTATCGCAACCGTAAATAATATTTGGAGTTTAGAAGTTTGTGTGGATTTGTAGAAAAATTTACATATAAATTTATCAAAAATCTTTGTGATCATATCAGATATACGACCGGTATCCTAAGACATGAGATGATCTCGCTATGGTGGAAAATTAGAATGGAATCAGGAAACGGATTGTTATACCTAAACAAATCACGAGATTGTTTGCAGTGGCATCGTTTCACGCATGAACCCGTCCTCGAGACCGTTCTTTATTCTTTTCTCGAGAGTCGATGCCACTTGAGCGAGCTCGAGTATAGGCGAATGCGAGGAGGGCTGCTCTCTCGGTCGGTCGCCGCGCCGACCACCCCCGCAGAGCGGACGGCTTTGATCTACTCTAGAACTAACCCTGCTGTTATTTTATCCACTTCGACGATGCTCCAGAGACTGCGGGATTCCGCTGTGCGTTCAGTCATCGCGAGCAAAGGAATGACGCCCGTGCAATTGTTTTTTGGTCTCCACGGCCACTCGACAGAAAAGAATCGTGCTGTCTCTGAAGTCGCTCTCTTTATTCCTCTTCCTGGTTTATGCTTATCAAAGTGTGGTCTCGTCAGACAAGTTCTAAGCCAGTGTATAAAAATGTTGATACTTAGATTGATTTACATATATTTATGAGATGCTTAGTATCAAAAATTCACCGTAAGGTCCAAGTGGTTCCAAGTACTTTATGCTTGTGAGAGTAACCTTTGTTTTGAAAGTTACATAAAATAATGAATATACGGTGGTCGGCTAAAATACTTCTTGCAAAAAGAGTTGAAGTAGTTTCTTGATATGTGTTTCTTTCCGCTTTATAATTATTGTATGTATTAATTTTGAGATGCATTTTGAGATTATTGGATTGTGGACAATTGAATAATTGTCTGACTTATAACTTTTATAACTGACTTATAACTTCTACATTTGCTCACAGCTATAGTTTTATGAAGTATTTAATAGTCTGAAGGATAAGTCTAAGTTTTCATTACAGTAACTGCTATATGACGTGACGTGGATATGCTTGGAATTACATGTCAAATTTAATCTGTTGTTTCGAAAATAGTAAAAGCTTTTTAATTTATATCTTCTTTTTTTATTACATAGTGATTTAAATAATCTTTATATAATTAAATATGTAAATATATGATTTATAAAAAAAACGGGTAAAGTAGAAGAATGAGAGTTATATATTATATACAGGAATACATTGTTACGTCATTGAAGAGGACTCTGTGAGTTCGAAACGCGTATGACGATTCTTCAATATTTATGTAAATTTTAATATATTGACAAACCTTTATCTTATCTTATATGAGAAAATTTTTAATACATGAACTACACTATTTAATTATTTGGTTCAACATTATTTATTATCATAATTAGTTTCTCGTTTTAAATAAAAGGTCAGGCTCTTAAAAGGCTTATGTGTTTATTTGTATATTTACATTGAGGAGCCACAATCTAATTAATTTAATTTATATTTTAAATATGCGCCAGCCGATAAAAAAGCGCTCTTATCATTGTGATGATTATTATAGTTTTAAATTCCAAATGATACAACAACAACTAGATTATAAGATATCTTTTCTATTAAAAAACTGGGTTAACACTAATTACACGCTTTTCAAAACCAAGAGCGAATTATCTTTATTAAAGAAATGTAAAATCAACGACGTCTTCCCAACACACCTGAATTTAGGTAAAAAACATCACATTAAATTTCGTCAATTCAAGAATAAAAGTAAATATGACATTCTAACAAAAAAATTCAAAAAAGCAACGCTGAATTTAGAAATAGACGACTTATACGCAAAAGTCGCTCAAGTACAAAGAAATCTGGTCACATACTCATTAAAGCTATCTAGTATTTTACCACCTGACATAATGTATATCATAACAAAACATTTTTATAAGCCATTTACAAAATGCATTAGTAGATTAAAATACAAACACGAGAAGAAAATCGCTTGCTTACTGGACATAAAAAAGAGTCACTTACAAAAGAGAATAAAACCTATCTTTTTCACTTGTAAGGTAGACAATAGAGGCATAATTGAAAAAATAAGCAATAATAGGTCAAACCACACAAATGACAATGTTTTCAATGTTAACATAGACCCACAATTTTTTGAAACTCATAATTACAATCCACTAAAAACCACTAATGAGAAATGGTTTGTCAATTTAACAAAAACAGAGATACCTGATGAGGTTTCTAGACTATTACAGATGGGGGACAATTTTAGCTTACCGACTAGTTTCACCAAAAAAAACGCGATACACAACCTTATTAAGGATTTTGAAAAAAACAATAATATTAACATCATCGCAAAAATAGCTCCGATTAAGAATTTAGCATTGCCACATATGTATGAATTTTCCAAAAAACAGGACACACTGAGCCATACAGAACAAGAACTAAAATCATTAGTAAAATCAACTGTTTCCTTTCTTTCAAAAATAAACATCCGGATATTATTTTCACCAGAGCTGATAAGGGTAATACTATATTACGGTAGCATTAGAAAAAAATCTTTACATAAATGAAATAGAAAAGATTCTTGAAGATAAAAACACATACACAAAAGTTAGAAAGAACCCGATTGCTAACATTGAAAAAAGGTTGAATTCCATTTTAAAAAGGTGGGCAGATAAAAATTATATTAACAAGATTGATCTATTTAAATTAAGATCAAGCGATTCTCTCCTCCCAAAAGCATACGGCCTCCCAAAAATCCATAAAGAAATCCTCAGTTACAGAATCATAGTTTCATCTGTGAACACAGCACTTCACAGTATAGGAATGTATTTACAGAAAATTATTTCAGAAGGAGTCCCTAAGACTATCAGTGGTATAAAAAATGGCAAAGAACTATACAAAAAATTATCAGGAACAAAATTGGGGAGTTCAGATACTATATTCTCTTTAGATGTTGTGTCACTTTTTACAAATATCCCGTTAGAACTTTCATTAGAAAGCCTCTCAAAAAGATAGTGTCATATTGAACAACACACAAAAATTCCTAAAACCGAATTCATTGAGATAGTCAAATTTATTATAGAATCCACATTTTTTTCTTACAACAATAACATCTACAAACAAAGTTTTGGCACTCCGATGGGATCGCCATTGTCACCGATTTTGGCTGACATAGTGATGGAGGACTTAGAACAGACAATCCTAGACTCCTTGGAAATTCGGGTTAATTTTTATTTTAGATATGTTGACGACATCATCATATCGGCACCCTCCAATAAAGTGCAATACATTCATGACGAATTCAACAAATATCATAAGAGACTGAAATTCACTATAGAACACTGCATTAACAATGAAATTAGCTTCTTGGATACTAAAATCATCTTACTGGAAAACACGATTTATTTGGATTGGTTCCAAAAAAAGACCTTTTCAGGAAGATTCCTATCCTATTATTCTGAACATCCATACAGCCATAAAACAAGCATTGTAAACAACTTGATAGACCGAGCCATATTCCTTTCTCACCCAAAATTTCATGAGAAAAACATCAATTTGTGCATAGAATTACTATTGAGCAACGGTTATCCGTTGCATATGATTTTTTACTGTATCCAATCCAAACTTAATAAATTAATGTCTTCCTTTAATAATAGTGAAGTCACTATGAATTCGAATGACACATCCAATGATTCTCAAAAATTGTGTATAGCATTACCGTTTATTAAAAAAATTACTAACCGAATTTCAGCTCGGATAAATAAATTGGAATTGACCTTAGGTTTCAGGAGTATTAATAAACTTAACTGTTTCATTGGAGTGTGACAGCACAGAAAGACAGCACAAAAAAATCGGAAATGAGACATGTAGTATACAGAATTCAATGTAAGAATTGCGAGGCTTCTTATGTAGGACAAAGAAAAAGACAGCTAGCCACCAGAATAAAAGAACACAGATATAATTTAAGACAAGACCCATCCAAACATTCAGTGGTTACGGAACACATATTATAATGTAATCATTCCTTTGATTGGGATGATGTAAAAATCTTAGACGTTGAATCTAACTACCATAAGAGACTAATATCAGAAATGATACATATTAGATCTCAAAAGAAAAGTATCAATTTGCAGAGAGATACAGAACAATTGAATGAAATCTATTTAGATATAATATCTGAGCTTGCCAAAAACATCTAGAGATGAGGAATGAGATACTTTTATTGTTACCAGATCAGCTTAGTTAGTAGACCAACAATAATAATACATATGTGTTAGCCCTCTAGTGTCAGTGACTTTAAATGTAAGTGTAGCGATGACTTGTGTTTTTACTGTATTCTTCGTTGTCATCACTCAGATTAAGCAAGACGTTCTCTTTCCATTAGCTGTTTTTAACTTAAGACTATATTAATTGACAAGATAGAGGTATGGATCCAATTTTCATATTCTTTAAATTTATCCAGTAAAAAATTTCAAAAAATAAGCGTACATTATATTGATATTTGGAAAAAGAATAGCGACTTAACAATAAGATATACAAGAATCTCACTTTATATCACAGAGAATGCATTTAACAGTCATCGCTCTACCGAATCTATCAATATGGAGGACATTGTAACACCTGAAATTTTACACACTATGACTATGGTATCCTCGTGGCGAAGAGGATGCTGTTCATCATACCTATTGTACAGACTACATTGTTACGTCACTGAAGAGGACTCTGTGAGTTCGAAACGCGTATGACGATTCTTCAATATTTATGTAAATTTTAATATATTGACAAACCTTTATCTTATCTTATATGAGAAAATTTTTAATACATGAACTACACTATTTAATTATTTGGTTCAACATTATTTATTATCATAATTAGTTTCTCGTTTTAAATAAAAGGTCAGGCTCTTAAAAGGCTTATGTGTTTATTTGTATATTTACATTGAGGAGCCACAATCTAATTAATTTAATTTATATATACAGGAATATTATTATTTTACATATATTTATATATATTTTACATTTGGTATTAATTAATATATACAACTTGCTTTCAAATTTAGTTTAATGTATTAAGTAGGTGGAAAGTATCCCCCCCCCCCCCCTCATTCAATCGATTGGCTATATATTATATTAACTGCTTTTTCGAATGTTCGATATGTCGATTAACATCGATGTTTGGAAATCATTATTTCGTTAGAAGTCTAATGAAGTGAAAGTCTCATTTGTTTGATAATTTGTTACAAGTTACATAATTGGGGGTTAGTTGTATACGTAATACAAATACTCAATCATAATACAAAATATCTATACAATTGAATGCAGTTATACAATGACCTCAGAATAGGAGGCGCAGGGAACGTCCTATAGAATATAATTGAGATTTTTGAAAAAATTGTACATTAATTAAAATAGTTTATTTCAGCTTTTTAATTAAGAAAGAATTGGTTTACAATTGTATTTTTACCCATGCATTTGCCTTTTCTATATTGTTACATCTCAGTCTAACCAAAGCTCTAATTTTATTTTCTAATCTAAATTTATTTGTATTCTCTTTTAGTTAATAACTGGGTTTTCCATTTCCCATTCCTAAATCTTTATATCTTTTATTATATTTTACATTTCTTATTTTACCATCCTCCATTTGTTTCTATGTATCCTATTCCTTTTCTATTAATACAATAGTAGTAAGTCTTCTACATACATATGTCTCTGCCTTCATTTCTAAAGCTTTTATTGCTTCTATCCTCCATTTCTATTATAATACCTTTCTCTTTCCATACTACAATATACATATAAATCTTTTTTCTTTATCCTATCCTTTTCCTCCAGCAAACCTTTACTAAACTATCACCACCCCTTTTCCTTCTTTCTTCATATATCTCTTAAACTTTGCTTAATTTTTAATTTCTTTATTCTCTTAAAATCACATACCCCGGGAGGGAGAGGAATGCAGAAATCTAATTTGAAAATTCATTTGATATAGTCTAACATAATTTTTTCCAATTTTCCTTTTTTTGGAAAAATTGTAATATTACATTAATTTAAATTTTTATAATATTTTTAGACAGCAGTATTACCGATTCTATTATAGGTAGTTTTTCCCTATATTTATAAGCAAAGAACAAATAAATTAGGTTCAAATCAAACATTACAAATTTTTATTGGAAGAACAGAGACAGACGTATATATTTTTTTGGACTATATATGTATATTACTATAATATTATATAATTTAAAGGAAGATTCTGATCTAAAATTTTCAAAAAAAATTTTTTTATGTATTCTTACAACACAACATCTCAAGAATGTTCCTATAGTGAATACGATCGAAACAACATAGAGGAGCTACATGACTTTTATGAAAAAGCGGAAGGATTATTTTATAAATCAGGAATAGCAGATTAGCCAGAAACATACTGTAAGTGAAGAAAAATTGTATGAAAAAACAGTACCGAAATTTTAAACACGGTTTTTCTCGAAATAGTTTTTCAATGTCCGTTGACATACAAAATTTATAATGGATTGGTTTTAATTTATAAAAAATTCAAAATAACAGTTAAAGTAACAGTAAAATATCTTTGGCATAAAATCAATAAAAAGTTAATAATAAATTATTTTTTACAAAGAAGTATAAAAAATTATAACCAAAAATTGAACTTCTTTTAAATAATTTTTTAAGGAAATATATACTTTTTTACATGGATCGAGGTTCATGCTAAAGAGATATAATAATAAATAGGAACATATTATTAATAGGAATGTATCCCATTTCATATTTAATTTTACTCGAACGAACGCTAAGATGTTAAAAAATTAAGAACACGATGGTTTATGCGATACGGCGCATAACTCGGTCGAATTTGCATAAAATACAAAAATTTATGTTTGTAAAAAAATATACATTTTCTAAAAAAATTATTTAAAAAAAGTTCAATTTTTGGTTGTAATTTTTTACACTTCTTTGCAAAAACTAATTTATTATTAACTTTTTATTAATTTTATAGAGGTTTATGCCAAAGATATAACTATTATTTTGAATTTTTTATAAATTAAAATCAATCTGATTATAAATTTTTTATGTCAATTTTTTTATTAAATATCTATAAAAAAATGTCTTTAAAATTTAATCAGAGTTTTATATAACATATGTATATATATATATGTATATATTATAATTCCTATTTTGTCCTAATACTTCATATAAACAGATTTTCGAAAAACACATGGAATTATATTCGAAGGATTACTTATAGATCGGTTGTTATACTTGATAACGTTGGTATAGAATTTTATTTATAATGTTTCGCGAAATTTGCTCTAGCGAAAATGTAAGGAGTTTAGAGTCGTTCTGCATTATAGAGCTGCGATCAATTGCAATACAAAATTCTATCCCTACTATATTATATAATAAAATATAGATTTTACATAATATTAATAAAACTTTTTCACTGTAACCAACCTACACAAGAAGTTGTATATTATATTTTTAAAAAATATAGTTTTGATAAGAGTAAATAATATTCCTATAAGTTTAGTTCAGTTGTTTTTAAAAACACATACTTAAATCTGGCGTAGCCATTCAATTTTCGATTAAAGACTACATCGACGTTTTCGTAATCCCACGTGACTTGTAGGACAAGAACAATTAGATGATGTGGTACACGTGGTAACGACTACGAGATTTTTCATATTCATGGGAGAGCAACGTTTAGATGGGGAATATGACGGTGAGTTGATCAAAGACCGCTCGACTGCGGTGCCGATGTCCTCACAGCCCCTGTGCGAACTTTCCTCTTTATTACTCAAAACCTTACAACTCACCCTCAGCATCCGAAGTTCAACTGTAATTCAAATAATGACCTCGTCATATTGTATATCTTTGCATTTTTGCATTAACAACTCACTACTTTCTTTTAATGTTTCGCAATCGATGGTAGCTACATGATAAAGGGAGGGGATAAAGTAAGGACGAAAATAAGCGGTGTTTTTAAGAGACAATAAAAAGAGACAAAAAATGAAACCACTCACGATAAGATTTTATTTGAATCATAATCTAATGTACACATCTTTGATTGTGAATGGGCTATCGTATAAAAACAATGTCTCGCTATTCAGATTTCTTTCTTACAAAATTATCGAGAACTTATATGCGCTATTTCTTAAGAATAATTTCTTAAGAATTTCTAATTTCTTAAGAATAATCCCAAGAAGATTTATTTTGAAACTCTCTAAAAATAAGCATTATAATATACCTTTTACATATATAAAATCTTTATAATTTATATATGTCATAAGATACATAAAAAATATTATAGAAGTTTATCAAGAACATTATACAAATTTTAATATAAAAGAAAGATTATTGTATGAACTGCGGTATGCAAGATTTAAAAATATGTAAAATTGTGTAATTAAAAGATCCCGCAAAATTCTTATGGAAAATGGCTTTCGGTTAAATTTTTTAAAAACTTGTTATATGATAGTTCTTAAGGTGGATTTCACCTACTTAGCCCTCATGAAGGATTCACTTGAAACTTTGATAGGATGCAGGGATAGGTGATAGAAATGAATGCTCAAAACTTCAAAGTAGTCATCGACTTAAATAAAGAGTAATCAATCGATGAAAATCAACATTTAACACGAGATTACATAGGGGTCATGTTCATAATGCTGATCATTAGTGAATATTATTAATTATAAGCGACAAATATCGTCGGAAAAAAGTTATGATATAGAATTTGATCTGTTGAACATTATTTCGTCGAGAAAAACGCATGTTATCGACAAAAAATATATTCAGTTGTAAATAGTAAATGTGACTGTATTACATAACACAAGATGCAATTTGGCAACGTTGCACTCTTCTACGATTTCCATTATCCCGCTAGGTTTAAAATCTATATCTAGATAAATAAAAATAAATAAATAAATAATTTCAACAAAATAAAAAAATTTTTTTGTTATTTATTATAGCGTTTTTTGCTATAATCGGATATTGGGTTTTTTATTATCTAAATACCATGAATGTAATAGTTTTTCAACTAAGATTCTCTTTCTATAATCAAAAAATTGAAAACCCTGTTGCAGGCTTCCGCTAGGTACGACCCGCCGCGGTAAATCCACCTTAATGTGTAAATCAAAAGTGTCAATGGGCGAAGTCCGGTAATGAATAATTTCCAAACTACAGTGGCTTAACGTTAGAGTTTTTGTACATCATGCAACATAGTTCGAGGGGACTTATTTATGTATATACACGCATACTCAGGTTTGTGAGCGCGCGCAGTCAAAGAAAAAACTGTATAGTAGAAAAATAAGAAAAAAAAATTGAAAACTATTATGGTACCAAGATACTTAAAAAAAACTTGAAGTCCCTAGTTTAAAAAACTTTTAATACCGATTGTATGAGTTGATTCGTTTTCCAATGACGGATGACACAGTAAGAATGCAAAATTGTATCATTTATCATTGGTTATAAAAATATATTGTTAAATATTTTTTTAGTGATAAATCGTTTATAGATTATAATTGATATAAAAATTGTAAAAAATGATTTAAAATAATAAAGTTTAAAATAATAAAAATACAACTTACAAGAATTAGCGTCTTCTTTTGATTTTGATAAGTTTTTAATATTGTATTCTACATGAAAATAAAAGACACATATTTTTTTTATACATCCTCATAAGCATCTGTAGAGAGAGTAAAATTTCCTTTATCTAATCTCTCTAAAAAAGAATCAATTTTTCTCTTTTGGAGCTGTTGTGTAGGGGTGCGGTATCAAGAAAAGAGTTAAGACTCGCAGCGATATAGTTGTACTTTATTCCATACGAGTAACGATGCCTACATACGAGGTCCGTCGCTGTAGAGGTCCCAAACCGTTCTGCGACAGGGTAAAGACGGCGCGATACACCGCGCTCTCGCACGCGTAACCGAGCGTAATTGGTAAACTCTTGGTAATCACCTAGCGTCTCGCTCGGTTGGTACGCGCGCATGAATGTAGGTAAATGCTCACGCATAACAGGAGTGTTACGTCTGATCGGACAATTAATGACGTAACGATGTTCTCCCTTTTTTTGTCACCCTGCCTTCACCGGGTTTAACGGGATGAGGGAGTGAATGATCCTTTCGTCAAATCAGATGGAATTTTATGCCTTCCTTTTAATAGAGAGAGTTACAAAATTCGGCAGTAAAGTTCTTGTCTTATACATGTATAAATGAGACACGCAGTTGAAGACGTGTTGTCCTTCCGAAATCAACTACGCGACTGCTGCGATGGTTCCAGTGGTTCCTCTTTGTCCGCCTTTCTTCTTTGTGCGTCCGGTGGGCTTCCTGGTATTTTGCAGATAACAACGGTGGCGTGATTTTGATACTACTTCCGCGGTGCCCGTTTGATGCGTCATAATTAACGCTTGCTTATTTAATAGCTTATATCTAGATACCCTGAGCTGAACGTGATATAAAACCGTTCTTAACCCATTAAATCCTGAGCCGAATCTAGGCCAGATAGCATCAAAGTAAATATTGGATTGGTGGCATTGGTTAAAAAAAAAGTACCCGTGTTTTTTTTTATGTCATTTGCAATTGTTTATAAAAAATTATTTAAACAAATAGATACAGAAGTTGTAAATTGAAAAAAATAACAATGGCAATCGATTCTACGGGAAAAATCATGAAGAAAACTCTAGTAACATTTTTTTGTCAGACTTCAATTTGTTAGTGTAAAAACGTTATAAACAAATGCATCACCAAAGACATGTGTTATTTTTTTTTTTTTTAACCAATGCCACCAATCCAATATTTACTTTGATGCTATCTGGCCTAGATTCGGCTCAGGATTTGACGATGTCAGATATGTTTCTGGTAATGCATTTATTTATAACGTTTTTACACTAACAAATTGAAGTCTGACAAAAAATGTTACTAGAGTTTTCTTCATGATTTTTCCCGTAGAATCGATTGCCATTGTTATTTTTTTCAATTTACAACTTCTGTATCTATTTGTTTAAATAATTTTTTATAAACAATTGCAAATGACATAAAAAAAAACACGGGTACTTTTTTTTTAACCAATGCCACCAATCCAATATTTACTTTGATGCTATCTGGCCTAGATTCGGCTCAGGATTTAATGGGTTAAACTATTACAAAACTCTCTCTTATAATACTTATAATACTATAATACATAATTATTAATAAACTTATAATACTATACTACTAAACTTATAATAATATATAGATTTCGCAAAAGTATTAATTCATAAAGACATAAAATGTGTAAATGGCATAAGTATCATTCTATAGCTATTACAAATATCATTCTATAACTATTACAAAAATATTCCAATATTAACTAAGTTCATAGAATGTTTGAATACGAGATTACAAAATATTAGTGTAGTAGCGGCTGTAGTGACGCGCTAGTTCCTAATATTAACTTCCTTCAATCTTGCTTTTATCCAGTGAGAAAATCACTAGTCGAGACGTCACAGGAGCAAATATTAAAGAAAAGGTAAAAAAATTTTTTAAAATTAAAAATTAAATAGTTTTAAAAATACTTTAAAATAATAAAAAAATTTTTATTTTTTAAAATACCACCACTACTTAACATTTTTTTCAAAAAGTTCTTATTGTTTTAAAGTATTGAAATGAGTTGAAGATCTTATATATATCTTAAGAATGTAATCGAATTATTCAGAAGCAAAAAAGTAAATAAAATATCATCCACGTATCTAAAATAAAAAGGTAAAGTAAAAAATAATATCAATCATAAGACAAAGAAAGGCCACTTAGTACAATAACGAGCTAATACATGGATGACATTCTAGAAATAATTTAATATAACAAACTTCATAATAATAATAAATTACAATAATATGACATTATTCGAACGTTTCGACTTCACGGAGTTTTCATCAGCAACGCAAAAAATTCAATCTAAGTTACATGTAATAAAATGTCGTGATGTGTAAGACATGAAAAGGTTGTTGCTATCAATTCGCACATATCAACATAGTAGAATCCGAACCGTTATTAGTCCGGTATAGTTATATCTGTTAAAACTCGGATCATCTTATAAACTATTGTGGCCAAATTATAAAAAATGTCATGAGAAAAACTTATTGCGGTGGGAGGCGAGAATATGTTGGTCAAGCGGAACATGTTAATGTGATCGTGATCGAAGTTATACAAAATGGAAGTCCATTTTTTGTGGTGTCGAAAACGTGTGTGACTCAAACGCATTCTGTATGTATGACAAAGACAAAGTTTATTATATGTCTAATGTAAAGAAGGGATTACAAGTAGTATATTATAATAGAGCTATGCGTATTCAAGGCGTTGTATCAGTACTCACAGTATAAGGATGAATAGTTGTGATAGAGTGATGTAAAATTATAATTTGGAGAACAGCTAACGTGTGAACACAACAGATGTGGCGAACAGATCGCTTATAGCTAAAGTACAGTGCAAATACTCCGTTTGAATTTTTTTTCTATCTTTAATAGTTTCAAAGATATTCGCCTTGAAAGATAAAAACCATTTTTTTCAAAGGTGTGTTTTACCCCTTAAAAGTCAAAATCCGCCCATAAAAAAATAAAAAAATATGTGTCTCTTAGATTTGTATATACAGGGTGGGCCATTTTAATCCATCCAGTCGAATATTTCGAAAACTAAGCCCGGGAGAGAAAAATTTTTCAGACAAAAGTTGTTTGGTTTCGAGGGGACCATAAGATGGTACCATTGGTTTGACCTTGAAGAATTATTTGAAAGTCACATGAAAGTCACCTCAATTTTTTAAAATGGCATCCCCTATTTTTTATTGCATATTCTTGTAGCTTATCTCGAGACCTTTCCAAAACACTATAAATAAATGTTTTTTCGTTAAATATTTTCCGAGTTATAAGGCTTGAAATAATTTCTTAATTTTACATAAACTATAAAATATCTCGTAAAATATTCACTTTTCGATGACCTTACCTCAATACTTTTATGCACAGAATAATGAGAGGAATCAATTGGTGTAAAGAAAACACATAGTTGTTTTTAAGAAAATATATGTAATTGTTAATTACAAATTGCACATTTTTTCTTAAAAACAACTATGTGTTTCATCTTATGGTCTCCTCGAAACCAAACAACTTTTGTCTGAAAAATTTTTCTCTCCCGGGCTTGGTTTTCGAAATATTCGACTGGATGGATTAAAATGGCCCACCCTGTATAACAACATATTAAAGGAGAATCAAATCGGTTCCAGACAGTTGTAACACTTCCCTTGTAAGTAGCCTTTCTTTGTCTTATGAGCTATTATTTACAACGAGCGGTTTATAATTTTTATTTTTAAAAATATAATAATATAATAATATAATAGTAATAATAATAATATAATACATTACAATATAATTATAATATATTAGCGTCCCCCGTTTCGATTTCGCCTGAGATAATAATGTGGCCAAATTATACGTATTGGAAGTGATATTTTTCAAGCATGGGTAATAGATCTCGATAAATCGTACTCGAGACATAGTGGCAACCGAGTAGAACCAGCGAATAAATCCGCGAATACAGAAACCCGGAGACAGTGCTCCTTATATAACATTAAAATAAAAGAAAAATATTTGCTATGGCTCCTTAGATATAAAATCATGAAATAAAATTAAGCCTTTTTTTAGAGCCAAAAAACATATGTATATATCAAGTAGCCAAATTAATTACAGTCAATACATTAAAACAATTCGCTCCTTATATAATCTGTTTGCTGGGTGGATGAAGTCGCGCGTTGCCTAGCGGTGACCACTACACGGATTAACACAGCTGTAAATAATGAAAAATAAAAACATAAATTTCTGGATAATGAAAATATTTTTAGACATGCTATATAGCCTATGTCCGTTCTAGTGCATATGAGAATATGATGTCAAAATTTGGAGGAAATCGGTAGTCTTTTTATATTAGTATAGATAGATATAGATCATATAAATAAATTTCCCGATGCAACAGCGTAATAAAATTGAGCCTATGTCCTTCGCAAGATCATAAGGAACATATCTAATAAAATCCGATCAAAATCGAACCAGTAGATTTCAAAATTACCCAGCACATAGAAAAATGTGCTTACAACTTTATATGTTAGTATAGAAGTATAGACGTATAGAAGTATAGACATATAGAAGTATAGATATAGATAGATATAGATACAGATACATACATATTTTATTTTTGTCTGTAGTCGAGTAAATTATATATTTTTATATTCTACTTGCCAATCCTTTTCATTTGATACTTATATCAAAGAGGATCCCGAGTAAAAATATAATCCGCCATCTTAGAGTATTCGCCATATTGAGTTTATGATGACGTCACATACCCTATGTTCTTTTCCAGGTTTCAAGTTACCTCTTTGCCAAATTTTATGACAATCGGTTTAGTAGTTCAGCCGTGAAAACGTAACAAACAGAGAAATACACTTTCGTATTTATAATATTAGTGTGAATAATATAATATTTTACATATTGTAATATATAATATATTTTTTTTCCATTACATCCTCAATTTCATCAAAAGAATTTCATATTTATTATCTAGATTTTTTTGGATAATAGATCTTTTTTCTGTTACGAATGTATTTTATTTACGAGCGAGTTCATGGTTCGTAGCAACGGAAGCCATGCACTATCTTCTTACCGACGGAGCCCCCGCCTATTTTCTGCTTGCCCCGCGCCATGTTTTTCTCTCGCTCTTGTGTGAATAAGCTCGCTACCGGCATTGTACAATAAACTTAGAAGTGTTTAGTAACCTCAGTCTTATTTCTTCCAAATTAAGAGAAACATACACAACATTTTCCTTCGTCTTCTTTGTTATTAACTAAAAGTGCACAACTTTAATTATTATATAAAAACAATGATGATAGTAAATTTGAAAAAATTACAAACAAATTTTCGTACGTAAAATCTATTTCTGAGAGATTCTTAATAATAATTAATAAATACGATTTTAATGAATACGTTTTAGAATAGCAATATTCTTGCACTTATTCACTAAAAAAATTTATTAAAATAAGTAAAGATTAACTGGATGTCTCACAGTAATATAGTGTATAAAATATCTCTTATATAAAGATTGCGAGGTCACATATGTGGGACAAACAAAAGATACCAGAATCAAAAAACATTGAGTTGATATTAACAAAAAATCTTCATCTCCTTTTGTTATTTCCTACCGTAGATTGGAAACCAATCACGAAATTGATTGGAAAAATATTCAAATTCTTAACGAAGAACCGTTCTACTTTAAAAGAATTGTTTCTAAAATGGTGTATATTATTAAATTATCGCATTAAACAAATAGAGTGACCCTTAACTTTTCAGAGAAGTACTTTTCTGGTTTTGAATTTGTTTTCTTCACTCTTCCCATTCCCTTCACTTGTTTTCGTTTCTTTACTTTTCTCTTTATACGTGTGAACATTTGATTTTGTGTTTATTTGCCCCCGTTTGATTATTTGTTTTTATATATATTTTATAACTTTTACATTAGTTTTTATATATATTTTATAACTTTTTTTATTTTTCAACATTACATTACTTTATGAATTTTTAGAGTCTCATGTGCTTCTATGTACTTGTGAATTTTTTCAATTTTAATGCTTGATGTTTTATGTTAGTTTTAATGACTTTTCTTTTATTTTATCACGGCCTACTTAATTTTGACTGCATTTTATCAATGGAGTATGTTTTGTGTAAGCAAGATTCATTATGTAAACATTATGTTTTTATGAATTTCACTTTTTACTTGCAATTATTAAAAGATACGAGTTTTACGCCAAGTAGGCAAACGCGAAACTGCCCCATATATCTTTATACGAAATTAAGCTGAGATAGTTATCAAATTTCAATAATAACTGGATTGATTGCTATTTTTATAAAACTTAACTTGTAATCATTTTGTATTAAAAAAGTGTCATTTTAAATAAGAAAAGTCTTTATTTTTTTCTCTCCATTCCGTACAAATAGAAATATTGTAATGTATATATCTCGGAAATTTATTCTGAATAATTTTTTAGAAAAATCTACATTATTTAATTTTACGAAATGGCAGTATATTATATATCAAACAATATCGACTGCCACGTCGCGGTAACTCTGTTAGTTTCATGTGGGTAATCATTAGGTGTCATTGGTTATCATTGCCTGTAAAAGAAGGTGAGGAAAATGAGGTCTGTTTTTACATTAAATACATAGGCATAGTATAGTTTTTTATTAAGTATACGTAAACAATACGTACACTTAACCAACAATTTTTTAATATAATAATTTTAATAAACGGTAATTATACACCTGAGGCGATTTTTGCACAATTAAAAATTATTGTATTAATTAGATACTTGTTACTATTATACTTGATACTATTATATACTACGTACAAATTTCTAATAAAAGAAAAAAAAATACATTACTCAAAATCAAAATTTATAATCTTGCATATATTCTTCTTTTATGGAACATATAATTAACATATATTTACCTTATTGAATAGAAGTATTAGTTATGAGAGTGGAGAAATGAAACTAGGTACGAGAAAAATTAGCTTCGATCTCTAACACTCTCGCTCAAGTGTTCTACGGTTCTTACAATTAGTCATTCTCGAAATCCAAATTTCAAAATTTGTAACACTTTCTAAATTAGGGTAAGCTAACTTAACTGGCTGGGTAAGTATGTCGGCAAACATGATATATGTGGACAAATAGGTAACCATTATTTTATTTGTTTCATGTAGATACCAGACAAAATGATGTTGCATATCAGTATGTTTAGTTCAGTATATCTTCGAATAATGTGTATGACTTTCGATAAGTTTCTGTGCCTTTCACGGACTAAAGAATAGAGGGAATAGACCGAGTCTAAAGTCCTAGTTTAGGCGAGAGGGGATGGTAACTCAAGCGTGCGGGAGGGACTGCTTTCCGCCATATTGATGTAGCGATTCTCACACAGAGATCCTGTGTCTGTGACATGGTTACACTCGTGTAGTGGTGCCACGAGACATAACGAGTGACAAGCGTAAAGAGGTTAGGCGGTGATTTTATGTTTTATTATTGTTGTTATTATTGTTATTGTTGTTTATTGTTGAAAAGAGAAATTATTTTACATCTAACAAGAGAATAAAATATATTAATTAGTTCCAATTCTTATTTCTTAATTCACGCATTAATTTATTCTATTCTTTTTATTTTTAAAATAAATAATTCTAATTTCTTATTTATAATATTTAATAATTATTCCTATTTCTATTTTGTTTATTGTGCGCAGGATCTGACTTTCATTTCTCACACGTACGCAAATAGTGAGTTCTATGTGTGGTGATTACTAAACGAATATGGCGGCCCCCCCCCCGCCGCAAACGTGCCTCACCGGTACAGCTTGTGCTCCGTCCCTCTATTCCTTAGTCCGTGGTGCCTTTGTAGTTGCCGGTTGTAACTCTCATGTTAAATAGTCTAATTTTTTCTAGGATACCTTGTAGGTAAGTTTCTCTGGATGTCGAATAAGGCCATGTATTCTGCTTCAGTGTTCAAAAGAATCAGTATTTTTTGTCTCTGTGCTTTCAAATTGTAGCTTTTGTTAATTGTAAGATGAAGACAAGATCTGTATTTGAGCGATGGCCAACATTGCATTCCTATTCATCGTCTGCCACAATGAACATGGGTTTGTTCATTTGCCGATAAGTGACTCTGTAGAGAGGAGAGCTACTGTTGAAATAGTTCCTTTCAAGTAAAGCAGTATTCATTTCAGCCGTCTTTCAGTGTGGTTAGAGTTAAATCAACTAAAAAAATTTACCGTATAGATTACGGTTGAGTCTGGTCGAAATGGTAAGGTTCATTAAAGTTTCGATGAGGTATTGATAGGAATTTTTATTGTGTTGTCTACAATCACTGCGAGTTTTTGCAATTTTGATTGTCTTGGAAGAAATGCAATCCTGCATGCCAAATTTCTTTAATAAAGATTTTATATAGCGACGTTAGTGCAGATGCATATAATGGCAAAAAGCTGCCTTTATGGATATATATTATCAAGATATTATCAAAATTGCTCATACTACTATTGTCGATAATGTGTGTCTGATGGATGAGGTAAACTATCAATGGATTATGTGCGATACTTTCCGCGATCTTTTCACTGATTTAGATTTGTAGAAAGGCTGTCCTTTTCTTTACTTACTTAAATATGTACCTTGTTGACCAGTGGACTGCAAAGTCATTTCAATTTTATTTTGACTATAACACTCTTTTAGAATGCTGCAATCTTTTTTCGTCAATATCCGAATACTCTCCGTTAAAAGTCGGTTTGTTTAGAAAAAAAAACTACCATCTCTGATTATTGTTTTTCATATTTTAAATAACCAATCTACAAACTTTAAATTCTGTTGAATATCCCGTTCTGGATAGTCGAGAGATTCCAGATTCGAATCCTGACTGAGGTAATATTTTTAAAAATAAATTATAGTAATTATGCATATTAACTGCTTCCTCGTCGATTGCGATGACCTTGACTGACATTCCACCTATCTGTATATAGCATATAAATATAGCAGCTATTTTGAAAGGCTAACGACTATGTATTATATGTGAAACGCATATGTAACAGAACAATTACAAACCTTGTTTTGGACCGAAGCAGGGGAGAGGGGGATCTAGCTTTCTAATTATGTGTGTGTGTGTGTATAAGACTCATTTACCTAAATTTTAATCTGAGCAATGATGGGTATGGTCATCAAATCTCTGAAAATAGCTGCTATATTTTTCAAACTTTTTAATAAATAATGAGCGGGCTAAAACCTTCCGAAGGTCACTCGGGAGGATGACCTTGACAATATATGTCAAGGTCATCGCAATCGGCGAGGGAGCAGTTAATGTGTATAATTACCTAAATTATTTATAGTTTATTTCTAAAATTATAGTTTATTTCTAAAATTATAGTTTATTTCCTAATTATAATATATATTTTGTATTTTAAAAAAGATATAGAAGATTTCACAAAATTTATAAATTCTTAGCATGCAATTTGTAATTGTTTTTTGTTTGTCTTTAAAAAACGACTTCTAAATTTTGTTATTTTTTTAATACAATCCTGTACTTTCTTTTAAAATGTAATCCACGCCTGCTTTAAAGTGACGAAGATTTATTTCTTCTTTTACTTTTAACGTCACAAATCTCATGAATCTGTTGTCGTTGTAACGTCTTTGAATTTTCCAAAACGTATTTAAAAATACGTAATAGTTTTTCTTTATGTAGATAGAGTTTCTATTTATTCAGAGTTTCAGAAAAACCGGACGTCCTTTCATTGACGGATTCTGTAAAACATTTTAAGACGGAAACTCTAATTTAAAAATGTCAAGGCTATAATAGTTTGTAAATAAGAAACACCAGTTAACTGAAGATTGAATTAGTTTGCGTGAATTTCATGCGCTCAAGCATAGTACGTCGCGCGAGTGATTGATTAATTAATTGATTGATTGATCTTTATTAGCTTTCTCAGCTATTTGTAATACAGAAACTTAAATTTAAATTACATTATAATATATATGCTCTTTTAACCTACGCTTAAATAATTCAATTCTTTCACATGTTTTTACTTCATTTGGTAAGGCATTATACATTTTCGCTCCTTCGTAAAACATACTCTTTTGCGCGCTTCTTGTTTTCCGAAATTGTATTGCAATATCCCCGGCTTGTCGCGTTTGTTTTTCACTCTCATTTCCTACTATTACTATTCTACTCCTTAATTGATTTGGTAACATATTTTTCAAAATCTTAAAAACAAATATGCACACACTATAACACAGCCTCTGTTTTATGGACATGAATTGTAAGTTTTGCAGCATATGTTTCACTTTGGTATACCTATTACATTGCAAAATAACTCTTATGACTCGATTTTGCGCTATCTGCAATTTATATAACTGTGTTTCCCCCATATCTTTATTCTCTCATATCATTAACAACGTTGCGCAATATTCAAAATGAGGTGCTATAATTGATTTATATACAGTACATCTGGTATACATCGATATAAAGTTACCTATTCTATTTAAAAAACTTGTTTTCTTTCC
>CABEGB010000926.1:362667-527875 GCA_901521435.1 Crematogaster levior | reverse complement strand
TAGACGTATTCCTTTGCTTTTTCCCGCTCTCACACACGAATACTCGTTCTTCGCTTGTCGCGCTGCCTCGTCAATTTCCATTCATCCCACTCATCCACACACACATACACACACACGCGCGCGCGCCTGCAACTATTTAATTCTAAAGTTTCTGGAATTAACTGTAACTCCATATCTGGGTGTGAAAAATGTCACGACGGATCATCATTGCATTTGTTTCTGATGATATAAATATCTTAATAGTCACAAAGCGTATCATAAACTTTTTCATAAATTTATCAAACAATAGTTATTAAAATATGGTATATTTGATTAGGATCTGAATTAGATTTTATTTTAATAATTTTTCCCCGTTAAATTTATTTTTATATTGAATAAAAACTTAACTAAGGGTTCTCGATAATGACAACATAAGGTTTAAAATAGGACAGTGATAGTCAAACGGGTAGATGTATGGTGGGACAATAAAAATTTATAACTACGATAAAAGAAATATACATATATGTGTAGACATTTTGTCCATTTTGAACCATTATGATAAAAATACACAAACTATTTTTATTCCTTATTTTCTTCCCTTGGAACCATAAGGTTTGCAGATTACTTGATCAATAAGTCGAGAAATTTCAAAAAGACATTGGCATAATGAAATAAATATAATATTAAATATAAAATTTTATTATTATTTAGTCTATTTTACATATTTATTTTCTAATATGTATCAATTGTATGATAAATTTTCGGTAATTGTTTAGAATTACGGATCACTCTCCGATGACCTTGACCTTGACATATGTTGTAAAGGTCATCCTCCTGAGTGACCTTCGGAAGGTTTTAGTCGTCGGTCATTACTCGTTAAAAAGTTATTAACAAAAAAAGTTTGAAAAATATAGCAGTTATTTTGAATACAGCTTTACACATCCACCGCCAATAACCAATGAAACAAAAGAAGTTTCACGACACTGTGTGTGTATATGCCATTCCTACTGTTGTTGATATTTCTTATGACTTTGAAACGGTATCCGAAAATAAACCAGTATACGATAGATTTTCGTACAGATAATCCCATAAATATAAATATCAATGAATAAAATATACATTAATATTAATAAAATAATTTTTTATTAATTCACTGCTTTAATTAGGCTCATTACTCGAAGTCTACACAATTCTAAGTTAGCGCATAATTTGAAATATGATATAAGACTGAAAACGCGTAAAACATAGGTTCGCGTCAAAAACCCATGTGGAACCTCACTTCGCATTGAAAAGTGTACGCGTGGAGGCAGTGTGTTCCGCCCCCTTACGGGGGGTGGGGGCTCCACTACCGGTAAACTACATACATAAGTGTGGGTGGAACTCGCTTCGCGTGGAAAGTTGTAAACCCATGTGGAATCTTGCTTCGTATTAAAAAGTGTACGCTGCCATTTTTCGCCACACCGCCGCTGCTTCACAAAACTAGACAGTGTACACTTTTTAATGCGAAGTGAGGTTCCACATGGATTTACAACTTTCCACGCGAAGCGAGTTCCATCCACACTTATGTGTCTAGTTTCTCGGTAGTGGAGCCGAAATTTGAAATATGAAAAGTAAGAGAAATGTAAGAGTGAAAACGCGTAAAACCTAGCTTCGCGTCAAAAATTGCAAAGGTGAGGTGAGGTTTCACATGGGTTTGCAATTTTTCACTCTTATATCATATTTCAAATTTCGCACATTTTGAGAAAGAATTGATTACAGAGCATGCGCATGTGGCCATATTTTTCAAACTTTTTTGTTAATAACTTTTTAACGAGTAATGACCGACGACTAAAACCTTCCGAAGGTCACTCACGAGGATGACCTTGACAACATATGTCAAGGTCAAGATCTAATTCTAAATAATTACCAATTTTTCTTATATAATGTAAAGTAATCTTATATAATGTAAAGTAATGTAAGTCTTATATAATGTAAATCGTATAAAAAGTATTTTAAAAACATTCTATATTTATATATTGCGTTTTAGATTTTTTGTTTTATCTATTTCTTTATTTATTTGTTTTATTGTTAGACATTGTAATAGAAATTTTAGCTTATAATTTTTTAATTACAAATTGTAATTGCGATGTCTTAAAATTATGTATCATTTCATATCAAACAGAAAAGTTGGTTTTGTAATTTTTCTATACAGTTTTTGTAAATATATTCTTCTCTGTCTCTTTACTATTTGCTTCTTAACTTTTAACAAGTGAATAGAGTAGTCAGTACAGTAGGATGACAGAGGTTAAAAGGAAAGCTTGAATGTGACGAAGTCGAAGGCATGCGAGAGGGTTAGCAATAGTCTGGGATAGCAGCGGCAGTATCAAAAGGGGGTTCAAACGAGCAGAAACAAATAGGTATGGGGAAACGAACCGCGGGTTGGTTAGATGAGTTAGTGGATGGTTGGTTGCTTAGCCAGTAGATTCCTCATTACCAAGAACAGTCTATTGACACCTTCTCTTATTGAGAGAGAAATCTAGGGATGTATACAAACAACTTTTGACCGTGGCATTATCATTTGCAAATTTCTTACAAAATATTTCTACAACTACATTTCTCTTGCAAAGATAAGAAGTGTAGTTGATGTAGTTAACTGCATTGTTGTTATACACACATATAACGCGTATGCGTAGCGCGTGCATTTATATATAAAATTTATAGATATAAATTTTTAATTTGTATATGTTCATAAATTAATAATTTTATACACACACATATTATATATATATATGATATATATATATATATATATATATGTATGTATAACAATGGAATTGTATAATTGTGTGTTAAGGTTGGCGGGTTATTGTGCGCGGGCGGGCGTGGTGCGTCTACACCACACACGCACACCACACACACACACACAAAAGCAATATGTGTGTGTATAAAATTATTAATTTATGAACATATACAAATTAAAAATTTATATCTATAAATTTTATATATAAATGCACGCGCCACGCATACGCGTTATATGTGTGTATAACAACAATGCAGTTAACTACATCAACTACATATATAATCAGAAAAGTAAGTAAATGAATTATTTAATTAAGCAACTTATTTCTAGTGTAATTATCTCTGTTATAACTTTTTACTAAAAATTTTTATTAAGAACATTTTATTAAGAAAAATATTTTTAAAAGATTCTTTATAAATATTTTTTAATAAAAAAAATTTTTTATTATTGTATTGAAAGTAAAATGTACATATTAATCTATCTACCTAAACAAAATAATGATTGAAAAAATAATATTAACAGAGAAAACTCAATTAGACATTTTAGTTAAAATAAAATGCTTTGTACACATTATAATAAGATATTATACAAAATAAATATCTAAAATTTTAGTAAGCAAAAAAGCAAGCACAAAAATTATAAAAATGTAAAACTTTAAAAAAAATTGTACCATTCGAGAATGAATCGCTACTATCACTAACTAGGAAAGTTTGACTCTCGACGTAACTCAACTTATCTTACTTCACACCATGTCTCTCAGCTATCTGATAAACTACCGTTAAACTGTGTTCTCACATCCTATATGCACTTCATCCATCCACTTCAAAACAATGCAACAAACCGGAAATGTCGCATACCAACGACTTTCTGATCAATCTCAAACTAACACTGAAACAAATATAGATTATTGTATTAAAAAGCAAGAAAAAGAACTTTCTACTAATCATGTTCTAACATATGAATTAAACATTACACATACATGCTATTCATAAAATGAAATACAAATGTGTGTGTGCGTGTGCGTGTGTGTGCGCGCGCGCATATATATATATGTAGATGTGTGTATATCCGCCATTATAAAATATATTAAATTTATAACGTCAGAATCTTAATCAGCGATCTCGAAAATGCTTTGATTTACATTTCCAAACCTATTCGACTGATGAAGGGGACATGCGGGTACCTCATCTTGATGATGGTCCGCTATATTGAATCTGCCATCTTGAATTTCGAGATTTTGACGTCAGATATGTATTCTGTGACCTCAAAAACCCCTTAAAAGTCATTTTGGACTTTGTTTGCATAGTTGTCGGGCATATAAGAATTCATTACATAATTTTAATTTTGTTCTTCCCATTCCTTATCGCTATTCCTGGGCAGCTTTGAATACGGACTATGTCATACGGCATTTTAAAGCACATCAAAAAAGCTACAATTTGAGACCAAATAAACCTTCCTAAGTTAAAAACTATTCTGAACAGCAGGGGATCTCCCGTTGACAGAGAATGCCCCATATATATTATAAATATAAAGATCTGCGTAGTGGAAGACCACGAAAAATATCTAAAAAAGTAGATTGTATCATTAAACACGGACGATCTTTTAAACCATATCCAAAACGGTTTTCAATAATATCATTCACGGTTGATTTACCTATCGATAATAATGAACCAATCTTACGAGAAATTCCTGAAATCCACATGCTTGTTATTCATTAATCGATTAATTGAGCCGATGCCACATCGTTGTGCGGCTGTTGTATCAATGCAAAGGATATGGCTACAAAATATTGACACTAAAATATAATTTAAGTATTATAGAATATATATACTAGTAACTTTTCTCGTAGTGCAAAGTGGCCGGCAACTTTTGTACATGTAAATATAACAATTATAATAATAAATATATTTTCACGAATATAAATAATATTCTTTTACTATATTAATTTGTCCTTCATCTCATTAATTTTCCTATATCTCATACTCATATCTCATAATGATTAAAAACACCGGCACACAAAAAAAAAGTGGTCTGTACATTTGACTAGACCCACCTAAGCTTATGTATTTCGATGCGCGGATTCCAAATCTGTAGTCTGTTTTACCCGTACACCCTCAAAATTTTGAGTAAATTGCAAAAAACCGCAAAAAATGGCAAAAAATCGCGAAAAATCGCAGTTGTGCGAATGGAAAAATTTTTCTCGAACTATATCAAGTATATTTTTTATGTATTTTGATGCGCTGAATCCAAATCTGAAGTTGATTCATCTCGTTGACCCTTCAAATTTAGAGTAAATTGCGGAAAACCGCTAAAAATATTTAAAAAATAAAAAAAATAGTCATGAAGTAGTAGATAATATCAAAAATAGTATTGTTCTTACTCACAGTAATGAACTAAATATGATTCCTTTCAAATTATGCTATAAAATTTATAGATTGTAATTAAATTAAAAAAAAAAACGATCTTCATTAAGTTTACACTGTTCTTCGCTTATATCGAACTCTTTTCTCTTCGAATGTTCTATGCAATGGGTTTCTCTTTCGTTTTTTATTATTTGTGGTTACTTCTCTCTTCAAAGTCCAGCAAAAATCTGCCATCATGTTGACGTTCCACCTTCCTTGATACCTATTCTCCATTTCACTTATGTCTTGGTGAAATCGTTCTCCTTGTTCTTCACTGTAGTCTCCAAGGTTTTGTGGAAAGTAGTCTAGATGAGAATGAAGAAAGTGCAATTTGAGATTCATCAAGCAACCCAAATTTTTGTAATTTTCCAATAACTCTTCAACCAATTCCTCGTAATTCTCACTCTTATTATTTCCCAAAAAATTCTGTGAAACATTTTTAAAACTTTTCCAAGCTGCTTCCTCAGTGTCATCCATTTGTCCGATAAAATTTCCGTCTTCAAATAAACTCCGAATTTGTGGACCATCGAAAATCCCCTCTTTCAACTTGGAGAAGAGAAACCCATTGCATAGAACATTCGAAGAGAAAAGAGTTCGATATAAGCGAAGAACAGTGTAAACTTAACCCTCCGGAGTTACACTTATGCCACATAGCATTGGAGTTACACTGGGTGACTTTTACCCAGTGCGATTTTCTAACGCTTATTACTCAGCGTTAAAACAAGCTTTTGAGACGTATTTTTTTTTCAAACTCATTGCCAGAATCTCAAAAATATGATTCTGTTGTTTATTTTACTCCCGATGCAATACTTTTTTAAGTATTTTAGAAAATATAAGAATACTTTTTCCGGAGATACACACAAATGTTAGTTTCGATTCGGGTAAATTTTACCCAGTGTAACTCCGGAGGGTTAATAAAGATTTTTTTTTTTAATATAAATTTTATAGCATATTTGAAAGGAATCATATTTAGTTCATTACTGTGAGTAAGAACAATACTATTTTTTGATATTATCTACTACTTCATGACTATTTTTTTTATTTTTTAAATATTTTTAGCGGTTTTCCGCAATTTACTCTAAATTTGAAGGGTCAACGAGATGAATCAACTTCAGATTTGGATTCAGCGCATCAAAATACATAAAAAATATACTTGATATAGTTCGAGAAAAATTTTTCCATTCGCACAACTGCGATTTTTCGCGATTTTTTGCCATTTTTTGCGGTTTTTTGCAATTTACTCAAAATTTTGAGGGTGTACGGGTAAAACAGACTACAGATTTGGAATCCGCGCATCGAAATACATAAGCTTAGGTGGGTCTAGTCAAATGTACAGACCACTTTTTTTTTTGTGTGCCGGTGAAATCATTAATTTTTTTTTTTTTTTAAATAAATTAGAGTACGAAATGTCACTGGCCGGAAACTTTTGCACGCCACTGTATACATATATAAAAAATTTATTATAAATTAAGTAATTAAAAAATAAGAAATACAAAGAAATAATAAAATATGTCACAAAGAAGTGTTTTTTTATTATTTACAATTATCTATTTAAGATATACAATGTATACAAATAACCTTACTTTATTATGTTTGACTATGTTTAAAGAAATCGATTTGAGTGGTCATCAGTCAAAAAATGGACCAAACAAAGTAACCGGAAGAGCATGAAGCGTGCGTAACCAAAGACAAATTAACATGTGTCTACGTTAAATATGATTACTCTCAAAGCGCTTTAGTTATTATATAAATGCCTTACTGACTATTTAAATGTTTAAATTTTCATTGAACCTTTTTGTTAACAAAAAGAAAGATAAGGATTAAAAAAAACAGGTAAAATTAATTAAGTTGCACTCTAAAAATAAACTGAAAAAAATGTCTAGCGAGAAGATTTACGAATGCGAATAATTCCGTATTTGTGCATTTTCTGGTAATCCGATATATAAAGAAACGTAAACGGGGTCATGGATCCCTTTCATGTATTAATACCGCGATGGTCGGCGATATAGAAACGGATCGAATAGTAGAATATAAGTACATTTGCTTTTAATACCCGGTTAAAGCCAAAGTATTACCAGCATTAGGGAGATAAGCTTCCTGTAAGCCTCGTAGCGCGACCAACGAAATCTTCTTGTATTGTTGTTGTCATTTCGATGGCGTTTCTTTTGGAAATAGAGTCTCAAAGGATTGAGTGAAAGCAAACTTAGTGAACGCGGAGATATTAGCAATCGGAATAATTGAACTAGTTCCAAAAAGATCTGTACAATCTATAATTCCTAGGAAGAAAGAGAATACTGTAGTGTAAAAATACATAACATGAACTAAAAAAAGAGAGAACGAACCCATACAGCACCGATAGATTGCAAAAACATTGCAACAATCTTTCACCGCAATATTGCAATATTGCAAATTCACTGCAAAATGTTGCTGCATCATTGCTGTTGAATTGCAGCAACGTTAAAATGTCCGCTTTTTGGAAGATTGCAACAAAATATTACAACAATATTGCAATGTTATGAATTTGCAATAATGCATTGTTATTGCAACCATAGACTAATATTGCATATAGATATATAAATGTAAATAAATCATTAATAACAATACATTGTAGTTAAATATTATCTATATTTTTGTTTATTGCAATTATTGTAATCACAAATAAATCACAGTCGAAACTTAAAGATAATTTTAAATTTGGCGTATGGGCTAGCATTAATTGGCCACTGTAGAGAAGCCATATAGAGAAACCACTAGCTATAAAGAAATTTAAAGATAATAACGACGTAGAGTTTGAATCATAAACAAACTCCAAACATAACATTTGAGCCTTAAAACATAGTTTGTTTTCAATTAAAAGAACTTAAAAAGAAAGATAAGGAATTATGTTAAAACAAATAAAGTAAATCACTGAACATAAAAAAAACTTAGGAAGAGCATTACAAATATTATAAACTTAAGGTAAATTAAGGTCAGAAAAAAAATCATACGTAGGGCATTCCCATATTACGTGATTTTGTTATAAAACAAAATAAATCACTGAACATAAAAAAACTTAGGAAAAGCATTACGAATATTATAAAATTGACGACAAATGAAACTCAGAAAAAAAGATCATATGCAGGGCATTCCTATATTATGTGATTTTGCTTATTTTATTGATTTTCCTTTGTTAAGTATCTGTAAAAATAAGATAACATTAAAATATACCTACATAAAAATATACATACTGCGTGCAAATATTTATAAAATTATATAAAATATAAACGCCTTAAGTACATACTTTGCTCTCTCAATTCGAACAGGAGCTTGAGCTAGCCACTTGGCAATAATTTCGCCAATTTCGGTGTCATTTATATGTTTATGTGTTGTACGAATAGCTTCTATAACACAAAAAGTTATTATAAACATTACAATATAGTGTGTGCTTTTCACAAATATTTAATTTGATATTAGTGGAACCTAAAATATAAAAAATTTAACTTACGTATAATTATTCTTGCAAGTCCTAAATGTAAAATAAATTATATATTTTTTAGTTACATCTGTAAATGTAATATATAATTCAGATAATTCAATAATTATTAATTAAAGGAAATAAACCCTACATACATAAAAATGCTTACCTATTAATGAAATGCCAATTTACACATATACCAAGTATGTACATATTACTCAAGATGTAGAATCCTCCTTATTGTTAAAATCCTCCTTGTTTGGTAATATTCTCTGAAATAATATAGTACAAATATTTTAATATAAAAACAGATTAATTTTCCTATATTCATTTGTATATAATGTGTTGTTTATACTATTACACATGATACAAAAACATATGCTTATTCCAGAGACAAAATCACATATATCCTCTCAAAATTTGAACTTGATTAGAAGACTAATAATTATATTTATCTATTATGAGCTTTTATATATTTTCTTATTTGAATATTTCTTGCTTTCTTTCTGGTTTTCTATTTCACAGTACACAGATGCATATTATCTGCGACAAATGTATATGCACAGTGCGAACTGTATAAATAGTTGTGAAACATTCATCATAAGTAAGAAATGATAATATAAAATATATACATAGAACACTAGCTACAGATTTATATATGTATATTATATTACTTTTTATGTATTATAATTATTTATTTTAATTGCTGCCTATATTTACCTCTAAAGTATCTATAGTTTCATATTACTATGTATCATAGAGATATGCACATATATCCCATAGCAAAATAGAAAATTAAATAAAGCAAAAATATTCACATAAAAAATATATGAAAATATATCAAATAAATATACAGCTTTTTACTTTTCCAATCAGTCTCAGTCTCCTTGAGGTTATAGAAGTTATAGGTTCTTATTAACTCTGGGACAAGTGATTCTCTTTTATAATTACGAATATAGATTTTTAACTTTATAGTATATCGCTATAATTAAACATAGTATTATCAAAAAAATGCTTACCTTTTCCTTTACACAGCAAAACATAAATGCGAGTAAATCACTATACACGTATAACCACGAGTTGCAACCGTCTATGTCTACGCAGCGAAGCCGGCGCTTGCTATACACACACACATGTGTTGCGCAGAGCGTACGGCGCAGAAGAAGCCAATGATTTAATAAAATTATTGATTATCGTTAACATCTTTTACAATATTGCAAAAAATTATTTTATTACAGTATTATATATGTATTACAATATATAAATTATGGAATTTGGATTGCATGCAATATTTTCAAAATATTAATGTTATGTTGCTACAAGTGTGCTGCAATTTTGTGCATTTATATCTCTGCAATGTCTTTATAATGTTGCACTGCAACTTGCAACATTGCAACGTTGCTGCAATATAATTGCAATAATCTGTGCTGTATGGGAATTTATTTTTGAAATTCTACTAAAACCTCTAAATATAAGATATAAGAAATATAAGAAATAAGATATTAGATAAAATATAAGATAGAAAGAAAAGTTTTAAAGAAAGAGAGAGAGAGAGAGAGAGGGGGGGAATTTAAGTTTCGCTTACATCAATATTTATAACATCAATATATATATAAGAATATAAAATCCTCTTAACTTGTGTGAAAGAGTTTGTTTACATATGTTAATATCTTATAATACTACTATTAATGTTTTTTTTTATCAAAGTATACAACAGTATTATGACTTTATTATTATAACTTTTAATTGCTTGCTTTAATAGGAATCTCAATTTAACAATAATATATCCTATTAAAAGAAAAGTACTTATCAATATAAAAATGTTACAAGTTTCTAAAAAAATCATAAATTTCTATAAGAAAGACATTTGCAATTTTCATAAAATTCTCAAAATATAAACAATTGTCGGCTAGCTACTTCAATTTCTTTTAAAACTGCTTAATGTAATGAATCGAATTCTTTTGATATGTATTTCGGTTATCGTTAAAATACATTGAAGATTGGAGAAATCTATTCACGAAATCTATTAAATCTAACAGCGGTTAACAGAAATGATTTTAGAATTTCTTTATTTATTTTGTTTATTATTAGTGTCACTTTATTATCGTAAATAATGAATCTATTTAATGGCTTCACTTTTTGAAATTGGAGTAGGTTATTCGCTTTCATGGATATATGGCTAATGTTAAATAATATATTTATCTTATATATTAACAGTATGTATGTTTCAAATAAGAAAAATCGAGAAGAAAAAAATAATAACGAAGTTTCATTTTATAGTAAGACTATAAAATAGTGTATTCATATATATAATATATGAATTTTGTATTCCACTTGAAAAACAATTTTTAGTCTTACTATTTTAACTGTATATGAAAAGATATAATCGTATCAGCCATATGTTAACTAACACTAGTCCCAAGTCGCAAGCTTCTCACGCAAATCTATCGATACACACGAGCGCGTTCTGTTGCACCGCACTAACCAAGAGTTACTTCGCCGTATTAACTCAGTAGCGAACAGTAGCCACTGTCGGAATAGCAGTAAAGCCCTTAGGGTGACACGGTCATGTCTGGCATGAAACGAGAACAGACGTTTACAACTGCGTGTTTGGAAAGGCTGTCGGCCCTTGTCATCGTCATTGAAGATCCTGCTACCGTAGGGATTCCCCCTCGGTATTCCTGCGGGCATTACAGAAGCCGTGATCGTAAGGTCGGACTCTCTTACACGGAGATTTCAACATGTTGTTCCGCGCGGATACACGTGTATCGTGCGTGTATCACGTGCATATGTATCCGAGAACCGCACAGAATCTCTTGGCGGCCTGTAATCTTTACCCCTGTACTACTGGAGCAGCGACTAAGACCGGCTTAACCATTTATAGGAAATTCTGTATCTCATTGGCGTGGAACCGCTAGATTTTTTAATTTTAAATTAAAATTTAGAAAAATCACAAAAATCTTGTGTATCTTACATGGCGTAGTTAATATCATTTCACAGGTGAATTTCGATTTGTTTCAATCTCATATTGCGCATGTAGCCTTCCTTTATTTATATTGAAACGATGTAAAAAGCATTATATTTCCATAAAAATAAAACTTTAATTAAACGAAGATAGGAGTTATGAGTTGAACTAGGTTTTAGTGCTATAATTTAATGCTAAGACATGTTGATAGAGACAAACGCTTAGACTTTAATTAGTTCATCTTCAAAGAATGCATAAATAAATTAAAGGAAAGTTGCTTTACTATTCGTAGACTATTCGTAACAATTCACAAATTTTACAACTACGGTTTACAAATATTACAAAAATTTGTCACACATAGAAATGTAAAAAAGAATGCTTGCAATAATACAAATTTCTTTATGTCAAATACGAATTTATTGTAATAATTCAACCGCCGAATAAAACAATATAAAACTTAATTAGAAATTGTTATCTAACACACATCTGATACATATAATCAAGTGAAGAATTATAAAAATTAGAATTTAAGATTACATAATAATAATAATATATTGTAAAAGTTTAACTAGAGAAATATGCCATTTACAAGCTGAGCTGAATCCTGGTAATCCAATAATGATACTTCTGTGTGAATTTTATATATAATACTTTTATTATCTTAGTAGAGATTACGTGCCAATTACTTATCTTAAAACACAATCTTCCGTTACGACAGTTATTCTACATATTTAAATCGATTTAACTTTTACTAACAAGTACCCTATTTAAATTATTGTAAACAATTTATTGTGAAAAACTCACTTCAACCAAGATTCCTGGAATCTCTCGATTATCTAAGACTATTATGATCCGAGCTGGATCACCTAGTAAATGGCATATTCCTCTGGTTAAATTAGATATAATACATTATTAGATACGGACGACCCTATTTCACTTGTTATTAATTGTTACTGTTTATTATGTTATTGTTTATTGCTTGAAACAGACGTTCTCATTATCATGGTAATGTTTGGGCCAAGTTCACACGCAGTGAAGTTTGCGTCGAATGACGCAGTAGCAACTGTTACTCTATTTACGCAAACCTTAGATAAACGAAGCTCACATTTTCATATTTCAGTAATAATTGAAGAGATTAAGGGGATGCTGGAGTAGCAGCAATTACCGACATTTTTTATTTGCACTATTCTTTCAATTGGCTTTACTTAGAATTGAAAAATATCTTACACGATGAAAGTACGAACAAAAATGAAGAGCACGGCGGTCGACTTCATATTAAAAACAAAAAAAAATTAATTTTAATTAATTTTTAATCACCTGACGACAATATTTGCTTAATACAAAAATTCAGCAGTTTATATTTACAAAATGAGACTGTAGCCCCTAGAGACAACATGAAAGAACAATATTGTGTAATTAGAACCAAGATTGAAAGCGTAGAAGAAAAAATTAGTGCAATTAAAATTTTATTAATGCAAATTCAGATGCAGAATGGTAAAATAGCAATATTAGCTGCAATAATAGTTGCTCAATCTTCTGAAAGGCATCGCTGCCATCCATATTAGACGCGCGCGCGTGCACGCGATCTCACATCCTTGTCTTTTGCTCATATACCAGAAAAGGACAACACGAGTACGCACACAAAATGAAAGCATGTCATGTGCGTCGATAACTCGACGTTTTTAATTCTATCTAAATTTCCATGTTCTACATTACCATCATCGTCTAAGTTCAGTCGTCGCTCCAGCATCCCCTTAAGTTTTAATTAATCTCAATCGATAGCTAGGATTTAAATTATATTATATAAAGTGTTTTTAGATTTTTTCTCTGTACTCTACGAAAATCCAAAATTGCGACCAAAACTTAAAAAATGTCAAAATTTTTAAGCAAAAAACATCGTCAGTCATCACTGGTATGACATCACAACGTAATTTTCCTATTGCGACACTAGAGAGCAGCAATTTCTAAGCTTAGATAATATGCCATATTATGTTATTATAAACACACACACACGCACGCACGCACGCACGCATACAACATATTATATATTATATTATTATATTAAAGTGTGATTTTAGATGTGATATTAAAATACGTGTACAATAATTCTCTTACATTATAATTATAAAAATATAAATAAAATAAATATAAATTAAAGTATTTTAAGAATTAAATTATTATTAGTATTATTACATTCAAAAATCTATTGAGGCAAATTTTCCAGATTTGGAAAAAAATGTCTTTAAAAACTTAATAAATAAAGACATAATTATAGTATAATAAGTTATAGGCTAAGAATATAAATTTGAAAAATAATCTTTTCTTCGCCAGAAGTTAAGATTCCACATGAGAAGGTATTATTTGACAGACAAACTCACTCATTGATTGGCTGAAAAGCCATCACGCGGTCAGTTTGTCAAATAATATCTTCTCATGTAAGAATATAAATATATAGGAAATTAAAGGTCCTCAGTTAACTTTTACTTCTCTCTACATAAATAACAAAAGTATTATAACTTATTTAATATTTTGATTTTAAGCTATACGCGCCTGTAATATTATTCGATAGTTAATCAAAAAGTATAATAGTTTTGATTCAACCCAGGCGCGTTTTTTTAAGTTTTTTTTAGTAATGAAATACTTGACTATTTACTATTTAATTTAATTAATTGACCTTTCACCTTTATAAGTTTTCTTCTTTAGGATTATAAGTTGGTATCAATTTTTTATTTAATATCACATGTTTTGTATAAATAATTAAACAGTTTATATACTAATATGGAAATGTATAAAATCTTTTTTTCACTTTTGTGAAGTTTTTATTTTGTAGGATAAAAATTTGTCGCAAGACTGACTTTTTTCACAGATGTATCGGTTATTGGGATAAATATTACAACATGCTTCAGTGATCAAATTAGCTAACCAAGTGAAGGTCTTGGGAGGTTCCTAGTTCGAATCCTGACTGAGGTGAAATTTTACTCAATAAATTCTTTACAGTGATTTAAATAGTGCTAATAGCATCAAAAGTTATTAAATCGAGTTAACTCTTCGAGTACACACTCCGAATCTTAAAGTGCACAGGGGTTAAATTGATCTCAAGCAATTTTCGACTTAAATATCTCGAAAACTATGTACATTTTGAAAAAAAATATAGATATTTTTATGGTAAGTTTATTCAACTAAGGCTGCAGTTAGATTTGAAAAAAATTTAGTTATTGAAAGACATGCTTGAGAAGTTAAAATTTTGTGAAAAAATTTTATTTTACAAAAGAACGTGAGATAAGAATAATCTTGTGTGTATTCGAAAGGTTAAATATGTAAATTTATTATTCCAACGGAATAATACTGTGTTTTAAAACCGACAAATAATCGGCGTACAGTCTACTGTTGGTAAAAGGTGGTAAAAGTATACAAAATTCACACAAAAGTATTATTGGGCTAGCAAGGATTCAGCATCATAATATGATAAATGGCATATTTTTCTAGTTGAATTGTTAGATACATGATGATCCTATTCATTTAATTTCATTTAATATTATAATAAAAATTATATAAGTAATATAAAAAATATGATATAAATTGACAAAATTAATTAAATTCTGTTAAACTTTTTAATCAACACAATAAATTATTTTTACAAAATATTGTTTTATATCATATTCATTTAATAAAGCCACAGTATGTTTCAATTTTACACACATTTGTTAAGGAACTTTATTTGTGTCGGTAAAATACAATATATTGAAGTTTATTATAATCGGAATACGATTTTTCAAATTGCGTTTTTGAGAGTCATCTCGTTATCGACCTGAGCGTGACAAAGAGAAATTACCTCGCGACGCGGCATTTATGAAGCGCCGCTGCCTGTCACTGCGCGCACCCCCGTTCTATTTATTTTCATAGGGCTCTTTTTTTACATTTCAAGCGCTCCTGTCACTCAACCGCAGTTTTCCGCACTCTTTAACAGCGGACAATCGCTCCTGTCACGGCAATACCGCAGCGGCGGAATTAATCGAGATTGAAAAAGTTTGATTTCGCTTTGACGTACAACCAGGCGCCCTCGAGACGACGTAATATTGATTTGTAATAGCGAAGAAGTGGGTCATGCTTCTTCATCAAAAACGTCCTCAGTCCTATGAAAAATATAACCAAACCACGATTTCTAGTCTCGCAACATAGCTTCCTGACATTACTGCATAACTTGTTAGCATCAGTATACTGTAAAGAATAATGAAGAAAGAAAAAAATTATTTACGTTATATTTTGAAAAGTACAATTAAAATAATATATTTAAATATATTTAATAATATATTTAAATAATATTTTTAAAATAATATATTTTAATTTTCATATGTTTAACATTTAATTTACAATTAATAAAGTCAATTTTATAACAGACTTTTTCGAAAACCTATTTTTTCACAAAAATAAATGTACTCTCTAAACAGCTTTTGATTTATTTCTGCATAAATCACCTGCTTGTTTTTTGTCACGATTTCCGCTCTGTTCTATACATTACAAGATACACACAACGTTTGTAATGTACTGCAAACATTTGACAAATTATGCGGTCCCTTTTGCCATTGACTGGCCATTTGTACCCTCGTATACGGGCACAAAAGGCTACAGATACGAAATCTTCGGTACAAACTCAAGAGCCCGTGCACTTGTGCACTTTCCGGGCATTATAATGCCAGTATTGTGCGCTATTTTATAAGCTAGATACATATGGGTAGGTATACACACAGAGTGAAGATACAACGCATCACGCCGAAGGGTGAGGATGGTCCCGAATACTATTTGGTATACATAAGAGCATCTTTTTGTACTAGCAGCTTGCCACTTTGCTTCGAGGTCAAATCCAAGATAGATGTATTGTCCGATTCGTTATATATCTTTTCAGCACATATGCATCGTTATAGACGTTTTTCGACGTGATCTTGCTAGACATGTAAGACGTGAGGTTTTATTTACCTAGCGCAAGCTTTAATAGATTCTTAAAGACATAAATATTTATTATTAGCTTAATCAGACAATATAAAATCAATTCTGCAAGTTATTCTTTTAGTTATAATTTTAAGTTTAGGAAAACATTATAATATAACGAAAAAAACATTATCATAATATACAACATTATATGAGAAGTAACTTTATTGAATTATCTACATCTATATTAGGAATTAAAAAATACGTCTTTGTTCAATGTCTGGACATATCTCAGACACTGTTCGTAGTGTCGATAAAAAATCCCAGGAATAAAATTTGTTTTTTACACTACATATTAATGTTTAATTGATTAAACATTTGTTATACTCAATGCTGTAATATCATGATAAGTTAATAACAAACATAGCTTTACTTGTTTCCATAGACAGAAAGTACCACAAGCGGGCTTGGACACCGATCGGATTCATCAGATTGCTGACATAGAATCCGTTTCCATCGTGCAGATTAGCTGATTATCTCTAACGGGTTTCCATCGCGTAGAAATATCACGCGCTCTTTCGAGAGAATGAGTGAGTGAGACAAACAGACAAAGGGAGGGGGGAGTAATGCGTCGTCGCGGTAAACAAGGGTGAAAATCGCGGGCCGTGGTAGAGTCGTATCCGCACGATGAAAGCCGCGAACTAGGGTGTGGCGAGCCACCCCTCTAGAATTGGCGAGATTTCAGTGTCTGCTCGAAATCCACCCCTTCGTCGTCGCTACCCTCCCTCCTCCTGCGTAACCCCCTTTGCGCCCTTCCCTTCCTCTCGTTCCTGCGAAAACCGCGTCGGGCGTGTCACGCATGTTGTATTGTCGTATTGTCGACAGCAATCTCGCTAAGCGTTTCACGGCGACACAGAAATCCCTCGCGCGCACGTGTTAACCTCTCCACCCACGTCACGCACACGCAAACGTAACGCGTCTCACGCATTGAAGAACGTGTTCCCGTTCGTGTCCACTCCCCATGAAAATCTCCCTTGTCGCACGCAGTATGCTCTGTGGTCGCCGACGACACTGTACATCGCGGTGCACTTGCACTTATCTTTATTTTCTGCCTCGTGCATCGATTGTTGCACAATTCTACGTAACCACGCAAGCAATGCATGTTTGCTTGCGTTTTTCTATTGAGGTTATAGTTTGAATTACTGGTTGTTATTGGAGAAAGATAGTTATTGTTTTGGCATTTTTGTAATAACGAAAGAGAAGATCATCAATGTCAATGTGACAAAACGAGTCAATATAGAGTGTCTTCAGTATAAACAAATTTATTAAAAGATTTATTAAAAGATTACAAGATTTATTAAAATCAATACAAACATCGTGAACGTTTGGACCTCACAGGGCCTTCTTCAGCACAATAGATTGATTAAATTACATTGGAAGGAAAAAATGTACAATATATTGTATAATTTTAACATACTGTTAGGTACCCATACCAGCACAGAAGCTTTCAGCAACATTGCTGCAATGTTATAATATTGCAAGTTGCAGCAGTGTAATATTGCAATGTAATATTGCAGAGACGTTTCAGAAACATGCAATATCAATATTACGCCAAAATGTTTCAGTAATGTTGCAGAAATATTATAAAATTCTAATAATATACATATTAAAAAATAATGCAATAATGCATTGAGTGTTCCAATATACGTGCAATTTTATGTAAGAAGACATTTGTCTCTGTGTGTGTATATAAATAATTTTATGTTATGTTTTCGAATTATATTTACTTTAATTTTTAAACAATATTGTACAATTTTGAACAGTTTTGTGAGATTTAAATATTTGCATTTGTGTGCAATATTTATACCAAAGATTATATGATAATTTTTTTTTTATTTGAAAAATTGTTCAATTAACTGTTCTATTATAAATCTCAAAAAGTGCAATTAATCGACTATAAATATTATGCTAATAAATTAATATATATGTATATATTAATATTATTGCTTTTGGCAATAAATAAAATAATGCTGTTACTTAGATAATAGAATATTGTGTAAGTTTTTATTCCTATATAAAATTTAATAATAATTTTATAATTTTCTAATATGTTTCTAATATACTTCAGATTTTAATGGGTAAACTTTGAGAATATATAAAGATATTCAAAAGAAATAAGAAAAAATTCATTGCAATTGCGTAAATTCACAATTTTTTCATCCGAGTTTTGAATGCAAAAAGATTATGAACTTACATAAATTGCAACGAATTTTTTCTTATCTCTCTTGTCTTTATATATTCTCAAAGTTTATCTATTAATTTTGAAGTGTTATGCATATTTATAGCAACGCGTTTCAATCTATTAAATACATAGTACCGTAACATTACTATAGATGTGTGTTCCATCCGGAAGCTCTTTCTGTTGATATTACTGTAGTCTTACATTGTAATATTTCTCAGAGCGGTCATTTCAGTGTTGCCGCAAACTTGCAGTAACATTGCAGAAAAATTTTGCAACGTCCATACAATATTACAATATTTCAATGTAAGGTTTCTGTAATGTTTCTGTAATTTTTCGGTGCTGTATGGGTAACCATTCAAAATTACACCAACGTTCACCATAATGTACGGAAATTAGATTAAATAAATAAAGAAAAGAAAGAAAACCTACAAAGTGGCAATAGGTACAAGACTTTGATAGTCAAGAAATATAATCATAATATTATTAAAAATTTTTTTTCCAAATCATATGCTTAAATAAACTATCTAGGTTATCACAATACAAAGTAATAGAAACATCTAGGAATCATGATGTTGTGTACAAAATTCTTTGTGAAAATTATGACGCGTCATAGGCTAAACAAAAAGACAATTAGAAACTGAGATTAAAGAATAATATAAAATTAGATCTATCGAGACACTTGATAATTTCTGACCACATTAAAGATTTTAATTACAATTTTGATTGGAACAATGTTAAAATTCTTGATATAATTTCCAAAAGAGATTTATTAGCGAAATAATTCACATTAAAAACTAAAAAAATGGATTCAATTCTAAAAAACATATCAAATTACAGAACTTACGGACTTTCTTAATGAGCTTGCCAATTCGTCTTACAAACATTAGACAATTAAATAAATCTGTTTACTTTTTATACATCATATTGATCTCTCATTCTTTATTAAAACTCAGTTTCTCAATTATTAAAAATATAATTTACATATAAATTATATAAAAATAAAATCTTTAAACAAACAGTCTGCACATTTCTATATTTTATCTACTGTATATCTAGTTGTTTTTTGTTTCTTCTGGTTTTCTTATTTATAAAAATGTTTCTTACAATTAATTTATTGTTTTGTTAGCTAAATTACATTTGCGTTTTTACATAGATTAAAAAACCGGATTTGAAATTTTACAACTGAATCATTCATTACGTTTTCCAACCAATCACACTATTTTAAATTGACCACATAATTCGAAACTACTATATTTTAACAATTTACAAGATTGATACTATGATGGATTTCACTAGACATATCCTCCTCCAAGGAATAAATTTTCAACTTTTCCAAATTATATTACTGCTGCTCTTCTTAGTTTCTGTGATTTCGGGAAAAAATCGTTTTATAACATTATAAGATTATATTTTTTGACTATTGCCAAGACCTTATACCTATTTTTCGTGGATTTTTTTAATTTTTTTTATTTATTTATTTAATCTAATTTCTGTACATTATATGAATGTTAGTGAATTGTTATCTAACAGCATGTTATAATTATATATACATACATACATTTTGTTCTTTGCAATGTTTAACTCAATCTATTGTGCTGAAAAAGACCCTGTGAAGTCAATGTTTATATTGATTATAATAAATTGATTTGTTTATATTGAAGACATTTTATGTTGGCTCGTTTTGTCACATTGATCTATGATTTTTTTGTTATTACATATAATACAACGAGTGTTTATTTTCTTAAGAAATTTTTTATTTTTGTAATATGATTGTAAATTAGTTTTGTAATTTTGAAGGTTTAAAAAATTTAAAGAAATTTTAATTTGTAGAAAAATCTAACTTCGAAAAATACATAACTATTTATCTACATAACTATATATATACATAACCATATATCTACATAAATACATAGTATATATACATACATACAAACATAAATGCACAATATATATATACACTACCGTCGGAAAGTTTTGCAACACCCTCCAAAAATGAGTTTTCCGCGAATTTTTGGTATATTAAGTCAAATTAATATGGAAAATAAATGTAATTATAAATTATTACTTAGTTTTCACCTAATCAAAGGGATATATTATTTTCCAGACATGTAATTTGTACTCGTAAAAGGAGCAAACAAAAAAGTAGGCTTAAAAATTTTTAATAAAATGAAATAATCAAGTGGGTCATGAAAAGTTGCCGTTTTCGTATTGCTATAAGCATAAGTGTTGTCTGATAACGAGAATTAGGCGCGTTGGTGGAAGGATGCCTCGATTGTGTGAAGAAGTAATCAAGAAGAGAGGTGGCCATATTGATGAGTCTGCTGTTTAAATTAAAAATATTTTTTGAGCTTTTTGTTAATCATTTTTAGTAGTATATACATAAATAAATACAACTTTTCATAAAAAGCTTATTACATTTCTTTTATTATTGCGGAAGCTATAGGAGCTTAAATTGGTTTTTGGAGGGTGTTGCAAAACTTTCCGACGGTAGTGTATATATATATATATATATATATATATGTATATTATACATTACAGAGTGTATATATGTATAAAAAGTGCGACCCCTGTATTAAAAGTGGGACCCCTCAATATTTAAAAATATACATTTTCGAAAAAAATGTTCCATACACAAGTTGTAGAGTGCATTATACAGAAATATTAGTATGATCTTAAATGTCGTTCGAAAGGTCACGTAAAAATCACCTTGAAATTTTTAAAAATGGGAATCCCTTTTTTATTGCATATTCTTATAACTTATTTTAGGAATTTTTCAAAATACTATTATATACAAAATAATATTGTATATAAAATATTTTTTCATTAAAAAATTTCCAAGTTATGAAGCTTGAAAGTTGCAATATCCTATTAGCATTACCCAAGGTATCACGTGTGGAAGTTGTCCAATCGAATTTACAATAATTTAACAGCTGAAAAATGTAAAAGAATGCTTCAACATGATATTATGTACCAGCAATATAGCACGTTGCTGGTGAAAATTTTAATGGCGTCTAGTTTTAAGGATAGAGTACCAGTTCATTATGGCCAAAGGATAAGAGACCTATTTAAACGAAACATTTCTTCGAACAAATGTATAGGAAAGAGGGGATCAATCGAATAATCATCTTGATTTCCAGATCTTTCACTGTTAAATTATTTATTTAAGAATTGTCTTAAAAATAAAGTCTACGGTACAAAACCTCAAAATTTGAATTTTGAACTCTGTCGTCGAATAAATGAGATACACTTCTCAATTTTACGAAAACGCTATTTTCAGTTTTTTTAACTAGCGAATTATCAGATTATTGGCAGGTAACAATTTGAACATTTATTATAAATGTATACCTTAACGTCTCACATTTGAAACTCTTATAAAAAATTTATTGTGAAAAATATTATCTCAATCAGGATTCTAACCTGGAATCTCCCGACTATTCAAGACGGGTGTTTTAGCCTGTTCGACCACTGAGGCATAATAAAAAATAAGTTACAAAAATACGCTATAAAAAATAGGAGTTTCTATTTAAAATTTTTGAGATAATTTTTACGTAACTTTGACAACGCTATTCAAAATACTAATTGTACTGCATAATGCGTAACTTAAAACCCTGTAACTTTTGAAACAATTGTTTCAAAAATGAGTATTTTTCGAAATCTAACACGGCACTTTTACATCCCCTCCCTCTTTCTGTCTGCTGTGTGCGTGCGCGCGCGCATTTGTGTTTATATTCGGCTGCTCAAACGTGTAAATGAATACGACCAACTGTAGAGGTATTCAAAGAATTTTATCTTGATTATTACAAAAAATACTTGAAATGGTGACTCCTAGCTTAGTTACAACTACAGATAGTAGCTTAATGGATAAGAGATCAGTGAACTCTGTTGAAGATGCTAGGAGGACTTTAATTACGAAAACTATGACATTTCTAACCACCGGATCTTTAGGAATTTTGATGGGAGTCGTATAGACTAGGCCTTCACGGTCGATTGTATTTATTCACACGATTTCAGTAACGGAACGTAACGCGACGATTGCTTTGTAACTACATATTTCCAAACTCATGTTTATAGAACAGAAATTATTCCCCTAGGTATCTTCCACACTCTACTGTTAACATTTGCCGTAACAGTGGTAAATATATATATATATATATATATATATATATATATATACATAATGTTTAAAATTTCTAGAAATTTATTTAGAATATATAATATTATATAAAATTACATTTATATTTAAATATAGATGTATAAACTTTTTGTATCATATATAATTTATATACACTGCAAAAAACATATCTCCTTTACATATAAGGGATTTTACGGTTATATTTTATAATAGAATATTCAACGTTAAAACGGATTTCTCACATGTCCGTTTAATTTAAGCTGGTGTAATTTTTAATGTGACAACTTCATTCATATTAATATTCTTCAACTATATTAATATTCTTTATGTAAGTAGGACTGATAATGGTTATATAATAGAAAATATGATTAAAATTCTTAATATCATTAATTCTATTAAAAAGTGTATGTTGTCTACATTGATTAATCTACATTGATCATTTATTTAAAAAAATAACTTTTTTTTTAAATCCCCTGTTCATTCAAATGCAATGGAACAGTTGTTAGCTCGTACATGTCACTTGCAGAAGCCACTAAATACCAATCGGTGGTCTTTGCTCGTTTCACTCCCTTCAATCTTCTCGATCTCCCTCCAACTACCTTCGTTTGCCCCCATTAAATTAAATTGCACCCCGAATTTGATGCTGCTAGTCGACGCAATAAAAAGATTAGTGCTCCGTTCAGTTCTACTTAAACTACATCAGCTTTATATACCGATGTAAATAAAAATCTTTAATCTTCTTTCCCCTTAATCATATTTAACACAACAAAGCAGATCTTTACTATTGTTGATAAAAATTAATAAGAATAAGAAAATTAATAAGTTAATAAGAAAATTTTAATAAACTACATTCTATAAAAACATTTTCTTTAATTATAATAAATTAAAAAATTATAATAAATTAAAATGTAAATAAATTTATACTATAAGTTAATGTAATTGTAAATAATAATTACATTTTAATAACAATTATATTATAAACATTAATAATATTAGGAAATAACATATTGTTGATACGTTAATAAAAAGATATTTGATCAGGCTTTTTTTATAATAAATTAAAAATCGCAATTTATAATGGCTTTCTTACATGCATGAATCAGAAATTTCTGTAGAACTGATCTTTTCGCATAAGGCGTTCTTCTTTTTCCGCTTGAAGAAAAAGTTTCAAAAAAGATTCATTCATAATTTTTGAATGAACCGTTTTCCAGCGTTTCACAGACCGGACGTAAACGAGCCGTAGATAATCGTTAATCTATTAGATTATTACAGGAATTAGTGAAATGAACCATAATCAATTTATTGGTCATTAGCTACCGCCTATTGTCGTCGTCGATTTGTGTTGTTACCGACGCAGGTCTTTTAATCCCGGCCCGATGTTAAAGTCTTCAATGAACCTGCTGTCAGTTTCTTTTATCATCAAGATCGATATACGGATTATTGACCATTTTGATTCTGACATGCTTGTTTGTACTAAACATAAATTCCTTTCAATGAGACTTCAGCATTGATACCTTAGAATCCAAACCTTCAGTAAAGATTGATTTAATTGATAGTAAACCTTGCAACCTGAAAAAGAAAACGATATTCAAAAACAAGTTGTTTTGATATATTACTTACCGAGATGAATTACAGGATAGAGTTAAACAGAATGGTTTTAAGTTTTATTGCTCATTAATTCTCTGCTTAATATATTGACATATATATTAATCATACATTATTATTATAAATTTTATAATACAATCGTAGAAAAAGAATTTAAAAAATTTTAAACAATGAAGAACTTATAGAATGTTGTTTATTATATGTAGAAGTTAGTATAAATATTAAACTTTTTTTGCAACATATTCTCATCGAAATAAAATTTTGATCACGTAAGAGACATGGGGTAAAAATAGGTCGAGAGTATTATCTAAGAGTACGTATTGTAGATTTTTTATCTATCTACAATATTTTGTTAGCAATACTCTTTTTGCTATTGAGCGTTCTAACAGTGTATAACTATATGTATACATATATATATATCATAGTTATATATGTATATATACAACGAATTTTCATTTAGAAGTTATAGATAATTAACTTTTTTTAGTTTCTATTTCTAATATTTTGATGATGATTTCTTATGTAATAAGTTTCCTAAGTACTACGCAATGTAACAAAACTTACATTTTTTAAATCTGTTTTGTAATGTTAATAAGTGTCACAAAAATCAGTTATTTTATCTTGTTAATATATCTCTGTAACAGTTTATGAAATGTTGTTAGCCAAAAGTACGCATTATATTTCCATCCAAAAGATACTCTTGACCGCCAACTGCGGTGTTTTTATCACAATGTTCTATATTTTACTAAACGATATCATTTAAAGAATTGTGTTTTACATACACGTTTTACATACCTAGATTTTAAGATTTGTATGAATATATTTTATAATTAATTAGAATACTACAATTAAAATACTACAAAACAATCATATTTGCGTGCATTATTTAAGGATATATTTTGTAAAAATACTCTGTAACACTGTATCTTCATAAGTTAATAACAATAAAACAAGAGAAAAAAGAACAAAAGCTAAAGAAATATAGAGCTTGAAGAAAAATCTTTTTACAGAATACAAGGTTCATTCTCGAGCGTTTTATTTTTTAACCCTTTGCGTCACAGTGTGCCGCTCAGCGAGCCACCTTTTAGTTAACAGTTTTATAAATTTATAATTTATATTTATCAATAAATGAAAGGTTTTTTTAGTTTTGGTATGTTCCTCATACTGTAACAAGTCTAAAAAAATTGCTGATCCACAAATTGTTAATAATAAAATCATTATAAACAAACGGATAACAAAAAATAATGTTCCTTTTCCAGAAAAAATTAATTTTCTTCATTCATTTTCACTGAACTCAGTTGAAACTCGTTACTTGGGGGTTTTCGGGGTCGCTAAATACGAATCTCGTGTCTGTTTTCCAAATGCAAAGAATGCAATGTAGCCTTATGTTTGTCGGCGGAGAGAAATTGCTTCCTGGAATATCATGCCTAGTATGTGAACATAGGCTTCCTTTCTGTTCTACTGTGATTAAAAATTAATTTTTATTAAAAAAAAAAATAAAAAAAATAATAAAAAAAAAAAAAAAAATAAAAAAAAAAAAAAAAAAAAAAAAAAAAGTGGAACCACAATCTCGCCACGTCCTCGTCGTTGGTTTTGGGTAGCGCTGAGAGCGAGATAACCAAGTACAATAATTCAATTTTCAATTTCCATGTCCGCCATCTTGGATCCGCCATTTTGAATTTTGGAAAACTGACACCAGATTCGTATTCAGCGACCCCGAAAACCCCCGAGTAACGAGTTTCAAGCGAATACAGTGAAAAGAAAAATGAGTGACTGAAAAGGTTAATAACATATATACATACTCGTGCGTGTAAATGCACGAGTATGTATATATGTTATTAAATAAATAATTATTATTAATTAGTATGATACACATTTATTCATTTTATTCCTTGTTTTGCGACTTAAAAAAATGGCTTCATGTGCTTTGCAGCCTTTATATCTTTTATAGTTTTCTTTTCTATTTGTTCTGTCTTTCTTTTTTAGGTAAAAAATAGAAATAAACAATGTGTATTTTATCATAATTTAAAAAAGTGTATATGTAGAAATGTATATATAATATATATTTTAGTATGATATTAACTCAAAAAATAAGTAAAAATACAGCTGTAAATAAAATAAAAAAACACATTTTGCATTTTTATAGAGTAATAATATAAAGAAAAATACAATATGTAGCAATAATATGTAACAATATCTAATAATATATGTACAAATAAATCAGTACATATGTAAATATATAACATATATGTTACATTTATGACACATATTTGTCATAAAGAAAATGTTTATGGAATAAATATTCCATTTGTCTTTAATATCATACTAAAATGTTTTTTATTTAATTCTGAAAATGTAATTTAAAAATTTCTGAACAAATCATGAAGCTGTACACGTATATGTTACTATTGTTATGCGCATTCACCTATGCTTATATTTTTTTTTTATGTGTGTAACATTACATATATTATTATATCATTAAGATTAATCATTGTTCTAATCATCATTCACGTTGTAGTATGAGAAAATATGCACAAGAGGCAGTCGAGTGCAACTGAAAAGAAATAATGCAACGCCTGTCAATAGTTTCGAGAAGTTGGTTCAATCCCTAAACGTCGAGATACACTGATAAAAAATAAATGTGGATCTAATATTTTTTGATACTCTACAACATGGTCTCCAAAGTCCATCAAAATCAGTAAGGGATAGTTTCGATTTTCTTGTAAGTCTTAAATCTTATCTTTCTATTTCCTCTCCGTCTCTTTTCTCTATTATCTTCATGTACTTTATAATAAGGAGAGACCAGGCAGAGACAGGATGTTACAGAGGAATATTGTGATGTGTACGGCATATAAGATATATACAGAAATACTGAGAAATAAGATAGAGGCGCAAGTCGAAGACAAAGAAATGCTACCAAAAAGTCAGACAGAATTTAGAAAAGAAAATCAACGCTGGACAATGTATTTGTGCTGAATATTTTGGTACAGAGAATTATAGGGAGAGAAGACGGAAAGGAGACAGCTAATGCATTATTTGCAGATTTAAAGGCAGCCTGTGATGAATAGGATGAATAGGAATAAATTATGGGAGAGCATGAGGGAAAAAGGAAATATAGAAGATACTGATAAGAAGAGTAGAGAAGACCTAGGATGAAACGGAAGTAGTGGTGAAAATGGGTCAAGGACATACAAGGGAAAGCAAGACAACGAGAGGAATAAGACAAAGATGCGTGATGAGTCCATTCTTCTTGTTCGATTTATAGGTTGCAGATTTAGATAAGGTTGTAAAAGAAAGAGGTAGAAGAGAAGTAGAATTAGGAAGGTTGAAATTATGGAGTATGCGGACGATACCGGGTTAGTCGTGAAGAGTAGGGATGTGTTAATAGTTATGATGGGAATATTTAGAAAATTCTTAGAAAATAGGGAATTAGAACTATGAAAGATTGTAAGGTAACTAGTGGAATATGGAAAGAAAGGGAATAAGAGTCGAAAAGGAGGAAAGAAAGGAGGGCTAATAGTAAGATAAAAGTAGAAATGGAGGAGATGTAAAGAAAGTGCAAGGATTGTGAGACGTAACTAGGTAAAGAAATAAATATAAATATAAAGTGTGGACGAATGAATGTGTTAAGGAAATTGTAAACTAAATTTCCTACTTGGCTGTATATGTTGAAGTAATAAATTTCTATTCTTCTAATGTACTTTACAATCCTTAATCTGCTATAGTTTTTTTCGTTTTTTGCTCTATTTTTCTTTTTTAATTTGAAAAATAAATAAAAATGAAAGGAATACTTGCTATTATAATTACTTCCTCTGCGTTCTTTATTACTCTTTCTTTATTGTCTTCTATTTCTAATTCCTCTCTGTTTTTTTCAAGCTATCTATTCTATTGCTCTTGCTATTCTATATATTCTATCTCGCTATTTTATCCTCTCTCTAACTAATAAAAAGATAACAAAGTAATTCAATCTCTTAAAAAATAAAAAGACATGCTTAAAGCATTATCATTATCATTGGCACTACAACCCGGGGTAAGTCTCAGCCTGTCTAAGGATACGTTTCCAGTCAGCCCTATCCTGTACTTTTGTTTCCAATTACGGATCTGTAATCGACGCAGATTCTGCTCAATCTCATCCTGCTAACGCATCCTTAGCCCTTCTCCTCTTGCCGATTGGGTTCTGTGTCAGGATCCGTTTAATGTGCTCGTCGTCGGGTCTTCTGTAGACGTGCCCAAGCCATCTCAGTCTGGCAATTGTGATGTATTTAACGACATTTATGTCATTGTACACCTCGTAGATTTCTTCGTTGTATCTTCTTCTCCATTCCATTCTCGTATTTCGGGCCATAGATTCTTCTAGATCTTCTTAGGATCCTTCTAGAATTGTTCTCACATGTCCTTCAATTCTTCTGGAACGCTGCTTAGTACAATTCGTCTGCAAATCTCAGGTGGTTCAGGTATGTGCCATCTACATTAATACTTTTCTTTTCCCAGGGCAGCTTTTTGAAGACATCTTCTAGTGCGAGGGTGAACAATTTGGAGGATATTGTGTCCCCTTGTCGCACACTTCTTTTCACCGGGATCTTTTCCGTCTTCTTGTTTTCTTCTAGTTTGACTTGGAATGTTGCGTTATATATATGTCGGATCAGGTTTGAGTATCGATTCTTGCCCTATCCATTGCTGCTAGTACTGTCCACATCTCCACAAAGTCAAATGCTTTCTGGTAGTCTATAAAGGCTAGATGTAGAGTGATACTGTATTCTACCGCTTTCTCAATTAACATCCGTATGACTTGACCCGTATGAGATGATCCACAGTGCTATAGCCCCTTCTGAAGCCTACCTGCTCGACTGGTTGGTAGAAATCTAATTTATTGATCAAGCGATCCGTAATTATATTCTTGTCAGTAGCTTATAAAAGACAGATAGTAGCTGTAGTTATAGGACGTAGATAGTAGATGTAGTTATCAGATAGGTCTGTAGTTTTCCACCTTTGCACAGTTTCCCTTTTTGAATAATAGTATAACTTCAGCGTTTTTTCACTCATCTGAAATCCGTTGCTCCTGTAGGCATTTGTTTAAGAGGATGAGCAATGCCTCTTCCAATGCTTTGCCTCTCATCTTGAGCATTTCATTTGTTATTCTGTCCTCTCCGGGTGCTCTATTATTTCTCATCCTCTCTAGCGCGGCTTGCAGCTCATTCCCATTTATCTCTGGTATGTCTTTGGAACCCACATTTAAAATGCTCTGTTTCCTCTCGTTCATCATGTGGTCCGGTTTTGGGATCGACGTACTGTATAGTCTGCGATAGAAGCCTTCAATGACTGCCACAATGTCTGATTTATTGGTGACCATTTTTCCTTATTCATTTTCCATCTTGGTTTGTACTTTTCCTCGAGCCATTTTGGATCGAGGGAAAAAATGTAGAGGAAAGTAAAGATAGAATAGTGAACAATTATGGAAAATATTATAATTGATTGATATGATGGAAGATAAGGGAGAGATAGAAAATGGAATGGATATGAGAGCAGATGAGATAGAAGAATGGATGAATTCGGGAAGAAGAGAGATGTCGGTGGTGGATCACATCACAGTAAATCTGAAAGCTTGAGAGAAACGTGGAAAAACAGAAAAACTAACGATAGAGAACAAAATAGAATCAGATTAGAGGACAAAATAGAATCAGATTAACAAGTATTAGAGGTAGAAATAAAAGAGTAGATCTTATAGGTGAGTGAAAGAATCAATTGTTAGACGAGCGCAAGAACGATAGAAGAAAATTAGCAGAAAGAAAAAGATGGAAAGAAGATTAAAGCTAAAAGACGAAGAGATTAAAAAACAGATAAGGAAAGTGAAGCAAAAGAAAATGATATGAGTGGACAGAATAGCAACTGAAACATGAAAATACACGGGCAATTTAAAGAGAAGTTGAAGGAATATGTGAAAAATATGAAGAGGAGAAGAGGTTTTCCGAAAAAATAAAAAGAGGAGCTAATAGCACCAATTTTTAAAAATGGAGATCCGGGAAATGTTGGAAATTGCAGAGGATTCATCCTGTTATAAACAACATTTGAAATTTATTCAAGAATGTTGACGGAGATGTTGAAAAGAGAGATGGAAGAGAAGAAGGTACTGCCAGAAGGGAGGTAGGGCAGAAATGATACAGGAACCTTGAAATACTGTGTACTATGGAATGTTGTTAAAAAAGAATTGAAGAAAAAAGAAGAAAAAATTTGCTGATTTTGGACTTGGCAACGAAGGTAAGATGGATAGAATGGTGTTGTAGAAGACAATAAACAGGAAAGGAAGAAAAGGGCTAATTGAAAGTGTGAAAGAGATCTGTGAGAGTACAAAAACCGCAGTTTGAATGATAAAAATGAAAAAATATTAAATTAATTTTAGACAGAAAAGAGAATGAGATTAGACTGTCCTTTCAGTTTGCTTTTGTTTTCAATCTTGATAGCAGTTGTAGAAGAAGAAAGAAGAGAGGGATAGATGGGGTGTTTAGGTAGTAGAGAAAAAATTTTAGTCGTTAGCATACACCGATTACTTGTAAAGAGTTAGGAAGAAAGGATGAGAAAAATGATAAAATGGATGAAGAGATATATTTAAAAAGGAAAAAGTTACAGTTAAACATAGAGAAATAAAAAATAATTTACTTTAAAAAAAGAGGAGGCAGAAAAAGGAAGGTAGAATAGAAATGGGAAAGGAAATTGAAGGTTGACATGAAGTCACAAAACATAAGTAACTTGGTTTATGTTTTAAAGAAAAATAGAAGAGACAAAGAACAAGTTAAGAGCTTGAAGAAGAAAGAGTCAATCAAACGTAATGAAACAGATGTGGAAGTTGAGGGAACGTAGGTTTGGAGACGACTTTAAGAGACTGATGATGTTATTCGAATACTTAGTGCTGGAAAGAGTGACCTCTTTGTGAGACATCATATATCTGTTTGATTATATATGGCCAAAATTGGACCTTATGATGAGATATTAACTAGAAAAAAATTTTTAGGTTGAGCATAGGAACAGTTTCAGAGATATGGAGATCAACTTATTGTTAGTCAAAATCAACTCAGACCTTATAAAGCCTAATTTTTTCGAGTTTTTAAATTGAGTCCTCCATGTTTCAGTGTAGAATTGTATTCTATATTTTTTACATCCGAAAGCCCATGCATTGAAAGACCTCCATAAGACCTAAACAATTTTACCAGCAAGCACTTAACTTTAAAGTATGAATGGTATATGAAAAGTATTACATATAGTTTTCTTCTAATCAATCCAAGTGTCTTCTCTCTGCCAGTGATGGGAAATACCAAAGAAGGAGTAATAAATGACGTCAAACTGGCATAACCGATATATGAAATTGATCTTTATTACTACGTTTCGACCTTTGATTCAAGTCCTCTTCAAGTAAATCTATAAATACATAATACAGGAATGTGACAATCGTTAAGACGCAAAAAAGTACATATTACATTAAAGACTTACATATTATTCAGTCCCGTGGTCAGTATTACAAAGTTTAAACGCGTTGATTTCCGCATGAGTTAATTTAGAATAAGAATAAAATAATGTAGACAATCAAGTGTAAAAAAGGTGTCTGTTGTTAGTGACAACGAAATACGGACTGAGCCAGCTTCAATTTGATGGTATGACAAAGGGACAAATTAGTAATAAATAAATAAAGGAAAAAGAAAGAAAAAGATAGTAAAACTGAGTAGAGAAACCAGGTCAATGTTCTAAAATGTAAGCAATAATAATTAAAGGTGACGTCAAGTAAATATATAAAGAATATTATAAGTGTTAATACAGTGTGACTAAAGGCCAAATTCCTAAAATATAAATAAAAGTAAAAATACATAAAACAAATGTCGAAAAAAATTGATAAAAAAGTGAGTCAAAAAAACAGTCGATATAATAAAAAATCGATGATAAAAGGTAAAAGAAGTGTCGTGTAATCTGTAAGATATTAAGTAATTTGTAAATAAATAAAATAAATTTTCTTCTAATCTCTTGCTTTGTAATTTCAACTTAGTCCATTCAAATCAGCTCGATTTGAATGGACTAAGTTGGAGCAATTAAAAGCTCGATTTAGAAATAATTTTCAAAACATTGTTGCGCAGCAGTCCAATCAACGATTTTTGCTAGTTAGATCTTCATATTTTGAACCTTTCCTATGCTCAACTTAAAAATTTTTTAAAATTTAAATCTCATTATGAGCTATCATTTAGACAATTTGAGTCGAAACATGATGTGTCGCCCAAAGGGGTGAAAATAGTTTTTGGGGTCACTCTTTTGATACGAGGCGAATGTGTGAGAAAAAGGAAGAAAGGAGAGAGAAGAACTTATATACATATATATATATATATATATATATAAAGTTCAAAAGAAATATGTAAAATGGATCCTAAACCTTGATTTCTGTACGCTGAATTATACATATATATAGAGCAATAAGAGGAGATTTTTCCTCGCGACATACAACATCCGTACTATGCAACAAGAAGACCACCTGAAGGAACTAGAACAAGAGCTACAGAGCACATCAGATGGGACGTTCTGGGAATCTGTGAGACACATGAAAGAAGAAGCCGTAACGATACTGCGATCAGGACACCTGCTGTTCCAAAATAACACCAATACCAAACCACATATCACAGGAGTGGCAATCATGGTATACAAGGGCCTAAAGAAACAGGTCTTGAAAACATGTCATATTAGAAAGATTAATCTACACTATGATAAAATTAAATGAACGATACACCTACAGATGATACAGGTCTACATACCGACCAGCGCCGCTGAAAAGGAGGAGGCGGAACAGTTCTATGAAGACATAACAACCGCGAAAAAATCCGAAAATGCCAAGTTTATTGTAATGATGGGAGACTTCAACGCAAAAATAGGCGGCAAGACAATGACAAACCCGGCGAACATAGGACCATTCGGTCTAGGTACCAGAAACGAACGAGGACAGATGCTACTAGAATACATGGGCAAAAAGACCTATTCTGCATGAACACCCACTTCAAGAAGCCATCCCAACGAAAATGGACATGGAAAAGCCCGAACATAGTAAATAACGAGATCGATTACATTCTCACCAATAACAAAAAAATCTACACAGACGTCAATGTCCTCAACAGGCAGCGATCACCGGCTAGTAAGAGCCACAATTACCATCAACACTAGGCTCGAAAGCTAATGGAAAAACCATATTTGTCCAACCTCAGTCATACTAAAACAGAAAAAAATCTGAATATCAGGACATAATTCAGAAAAAAATGGAACCGACAGAAATCCTGCGGATCATGAACATGAACGAATTATCCATGAAGATCAGGACTCCTAGTCCTGATGATGCAAGCTGCAATGTTTACGATACGTCGGCAAAGTGCCCAACATGCACGTGGCATCCATCCGGAAACCCTCTCGGTTAACGATATGGTATAACGATATTTCGTGGTCAATGGCCACGAAAGCCTTAAAACTAGAATCACCAACAGTGTTCAGGAAGCAACGAAAAGGGTGTGCACACGAGGCAAACCGCGAAACAGCAAACTAAACGCTGACATAGTCTTACTAGAGGAAAGGAGACAAATGGACAGGAACGCAGATGAATACAAAGTCCTCAATAAAACTAGAAAGAAAATCCGAAAGGACATAAGAAACCACACCCAACTAGTCCATCGTACCATCACCGATAACGCCAATATGCGAGTTATTATCTTCATCCTCTTACGTCTTCATCTTCTTATATCTTCTTCCTTTTCTTGCTATTCTTGCATTAAAATAGCCTACATGTAATATTTCCTCCTTTAGCTTTTCTATCTTTCTTCTTCTATTTTTCTTCTTATCTTTTTCATTTTATCCGCGTTATACATAGTTATTATTTGCTATATTTCTCCTTTTATTTTTAATCTTTTATTCTATATTTTGTTTACATTTCTTGTTTCTATACCACGTGTCTCTTCTAATCCTTTTCTTATTCTGTGATTATAACTTCTTTTCGCTTTATCCTTACCTTTATCTTTGGTAATTTCTAACATTTCTAATTATAAAATTAAGAGAGTATAACGATAGAAGCGATAGAATTAAACTTCATAACAAAAATATATGGAGAATATTCTGTTAAATTGAATACTTACAATTAGTATATTAAAATATTGAAGAAACATTGGAAATACTGATTGAGAAAATTTTTCTTCTCATGAGGAGAAGGAAAAAGTAACAAGATTATTTGATAAAGTGATCAATAAAGAAGAAAGCATAATAATAAATAACATAAACAAGGTAACTTTGAGATAAAAGAAGATGGATTGAAGAAACAAAGTTATTGACAACAGATTATGTAATAACAAAATAACAAAAAAGAGGAAGCAGATAAAGATGATAAGAAGAAAAAAGAAGATGAAAAGAGGAAGAAAAAGATATTGGACTGAAAGTGGAAAGAAATGAAAAAGAAAAGGAAAAAAGAAAATAGAAAGATAAAGAAAAAAATTGAACAATCTATCTAGGAAATGAAAAATTGGTACACGTATAAACGGAGACTAGAAAGATCTGTATGAAACTAAAGTATAATGGAAAATAAAGAATTCGATTAAAGTTAAGAAAAAAAATACCGTGGAAACTAAAAAAGAGGAAATGGCATGGTGAAGTGAAAGGAAGGAGTGAAAAAAAAGAAAAACTAAGGCAAAAATAAGAAAGAAAGGAAAAAAAAGAAGATTAACACAAAACTCTTATACTTTTCCTTACTTTTTCTTCTTTCTGCTATTAATCTAGAATTTATTTGTTATGCCGAGAGTGTCTAATAATTTTGAATATGGTTGTAAATTCCACGTATTTTGAGTCTTGAAAATCCGTAGCGTATACTGAGCATTATAATCGTAATCACTACACGCATCAGTACATATATAAATAAGCATAAGAATAGAATAAAGATCATAAATGGCGATTTGCGATGTGTAAAAAGACAGTTTTAAAAAAACTGAAGAAAGCGCGTTCACTCATAAACTTGTTTGTTTTTCTTGCTCGTTCCATTGAGAATTTTCAGAATGCAGAAGGTAGAGCAGGTATATCAGAACAGACACAATAGCGCTCATACCGTTTCAATAAGCTCTTATTATCGTTACTGTCGAAACAATTTTTGGATATATTTGTTTGCTATTCATTTATCTCCTTATTCATCAACATGGAGAAGAAAAAAAGCACATACGACTGATGAAAGAACCGCAGTATATAAGCACATAATTTTCTAATATAATTTCTACATATATCATTCTGCATGATATAAAATAATATCATCGAATTACCTAAAATTTGTGGCCGTAGAAAAAAAGATTGAAATAAAAGTTACTCACCCATCGTTGTAATTCGTAGAAACATGTATTCCCGAATGAGAACGGTAACGCGTAAACGGAATTGCCACGATGAGTTTTTAATACTCTTCACGTATCCACACGTGAGTTCGCGCGATCTCGCCGTTCACAGTTTTGTGTTAATCCTCTGCACCAAGCCGCTTTCCGCACTAAAGCCGCTTCTAGACGATACGTTCGCTTACCAAATACTCAGCAGACAGGTATCACATCGTATGTAACGATGTAACACGCATGAATGTAATAATCTAATAAAATTCGTGTAAACGTGATACATTCGACATGAAATAAACGATAAACGAATGTATTGTTTGTAACCAGTTTAATCATCAACAATTAATCGCCTTTTATCCGCATTGTATAACAATAGTGTTAATCATTGAAACTTACTTTAGATCCCTCTATTATACTCTATTATTATTATTATTATTATTATGTGTAAAAATTTTTTTATAACCAAACACTAAAAAAATCTCTTTCTGTACTTATTGAAAATGTGATAACAATTTGAATAAATAATAGTGTTTTAATATAATAATCAATGATTGCAACAATAATTGTTATTTCAAATATATTTTTAATAAAAAACATTTTACAATTTTATTTTTAATTAATCATTATAATTGAATTAACAAGTAACAAGTTGCAAAAAGGTGAACTTTTAGAGTGCAATACTGTACCGACAATGCGTGAGTAAACATTTTCGAAATAACTAATAGATACATAATAATTACACATCGGATATTTTGGCTTTGTTTTGAACTATCTTCAACTGTGGTAACAATTAATCATTACAAATACAAAATAAATAAATCGTTTTTTTGTGTCTACAAAAGATTTAGCGAATTCCTTCCTACATTTTTGAAAGTAAAGTTATAACTTTATCTGCTATAAAAGTGTATCATGACTTTATCTTTAATAAAATTCTATGGAAGATAGTAGTGTAAGATCGAGCGAGTATAGTAGCCATGAAATGACATTGCCACGTTCATTTGTTTTCAAATTTTGTTATTTAAAATTAAACATATGTTTTTGTAAAGTGAGGGACCTCTACTTTTTTGAGACTAAAAGTTTAGGTAATGTAATTCGTTATACCTGTTCAACTATGCAAAACAGGAAAAAGTATTTTATTGTTATATTAAATAAGATTTATGAAAAGAAGCAGAGATTTATACACTATCTTCTTTAAAAAATAAGGTATCATCTTTTTTGTCTCTTTTTAAGAGACTCAGCCTGTTATTTAAAAGGCCTTACTAAAGCACAATAACTACAAATTTTTTTACTACTTTTACTAGGAATTTGGAAAAAATATCTTATAACTTTATAAGACACTTTGTACACGCAGTTACGCATGTACACATGTACGCTCACTAGATTATCTATGAGTTATATAATATTTAAATTGTCTTATCTAAATTGTATTATATTTATAAAAAAATTTTATAAATATAATATAAAATAATATTATATATTTTAACAGAATGTAACTCTTACAGTTATTGTGTATTCGAGAAAATGGTTATATTAACTTATTAATGGTTATATTAAACTTATAAAAATCGTGTGATAATAATCATTGTTTATTCTCAACTCTTCTTTTCTGCTTACTGCCAATTTTGTTGCCTATTTACCTATCGCTCGCGGGTAGATCGAAGTCGATACACATTGCCGACCTACAACATATTGTTGTGAATATTTTTCGAACAATATCGAGAAATAAATATATTTTCATAAATATCAAACAGTAAATGACAAGAATCATGTAAGAAAATATATGTATGTTACCGTTAATAGACCACCAATCGATGGCAGTCGATAAGTATTGACAGCCGAAAATCTATTAATATGCTTCCAGCTAATAATGTGTTAATATCATTTGATGCTATTTCCAATTTGACTTTAGTCACTTTAGTCGTCATCGATTGGTTGATATGCAGAAAGATAGTCGATTAATTATCTAACAAAAATAGACTAAGAAAAAAAGTTGAGACGGGCATTCACAGCGATTCACAAAAGAGTAAAGCGAAACATCAAGAGAGGCGCTCATGAACGCAAAGAAGCGGTATTAAAAGGGAAAGAAAAGAGGGACTGAGAGAAAGAGGAGTGCGCGCGGGAATTAGGAAGAGAAGGTAAAAATTCCGTCTCATAAACACTCAGAGTGTGACATGCTAGTGTTGAGCACATACATCAAAGCACGAGAGTGCAGTGAGGGAGTGTAATCTCACAGCTACTAACTTTAGTTCCTCTTGAGATGGCGACGACAGTGGCGGCAACGATGGTGAAAAAAAGGCATTTGTTTGTCACTTTGTTTGATTCGGTATTCACAGAGATAGCTTTCACTTACGCGCCCCGTAGATTAAACAGATTCGAAAATGTCTCCGGCACTCCCGGCTGCTATCCGCCGCCTGGCGGTGTTAACCAAGCCTCTCTCATGACAGTGTCTACGCCCTTTCAAGGACACGCGCGTGATTTCATGCGTACGCTACCGATTTTGTGTTTATTGCCCTTTTTGCTTGACCTAAAGCTAAAAATTCAATATTTTTCCATCTTACATAGAGGTTTTTTGTTTAAAATAAATTATAAAAATTATCCTTTTTTATAATTATTTCAAGAAGCAAATTTCTCTATAAACATTAAACAAACTTTTTAAAAGTATTACTATATATATGAAAATGATTATATATATATATATAAGCTTTAGGTTTTTTAATTATTTTTGTTTTATTAAAACTTATTCCGAATTTTACAAGATGTAAAGTATTTTATTAAGCAATATCTTAAAGTTTTTCTTTTTGTCCAAACTTAAAATGTTAATATTATTAGTTTTTTTATTGTAACAACTCATCAAAATTATTCTCATTAAGCATATAATTACTTTTAACTATTATTGTTACACAGAGAATTGGTGCAATATATAACCGCATTTCTTTTTATATTCATTAGATTCAAAGTATGAGACGATTATTTTTTTGTTACACAAAAAATTATTTTAAATCATAACAAAACAGCAAAACAGTACCTACATTATAATATAGTAGAATATGCTATGTAACATCAAATAATAAGGTAATAACAAGAATACAGAATATAAAATACAACATACCGAGGTGTTTTATCGAGAATCGGTTTTTCAAGTTGCGTTCCCATTCGACTTTCGTAAGAGTTTGACAATAATGAGGAAGAAGGTTCGTCGGGACGTACAATTTTATGAGAGCCAAGAGGTCGAGCGAATCGATGGCACCCCTCGCGTAAGTATCAAGATTTGCAGGCATCACCATCGGGGGTGAGAAGTGCTGCCGTTCCCAAGAGGGACGTCATTATAATACATTGCGTCGCGCATTCATCGTCACCAACCACCCTCTTGTTAGGTCTGCATACGGGGATTCGACCATTTTTCTCGTGATTTGTTGCGACAAACTTTGAACTTCTGCTACATTCTCTTCATTCAAATTACCGTCTATCATCTCCTGAGACGACAACAAATCAAAATCATGATTATCAAAGCCTATGTTGCATTCATCTTTATACAAATGTCGTTATATAGCGCCATTCTCCTTTTTTTGTTATTTGAAAGATAAACACAGGTGTTATTATTTCTAAACTTTATTCTCCCTTTGTTTTTTTTTAAATTACCATTATCAAACATCTATTACTTTTTAATTCCATATTTCCCTTATTATTAAAATTGCCCCCTTTTTTAAATATTAATAATAAACCGTAAATATTAATAATAAACCGTAAAAGGTGAGTTAAAGTTTACTTCTTACTATTTAGTAACTCACGGTCAAGAATGTATTAATTGTTTATTGATGAATAATAAAATTAATAATTTAATAATTTGATAATTATTTAGAAAAGGTTTAGAAATTTACATCTCGCTGATTTTTTTATTTTGATATATGTTCAAAAAATATGTACAAAGTAACAGTAAAGGGTAAATTTTCAGAAAACACATTTATATGAAATAATGGGTAAAAATATTCAATTCCTATATATTTTTGTCCTCTGAACATGAATATGAAACTTAAAAATGACACTCGATTGATTTTCATGGTGAAAACCATAAAAAATCCATAAAAACTATGATTTTTCGTGTTTATTTTGGGAAATACTGAGAATTTTAAAAAACTTTAAATAAAAGTTATAGATCTCATGAAATACACATTTTATGTTCTATCCATTTTTCTTCTACGAGTGATAGTTTTTGAGAAAATTAGCGATAAAGTTCAGAAAAACGGATGAAGGGTAAAACTATGACCGACAAGTACACTTCGACATAGTTATTTCATTAACAAATTACTTCATCGACAGTATATTAACTTTGCTTTGTCTTACAAAATACATACATGGACACAGTGGGTTCCGTCCCCCCTGCGGGAGACTCCACTACCAAAAAATTAGACACATAGGGGGTTATTGCAATTATGTTTCAATGTAAAATTCCGATTTTAAATATATCTCAGAAACTGCATGCGATTCTTACATAGTTGTCAAGTAAAAGTTTCTCAAAACTTTACTCGGTAACTAGACACATAGGCTCCACTACCAAAAAACTAGACACATTTCGGGTTAAACCTCGCTTCGCGTGAAAAGTTGCAAATCCATGTGAAACCTCACTTGGTCTTACAAAGTACATGCGTGGACACAGTGGGTTCCGCCCCCCCCCCCTCCTCGTCTCTCACAAACCGGGGTGCTTTTTTACCGTGAGTCCCCTCGCCTCTCACAAACCAGGATGCTTTTTTTACCGTGAGACATCATATTACACTCAACTTCGTCAATGATTTTCTCAAAAACTATCGCTTGTAGAAGGAAAATGGATAGAACATAAAATGTGTATTTCAATGAGATCTACTTTTATTTAAAATGTTTTTCAAAATTCTCAGTATTTCCCAAGATAAACATGAAAAATCATAATTTTTATGAGTTTTTCACGGTTTTCACTATGAAAATCAACCGAGCGCCATTTTTAAGTTTCATATTCATGTTCAAAAAACAAAAATACATAGGAATTAAGTATTCTTACCCATAATTTTATATAGGTGAGTTTTCCGAAGGTTAACCGAGTAAAGTTTTGAGAAACTTTTACTTGACAACTATGTAAGAATCGCATGCAGTTTCTGAGATATATTTAAAATCGGAATTTTACATTGAAACATAATTGCAATAAACGCAATTTTTATTACACAATCATTCATTACTATGCTTTCTTCTTTGTTTACGTTTTTGACTTACTCTCTGTTTACGTGTATCATTTTCTTTAAATATGTTATATAAGCAATGTCTATATCATTATATATATTATAATATATTTATTACAACTTTCTATTATCTTCTTTTAACTTTTGGCAGAAAGTCCATGTTGTATTGTATAATGATTCCACAGAAAACGCGTGAGCGCGCTCTGCCCCTCCCCCTGCACTTCTACCCCCAAAAACTGACTTAACCAACCTATTTTTAACTTAAAATTAAGATTAGGTTAAGGTTAGATCAGTTTTGCACGTGTTTTTTGTGGAATCATATAAATAATTTCACATGAATTTCCAACTTTTCAAGCAAAGTGAGGGTCCCACCCATACCCTCCATACCCCGCTGCTTTTGAAAAAAACTATCGTCGTCTGGATCCACAGGTTTTCGATTCTCCACGCGAAACGAAATCTTGTCACCTCAACCGCCTCTTATTTTTGGGGCAGAACTACTTCTATCGTTGTACGGCAATGCTATAAATTTATATTATATTTCAGAAACTACATGCAACCTCCACATAGTTATTAAGTAAAAATTACTTAGAATTTCACATTTTATAACGTATATTAAAATGAAATAAATTCCGCGAGAGATATAATTTTTTCTAGATAATTATATTAGAGGAGAAGGTGGTAATGTATGGCCCGCCAGTTTGTTTTTGTGTAATAAAAAAATTATAAGACATTTTGGAACCAATTAATACACGTCATAGGATTTTCTATTTCATTATTTTGTGATACTATATTTTGGATTAAATAAAATACTAAAAGATTTAGAAAAAACATATTTTTTTCAGAAACACTCCAACATAAGAGATAATGTGTAGATAATATGGCACCCTGGGAGTCATAATAAATGTACGAACCAAAATTAAAAACTTACAATTAACAATTAGTTAAACTCAGTGCACAAATCAACATTTAGCGACTAAAGAATATTTTTAATGCAAAATCAATATTTAACAACTAAATAATTACTCTCTTAAAAAACAAATCTTAATACTGTCAATATATAAACTATATATATATATAAACAATATATTTTAAAAAATCAGAGCTACTGCTGATAGTGTAGCCTTTCTCTTATTGTGCTAATTGTGACCATCCCTGGCACGACTACTTCCACCTCGACCGCATCCATGACCACGTCTGAGAATTTCTGACCGTTTTAAAGATTCTGCCAACTGATTTTTGTAGGGAGAAGATGTGAGCACTGTTGCTGATGCTAACTTCTTTTCCCGATTAGAGATATTTCTTCCATTACAAGTTATATTTCCAATATGGACCATAATACAAACAACAAGAGGAGGCCGCATTGAAAGATATTATCATGTTTGCAAACAGGCAATAACAAAATATAAGGAAAAATATCGAGATTTTACCTTCAATATACTCAAGATGGGATGTTGTCCTTTAATTTTAACAACTCAGTCACCTAGAACTCGATTTTTTAATAGTTTATGATAAAAACTTTTGACACGTTCAAAATTTTAATTGTTGCGTGAACCAACAAGTGTCAAGAAACAGATGAATTGTCAGACAGCGACATCTAAGAGTTTTTAATTTATCACTGTTCTAAGCTTTATATAATACGCTCTAAATTTTAGATGACGTTATTAGTTAATTTGATAAGCGAGGCCCAATATATCAGTAAGAGGCCACATTTTCCTCTAATAATTTACACTTCCCTAAATCGTTAAAATATTTTAAGGTAACAGAAAATTGATGTATTAAATATTAGCAAAGTAATTCTTTGTCAATTTATTATTAAATTAATTATTAAAAATAGGCAAATAATATTTTCGAATACATTACTATAGAAATCGTTCGATTGCTGAGACATTGAAACACAAATTCGATTTTAGAATCTCTTCCGGCATTATGCTGAAGGCAATAATATCGGCACGCCAGTACGCTTTATTACTTCGGAAAACGTGAGAGGGATTGGGACTCTTCTCATGGGGATAACAATAGAAAATGGTGTGTCTCCGTGAAACGAATACGCGATCGTTGAATGCTCGATCGCTCTCTTTATATTCCTTCCGCTAAATATTCCCGTTTAGTCGAATAATTCGGACTGAATCGAGTGACTCGTTATCCCCGTTGCGTTTCACGGAGGCGTCGAACCGTAGATAATGCTCGATCAAGGCACAATGATCGAGAAAAGCGGGGTTATACTAGGCAGTGTCCCAGTGACACCTGATACTTCGTAATTAGATGTCGACGGCACACAACGCGGCCAAGAAAATCAATAGCAATTACTATGAAAATATTAGACAGACAAGCGTATATATATTTATATTAAATTTTTGTATATTACTATTAGTCACATAAATATAAAAAATATCTAAATTTGGATACAATAAACACAGTAAATTCTTAAAATAAATTTAAAAAGAATAAAACAAAAATGTAAAAATATTAAAATGTACAAGGATGATTCATATCATATTTTATTTCATATTTATTAAATAAATTTTGTAAATTTTATTATGACATAATTAAAAATTGTTAAACTGTGAAATATATCGATTTAGCTTAAATAAAATAATATTTTTGCAATTTATTGTTTACTTGCAACTTGTATGATTAGCATGTTTGATAGTATACCCTCTTTAATCAAGAAAACTTTTGTTTAAAAATTTAAATAAACTGATTTTTATCTTAAAAAAATTTTATGTTTGCTAATAATTATAGTTACACATTTTGTACTGTAAAATATTGATCTAACTTTCCAAAGATATAGTTGTAATATTTAATCAAACTTTCTATATGGATGTAGACATATTCGTATAAGAACGTAATATACAAAAGGTTTAAATAATTAATCGTAAAATTAATATTCATTGAAGTGCTTGTCATTGAGCAATATATCGATAGGACAGATTATTGAAACATTGAAACGAAACAAACACATGCGACGGCAGCATGCGAAATGATCGCAGCAGGAAGCTTTAAATCCCCCTGGCGTGATATCGGGTCGCTCGTAAATGCGACCCCCAGGGGCTAATTCGCGACCAAGCCACCCCCGTTAATATCCTTATAATTGGTTAAAACCCGTAACTGATGAACGAACTGTAAGTTATTATGCTAGCAAGACCCTTGGTTCGCTTGGTTCGGCGATGGGGGTTTACGAGATACGGTTCGACACCTCTTCATTACTCTCTTCATCCCTCCATGGTCCCGACGGCGGCGTATCAGTACGGATGTCTGGCATTATGGCGGCCTCCGTATTGTCATTGTATCATAGATCGGGTCGAGGATCGTCCGCTCTACTGCGGGATTCGCATGAATTTTCGCTCGACTGAACTGATACGCCCAAAAATTCGCTCGACATTTCGGGCACACTCCACTTGACATTATGTTTATTGAAAGAAAATTTATGAGAAATTTGTGGAAATTACAACAATCATTAAATGTTCTATGATCTATTATACATCCTACGCACAATATTTAACTCTGTTAAGAAGAAACTGTACAAATATGTATACGCTGTACAAATTTATTTATAGATTTAATTACAATCCGGAACGATAATAAATTGAAAGAAAATAATTTCACATTTTTTAAATTAAAAATAAGTCAATAATTAACAAAAGTTAAATTTAAAGTTATTGTCTGAAAATGTCTGAAAATGTATTAACGTTTATTAATTTATACGATTATGTTCTAATAGTTTGAGTGACAAATTATTAACATGAAAATTATTGCGCGATAAATATCTAATAGAATTTAGTTTTAAAAGGTTTATTTATTTTCTTCTTAAACGGTTTTTTCCCAAATAGCGATGCAAACATTTCAAGATCATGTAGTTTTTGAACGGTGATATTTAGCGATTTCATGCTACGTCAAATTTCTTCCTTCATAGGACAAAATTCCAAAACCGGAATCGCGGTAGAGCAAGCGGACTTGAAAGACGACCGACGCCGTTACTTAAAGCTTTATCCTTCGACAAGGAAGACGTATCCGTATAAGTTCATGGTTCAGGGGATTCGCAATGGAAGCAAGAAGCCGACAACTCAAGACGCAGCATGACATCGGTTCCAGGTGTTAATAATCCGCTAGTAATTGTGTCTAGTGAGAATAATTCCTATTAAATACCACTAAATACTTGTTTGTATACAAATGTTACTGCACGATTCGGGATTCTTTTATATACCGAAAAAACGAAGATTTTCTACCATTACACAAAGGAAACTTGTTACTTTTATATACCCTTGATAACAATGAAATTATTATCGTCAGAAGAAAACAATATATGAAAAAATATATTTAATATATTCAAATATATTGAATATATGTACATGAGATTTCTCTTGGTTTTTAAGCTCATATGATATATAAAATTATATACTGTACCTGTATATCGTTATATGTATTAATAAAATTTTATTAAATTCTTCTATTTTTTTCTATAATATTTTAACGTTAAATTTTAACACATCTTCGTAATTAGTTTTTTTAATGACAATCCCTCAGAATGACGTGGCTCAGAAGGACAGCACATTCAATATCGAATCCAGATATATTATTGAGATACGATGCATTCCCGTATCGATTACGAAAGTATTCAATAGCGAGCCATACAACATCGCCGTACTTCTCATTAACACGTAACCTGAACGATGTTCTATACAGAACCACCGATCCCGTAACGACCGACGGTATTTGATAAGAGACAGAATGGTCCCGATGGCCGGATGAGCTCAAATTTAATGGATAGAGGACAGATTCTGCAGATACATCAGAGGTGCGGTATCTCGCGCAAACATCAGGAGGGAAGCACGTTGTCCTCTCTCTGTCCCTCTTTGATACCCTTCAAGCTTCACACCCCCTTAGTCATCTATCTTCAACGCGCCTCTCACTCTTTCACGCAACTGCTATCACTCTTGACTGCACTTTCAATCTCTGTTTCGTTCTAAATCAAGCCATCTCCCGTTCCCTCTTTTTCTCCCTATTCTACTCCCAACTCTACAGATCACATCATCGCTAATGGTAGAGATATTTTCTTTGTCTCTCTTTTTCTAGCATCCTCCGATCAGGCTACTCACTTTCGATATCGTTAATCCTCTTCCGCGATTGTAGAAGATGGGATATCGAGGTACACGATGTGCTTAAGGGGCGGTTCTTGCTCGCTACAGCTAGATTAGAGATCGCCCGGATGATGTGTCCGAGAGATTAGCATGTATACACCCTCGTTACGTAAGGGGTTAAGCCTTTTTTCCGCGTAACCGACAGACGACTTTATTAAACTGATGATACTTCCGCTTTTTACTCATACCAGATACATATCACGAACTTAATTGATGGAATTTCATTAAATTAACATCATTAAATGCAACAAGGATTAATTTAATTTAGTAGTTAAAAAATTGATTGATGATTAATTAATGTAAAAAAATTTTATTGAATTGTTGATGCTATATAAATGTTTCCAAATATATTTCAATTATAACTATCCACCGTTCACAATAATGTAATATTGTTTACATATAAAAAATAGTATTGATGGATGTTTTCAAAATAAAAAATCAATACATTATTTAATATTATAGTACTAGTTATATTATATTATAGCTGCTGTTAATTTAACACTACAAATACTTCTTAGCGGTCTTGTCATCCTTTCTTTTAATAAAGAAGAAAAGAAAAAGAATTTGTAGCATCAAAGCATTTGTAGCATCACATGGACTGTAGTGTATATATGTATACAGGGTGCATCTGACCACCCGTCCATCCCTTTTCTTTCAAAAACTAAGGATTTTAGAAAAAAACGTTTTACACGAAAATTGTATGGTTTTGAGGGAACATAAGATGGTGTCATTGGTTTGACTTTGGGTGGCATCGTTAAGGTCGGGTCAAGGACATCTTCAATTTCTTAAACATCCTATATTTTATTGCATATTCTTGTAGCTTATCTCGAGAGCTTTCCGAAACATTATAAACAATTTTTTTTTATTGAGTATTTTCCGAGTTATAAGGCTTGAAATAATTTCTTAATTTTACATTAACTATAAAATATCTCGTAAAATATTCACCTTCCGATGACCTTACCTTAATACTTTTATGCACAGAATAATGAGAGGAATCAATTGTTGTAAAGAAAACACATAGTTGTTTTTAACAAAAAATATGCAATTTGTAACTAACAATTACATATTTTTTCTTAAAAACAACTGTATGTTTTCTTTACATCAACTGATTTCTCTCATTATTCTGTACATAAAAGTATTAAGGTAAGGTCATCGAAAAGTGAATATTTTACGAGATATTTTATAGTTTATATAAAATTAAAAAATTATTTCAAGCCTTATAACTCGGAAAATATTCAATAAAAAAAAATTGATTATAATGTTTCGGAAAGCTCTCGAGATAAGCTACAAAAATATGTAATAAAATATAGGGTTCCATTTAAGAAATTGAAGGTGTCCTTGATCTGACCTTAACGATGTCACCTAAGGTCAAACCAATGACACCATCTTATGTTCCCTCAAAACCATACAATTTTCGTGTAAAAGGTTTTTCTCTAAAATGCTTAGTTTTTGAAAGAAAAGGGGTAGACGGGTGGTCAGATGCACCCTGTATAATAGTAAAGAAAATAATAATCTTGCAATAATAATCCTATTTATTCACTCTTTTGTTGTCTTTTTCATTAAAAGATAATTTCAAGAGTGTTAAAATTAATCGTTTTTTGGCATGAAATGATTATAATTTTTATTGTTGTAATATTCTTCAATTTAATTGTGTGTTAATTAACACATGCTAATTAGCAATAAATTTTATCAACTCTAGAAAAGATTTGAGAAGGGCTGAGAAGAATAAACAGTACTTCACTTGTATCGATGAATTTATTGCATCGGATTGACTCATATTTACAACAAGGACACATACATATATATGCATTTTCATCTACTCTACTAATTATCTACATACATAACTTTTCACTTTTAGTTACGCTTGATTAATTTCACTGCAATTACTTGCCGCTTATTTAGCTTGCACGATACATATACAGACAAAAGTCCGTTATGACTCGCTTCGTTAAAATAAATTTTTAACATATGATAGAGCAAATTATACTGTGTTATAATAATCTTGTTATAATAAATAATGTTGCTTTGTCGCGGCGTCCCAAAATTTATTTTATGCACAATAACAAAAGTAGTCTTAGACGGCCTTTTCACAGTTACGAGATGTAAATAAAAATGCATAAATAATTATACGAATTATAATAATAATCTTTATAAACATTCTTGATTCTATTGCAAAGCTTTTAATGATCGCAGTCGCGTTAGCCACAATGATCATGATTTAGCTATAATAATTACAATAGTAATAATAATGACCAACATTTCATTTGCTATCTATGATTCACTTAAAGCTACTATCACACCGATTTATACATTTGCCTAAAAGTAAATAGATATGCGATCAATGTATAATGTTGCTCGTATGTTCCGTCGTAAATTCTTCTTTATTCATAATTTAATGATACAAAAAAATCTCTTTTAAAATCTTTTTTTTTTCGTGTTCAATTACGCATTCTATCTCAAGGAAAATCCTTAATTTGTACTATTAATAAAATCAATATGATAATTATATGAGAATACACGAGATTTATGTCGACAGTTTAAAATAAGATAAATAGATAAATTTACATATGTAAGTTCTGACATGTTGTTAACATTACCAAAAATATTGTATTATATTATACTATATTTCCATTACGGAAGTTTAACAATTACATGTGTGTGAATGCCAAAAAAAGGAAATATAATTAAAAAATGGTAGATAATGGAATATACAAAAGAAATTATTACAAAACATTTTTTTCAGTATGTTTGGAATATAAATAAATAAAAAAATATATAAATTCTGTCACTTTGCAACCTAATATAAATATTAAATTTTTAACATTTTCTTTTTATAAATGTACCTATATGTTTATTCCAAATTTTTATTTTTGCAACAAAGAAATTAATGCATAATGGAACTCGAAGGCAAACATTCCATGAAATCTAGACGAATTTTTGATAAGCCTTTTGAATAATTTTATCGTATTTCCCATGGCCCTCTATCAGTCTCTGTGTTGAGATGACCCTAGTTACAGATCACTTTGCTAATAACTCTCGTTCCCGTCCACCGTTAACGCGTAACGTATATTTGCTTTGCACATACAAATATTTACAAATATTTACATTAGCCCACAGGAATCCATTGATGCAACTATCAACGCTCATGATCGATTATTTTCCCTTTCCAATTCGTGAAGAGACTAATAGGACATCTGTGTCCTATTGATCTTCGTTGATATAGTTGATTTCGTTCACGCTGTGAATTATTTGTAATATCCAATATGCTTTGTGAATATTCAAGAGAATTGGAATATATGTTGATCATAAGTATCGTCAAGAATGTTACAACACATGCAATCCCAGTTGGAAATTTAACAATTATATTTCCATTTACAGCATATTATGAACTGATACATACTATAAACTGACAAAATGTAATGTAAATGTAAATTTTAAAATTTTTTAACAGGGAGATAATATGAAAATATAAAAAATCAATTTTATTATGAGATATTTTTATATAAATTTGGGACTCAGTGAAAAATCATAGTTAAAAAGATGTTGAATCGAACGTCAAATAGATGTCAATCAAATTTTTCCGAATGCATGTTTCTTCGATTAATTATTTTTCGCTAGGAAGAATAACTTTAAATCAATTTTGTCAATTACATTATAAAAATAGAAAATTAGAAACTAGACTTCTTTTTTACATATAGACATATAGAAAAGTAAAAAAAAATAAAATAAATGTTTGCTAATTTTGTTTTAATCCAATTTTAATCGTAATAAGAATGAGCAAGCAGCTATCGGAGTTTATTAGACAAATCGTTTATATTGTTTCTTGTTGTATTAAAACATCTGTTACATTTAAAAATCTTATCTGCGAATTACTTTTTTAAAATTCTATACATTTTCAGCAAAATACTTCGGGAATGTATTTTTGGCTCATTTTTGTGACTACCAACTGTAAGTTGAGAAATATTTTCTCCAAAGAAGAAATTGAATAAGTCTTTGGGCACCTTCTTAACCTCTTCATTTAGAAGTTTGCACCATCTGACCCATATCAGTAGGGTAGCAAGGTGAGCCAAGAATGAGCGGATATTGAGTCTTCCTAGGATAGTGCATATTCTCGCTTTGTCACAACATCTTACTCAGAGAATGATAACTGGTGGATCCAGGTGGGGGAAGTATAAATGGACTGACGATAGAGTGTTCGGGGCCATGGTACACTGACGAGTAGCTCGATTGCTGATTATGACTCTGGCCTGAGGCATCTAATCCATTGAGCACTGGCGAACCTGTGTCGTGTAGTTTCCGCATGTGCTTCTTGAGGTCAAAGTTTCTGCAAAAGCCCTTGCCACAGATCTTGCAGGAGAATGGCTTCTTGTCGTTGTGCGTATGCATATGGAAGGTCAAATTGTAAATCTGGTGAAACGCCTTATTACAGATGCTGCACTTGTACGCTTTCTCGCCACTGTGTGTGAGCTTATGATTCTTATAGTTGCCCTTCTGATGAAAACCCTTGCCGCAGAACTCGCAGACAAACGGCTTGAAATTAGCATGTATGCGTGTATGGGTATTAAGGGTGGAACTACGATTGAAGGCCTTGCCACACGTCACGCACTTGTGCGGCTTTTCAGCGGTGTGGATGATCTTGTGCCGACAAAGAGTGCTCGCCTGACGGAAACCTTTACCGCAAATCTTGCAGACAAATGGTCGAGCGCCCGTATGTACTGGCATGTGTCTCGTCAGATTGTAATGCGCATTGAACACTTTCCCGCATTCCGGACAAGTAAAAGTCTTTTGCTTGTTTGCGGTACCGAGCTCGCTGCGCGGCGCTGGACTCTTCTTGCCACGCTGGTTCTCTGGCGACATGTTAGTTAGATTCAGTCTCGAGGAAGCCTCCTGGATGGTCGTGGGAGGTGGCGAATTCTGCGTGACCGATGGGGTCGAGGCGGGAGGGCCTGGGAAAGCTCTCAGTAAGGGATTCGGATAGTACAGTGGATAGTACTTGGACAATACAGGATAATGCTGAAGGAGATCTTGATGCCTCAAGGTCGGTACGTACTTCTCGAACGCTGATTTCAAATGCGCTGAATACGATGGGGAAGAGATGTTCGGCGGTTGTTGCAGAATCGTTGTCGCTGTCGTCGCTGCTGGCGGTGGTGGAGGCACCAAATTAGCATTCTGTTCAGTCAATCGTTTGTCCGGTTCCATAATCTTTGCAATGGAAAAGGTAAGATTTCGACAAGGCGTCGGGGAAGTTACTCTTTCGGGTGGTAGACTTGTTGGTGTCTCGGTCGCCATTGCACTACTGGTTGCAAATGGTTGCATATTAGACCTGTAATGAAAATATTGATTGTTTAACAGTAATGTCAGTTGATTTTACAAGCTCAAGATCAAGAATGGATCATGTAGAAAGATTCGGGAAAATGTTCTCTCTCGAAAATTAGTGAATTTGGATGAAATCATCTCTACAATGTTCCTTGATTCTTCCTGCCATATATTATCTCACCAAGCAGCGAAATTATGTAATGATCAACGCATTTTACAGAAATCAAAATAACATGAACGTTGGGTTAAAGTAGCATAATGCAACTGAATTTCTGACTGCAAGGATTTTATAATATTTATCGAAATTCATAGAGAAGAATAGGCACTGGAAAACTGAACTCGACGTGAGTACAGTGCGAAAATTGGTCAAGGCTGTCCCATAGAATAAGGATTCAAAAACAACAAAATTGGAAACGGAAGACGTCACCGTAATCGACGAAAGTCATTAAAAGCACATTGTTGTGACAAGTTGATTCGTATGATTAAAGCAATTTCCCTTTGTATAATCCCTCGATTAACTTGAATCAATTTGTCAACACGCTTCTAATCTTTCGTATGATCATTTGCTTTGAGTTTTGTCATGTAGTCTTGTTATTCCTGGATTCTTTGTTACAGGTCGCTATTTTAATCGTTATAGAACCGCAATGATATAAAATCTCAATTAACGATGTATAATTTTGCCGCTTTGTGGGATGATAGAGAAACAATCAAGAAACATGGAGATAGTTCATTTACTTATTTATTTTGTCGATATTATAATGGAAACATTAGGTATAAGGTCACCCTCGTATTAAGATAAATTAGGATAAAAATGTATAAAAATTTAGTTTGTTAAAATTTAATTTTAAATTTATATATATAAAGAATATTTATATTATATAAAGAATATAAAATTGTTAATTGCCATTAAGAAATAGATCTTTTGGTTTACAACTTTTTTGTTTTATAATTATAGATTGCTGAAAAATTTGAAGAAAAGTGTCTTCATTGGCAACATATTTAGTATGCTCTAAAGGGACTTTGTTAATAAATCGAAAGGGAGTATCTAAATTCTAAATTAATCGATGGCGATCAATTTAATGGTTTCAAGAGTTATTTTTAAATGCAAGTTGTTTAGCAACTTTCCTCCACTTTTTTAGCACACACTGATGAAAGTCAACATATAATATTAGTAAATCCGAATGAAATAAAAATATACAGGGTGTCCCAGAATCACAGGTAAATACTGATAGAGTAGGTAGAGGATGGGGTGGTGATGGGGATGAGATAGGACACCTCTGTCCGATCATGCACCCCCGCGGAGATACAGAGAGTGAAGTTGTCGTTGAGGTGAGCGCGCGAGTAGTGATGTTGTCTCCAAGCGGCTTGTCATAGCGCGCCGCTGATTCGTACAACTTCCACCCTCCGTATCTCCGCGGGGGTGCATGATCGGACAGAGGTGTCCTATCTCATCCCCATCACCACTCCATCCTCTACCTACTCTATCAGTATTTACCTGTGATTCTGGGACACCCTGTATAGTATCATTGTTATACCGATACAATTAGATATAATAGTAACTATTGTATTTATTTAAAAAAAGAACGTTGCCATTTTAACAAAAAAATATGATTATTTTTCCTGCATTTTTAAAAAGGTTTTAAAAATATTTTTTTGTTCCATTTGGTATGCGTTGTATATTTTTATAGGCATCATCTTCTTAATAAATCTAATCAATTCAAAAAGTAATTAATTTATCACTTTTGTGATGTTGTAAAAATAATTGTTTTCTATCACTGTTTTAGCTACTACATGTTTTCTTTATGACACAAAATTATAAATTACAAACATATTTATTCTTTTGGCAAACTCATTTGTATAATCAATCTATTTGTAATATAATTCAGAATGAATTATAGTTAAAGTGATCAGTGCATTTTCAAATTCAATATCGATGAAATTTAAAATTTAATAAAATTTATATTTTACAATAATTTTTAAAAATATTCTTAGGTTATTTTTATCATATTTTACATTGTAACTTATAAGTATAGATTTATGTATAATAAATGTGTATAATAATATCTAAACTAACAATTAAACATATGAAATGCGAAATAAATAGCAAACTGAGACACGAAATGGTCAGCACAGAAGTGCAAGCTTCTACGGAGGTATTGCGGAAGGTCTGTACGTTGAAAAGTAAAAATGTTTGCTCCGTGGAATGGCGTTATGTTTGGACTTGGAATGACGGTTGGAATTGGATGGGACCTCGTTGACGATCCCGTAAAATACTCACGACTAGATCGCGCAGCAGTCGTTGGATCTTGATTCAAGATTTATTCAGATAGGACCAGTTTGGCTGAAATAAACTTATGTAGTCAGCATCTACCATTAAGCAAACTTCAATATTTTGTTTCTAATATTAAAAAAGAAATTACATATTTATATACAATTTTTCTTTCTTTTTTCTAAAATAAATAACATTAATCGCGGAAATTCTTCCAATATTATTTTAATATTAAATAATTGTATAGAATAATATTGAAAGAATTTTCATATTAACCTATAATTCAAATGAAGGGAGACTAGTCGACATCAAACTGGCATATGATTGGTGAGCTGCGAGCCGACTTGGTTTTGTCAGACTTTAAACCGCAGTGATTCACCAACTTTTCTGAAATCTAGATTCGATTTCAATTTTTAGGATGTCGACTAGTCTCCCTTCATTTGAGTTTTAATTTCTACTGGCAAAGAAAATGATCTTTCGTTACTGTTAACCTATAATTACTTATTTTATATATATATATTGGGTTGGTAAGAAAGTAATTTCGGTTTTGTAGTGTGAAATAAAACTTATTTTTTTAATAGAAAGAATAAACTTTAATCAATTATATCTTTTCTATTTTGTCCGATGACCTTTTGCCATCTTTCTGGCAACTTCATGATTCCGTGCTCATAGAACTTCTGGTTCTTATCAGCAAAAAACTGAACCAAGTGCGATTTCAGGTCATCATCATTAGTGAAAGTTTTACCATTCAAAGAGTTTTGCAAACTTCGAAATAAATGGAAATTAGATGGCACCAGGTCAGGGGTCTGTATGGGGGATGCAACATCACTTCCCAGCCAAGCTCCAATAATTTCCCACGAGTTACCAAAGGTGAGGTTTTGCATTGTCATGGTGGAACACAATTCCTTTGCAATTTGCCAATTCTGGGCCGTTTTTCTTTGATTGATTCATTGATCGTCTGGTTCCTTGGAAGCAGCTTCTGAGTTATTTTGATACACAACACCTTTGTAGTCCCACCAAACTGACATACAACATCTTTTTTTAATGCAATTCAGCTTTCGATGTGGTTTGTGCTGGTTCATCACGCTTGGACCATAATTTTCGAATGATGTCACTGTAGATGACCCATTTTTCATCAGTGATGATTCGTTTCAAAAAAGTCGACTTCATTGCGCTTCAGATGAATATCGCAAATATGAATTCGTTGTGTTAAATGAATCTCTTTCAATTCATGCAAAACCCAAATATCGAGCTTCTTAACGAATCCAAGAATCCACATTTTAAGTGATTTTCAATTGTTGTGGGCGATACATTTAACCTTTCTGCAATCTCGAACAGTTATATGACGAGCCTCTTCAATTATGGCTTTCATTTGGTCATCATCAACTTCAGTTGGTTGACCAGAACGTTGGCCATTTTTAAGTGAAAAATCTCCAGAACGGAATTTTGTAAACTAATTCTGACACGTGCGCTCTATTATGCAATCAACGCCATAAACTTCACATATCTCTTTGTGAGCCTCAGCAGCTTTCTTTCCTTTATGGAAATAAAAAAGTAAAATATGTTGAAAATGTTCGTTTTTTCACTCCATGTTAAAATTGACCCTAAACTAACAGCTACAAACAAAATTACGCACAACTTGCTATAACCTAATCTAAATGTGACTGATATCAAATGTCAAAAGGAAATAATCATAACACTGACAAAAGTTCTTCAAGAATATCACAACGCTATCTATGTGTGAACACCGAAAATACTTTTTTGCCAATCTAATATATATATATGTGTGTGTGTGTATATCTTTTTATTTCTGTTTTTTTACATGAATAAATAAAAGTTAATGTTTTTATAAATTATTTTTAATAAAGTATTTTTAAAACTTAGTAGTATTTTAAAACTTTTATTAAATATTTTTATTTATTTATAATAATTTTTTTCACTATTTTCCTAAAATTCTTATATTTCTTGTTTAGATACGTGAAAAAATCAGCATTTTGACTTACGTAATTTTACGTATTATTTTTTTTACATTGAAATTTAATAATTTTTTATTGTCCATTTCGGTTTGATTAAATAATTTTTTCGAGATTAAATAACTTTATTAAAAACAAATTAATTTAAATTTTGTATCTGTCCTAATGAATACATTTCTTTAATTTCTATTAATTATTTTTTTTAAATAAATATCAAGTAATATTGGTGATCAAACAGATTTAAAATCTATATCATATAATCTATATCATATCCAACCGGAAAGAATTACAGGTATCAAGAGAAATTTATTCACAACCATCAAAAACATTATATCCATTTAATAAAGAAATTGATGAAGAAAAAGATTATACAATTTAAGAACAAAAAGAACACAAAATTTTAGAATTAGGATCACTTAATAGATTTGACTACAAGATAGTATCCTATGTATAAGATATCCAGGCATAAAATTATAAAAAAGTTTCTTTACGCGCTTTGATTTTCACGCAAAAAAATATAGATATCGCTACACAAATAAGCAATCACCGAACGTTACGGCAATAACCAATTAAAAGATCAAACAGATCGATTAAGAATAAAAGATCATTCGCTAGAATTATTTGAGTTCACTCCTTATTGTTGTAAGCAACTCGTGACGACATACGAGAAAGATTTAAGTAAACCGAGAACGGATATAAGCTCCAAATGATCTAATTATTGATTTATTTATTAATTAATGATAAAGACTTTTTTGCTAATTTTATATAATAATCAGATTTCAATTTTTTATTGACCCATCTGGTCAAATTTATTGATTGTTAATTAACTACGTTTTGACCTCAGATTTGGGTCCTTATCAAGATTATAAATCTTTACATATAACTCTGTAGATGAAAAACGCACGCTGATCTGTCTTATTGACATTGAGTCCAAGCTACATCACGCTAGAAACTAATATAAATCGAAAACTATTAATAATAGATAAAAACGTGTATAATTAATAATATTGTAGAACTCGTATATTTTGTACGTCACATAGATGACTTCGTCAGAGTTAATGAGTAAAAGTGTCATTACTTCGTGTGTGACATTTCGCGTTATAACGACATTTCACAAGTAACATAACTGTTACAATGCGCAATGATAGAATCCAATGTCAGAAATAAAACAGTAAATAATAACAATATGTATATAGAAATACGTCAAAATCAATAACGTCATATACTTCTCAAGACAACACTGCCACAATACACTGCTACCTCTCTATTTCGGAATGCTAGTAGTACGCTCATAGTACTGTCAGTAAGGTAAAGCACTCACAATAGTAAAGATGGCTGCTCCTTTATATAATGAGGTTACCTTGTTTGATGTAAAAGAAAATAAGATTTATAACATAAAAGTTACCGTAGAAGAAGCTGAAAAAGCATAGCAATCCACATCTGAATATAATGACAATGTTTTCTACATAATTTTTGCATTTTATTCTGGACATCCGAGATTGCACAATTAATTCTTTTAAAATCTCTACATCTGAATCACTGTCACTTGATTCAGTTTCATCAATATTTTCTATTAATGCAGTTTCAATTAATGCATTATATTTTTATTTATATTAACCATCTCATTTATTTTTTAAACGTCAACAAATATGTGCAGAAAGTGTACTGTAATACATTCCTTTTTATAACCTTGTAGCAGTTTGAAAGTGTACAAAATTAAAACGGAACGACATCTGCAATACACTGTGACGTCATAGCGACAGTATTTGCAGTGCATAACGGAACGCACCCCATATGTCAAACGGTAAAACATATGAACATTACAAATGTGTCAAAATATAAATGCAGTACTACTATGTTCACGAATAATAAAATTGATATGGAAAATATATTAACATCTAAAATTGTAACAGTAAAGAAATTGTAGATATTACAATTAATGTGGAAACTAAACGGCGTCTATAACCTTGTCATACACTGCAATAAGTTTCTCAGTGTCACTTTGTAAATTTATGGTATCATGATATTTCTTTATAAAAAGCATTTCAGCGATCTTTCTCTTTTTAGTGTTCGGTTCTTTGTGTAAAATTTCTGGTTTTTTCCAATCAAAATGATGAGACTAAGAGACCCAATGCTTGCTAACAACGAAGAGATCATTATTATGTTTTTTTTATATTATTACAATGTTCATTTATGTGTGTTTGAAGATGTCTCTTTGTCTAACCGATATATGAGGCATTACACTGATTGTGAGCGCAATTTAATTTGTAGACTATTTCCGTTTGTTTAAGAACCACTAAACAATCTTTCCTGATAATGTCATTAAGTTTTTTGGGGACGAAAACACAACATCAACACCGAAATTTTTTATTATTCTCAGATTTTCAACTGAGGCCTTTAATGTATGGCAAAATCATTCTATTCTTAATATCACCCAATGGCACTCCGTTGGGTGTACTACAATCGATTGTGCGGTTTGTATGTAATAATGTCGATAAATAAGTGACTTGCGTTTGAAAGTATTAGTTATCAGAATATTAATAGTATTAATTCTTTTAATATTTGCTTGAGTTTTATGATTTTGTGATAATATCTTGAAATTTTATGAGTGCGAACTTAATCTTTAAAAATGTTTTTCTTAAATTATGGAAATTTTTGTTTAGCATTTCGAAAGCTAAAAGTATGTAATTGCAATTATAAAAAAACATAATGGATTACGTGTATGTATACGGAAAAAAAGAATTTGTTGTAGAACTAGAAACTTTGTTAGTTCAGCAAATCTATAGTCTAAGGGCGGATCCACGAAGGCTACTTCTGAAAATAAATTTACACTAGATAAAATGGATTAAACACGCAACCTTAGTCAAGTAACCTTCGTTAAATATCTACTATATGTGTATGTAAACGCTCGTATCTGAGCTACGAATATTTACAAAATAAAATGTATAAACATGTTGATATTTTTCTTTAACTTCCCAAAGTTTGCGAGTTTATTAAAAGACATACTCAACTCCAATCTTAAACTTCATGAAATAGGTCTAAATTGGATTTCCAATTTTGTATCTCCTGCCGAAAAAATTTTCTGGAACCGCTCTTGTTATAGGCATAACATATGGATAATCAATTTTCTATGTTATAGTAACTAAATCTTATAGTTAAATAAAATTAATAATTATAACTAATCATCAGATACTTAGTATTGTAACACAATAGATTTGTTAATACCGTAAAGACTTTTTATGACAACCAAAATTACGACAATCTAAAAATATGGTTTGACATTTTCAACAAAACATTAACTAAAATAGCACATACTTTTATTGTTGTAGCAAAAAGACTTATTATATTAACAGTTTTTGTTGTAGCAAAGAATTAGTGTAATGCTTTAGCAATACAATTTATTATTGTTCGCAATGTTAATAAAATATTATTATTTTTATAACAATATTTGTAAAAACTAAATATATTTTTATTAAAATTAAAATAATATAATTTTATCAACATTGATTGAGAATATAATCAATATTATAGCTTACTGATTATTGCTTTCAGACATATTTTGTGCTACTCGTATATCTTTAAATTAGTTTAGTTAAATTCGTGTAGCTATAGCTTTGTTGAATCAACCAAATTATTTTATCCATTTTTTTATTTTTATTTGTAACAAAAAATGTATACATGCATATACGCTTATAACAATATAGATTATACATCTACATAACAAAAATACTTTTTTAAAATTGTATATTATAACTAAAACTATAAAGATTTAAATTAAAAGATTTAAAACTTATCTCAAACTTTCTCAAAACAAAAATATTTAGGAAAATTCTTTAGAATTTTAAACATTCAACAAAGAGCATTTAAACCTGTTATAAAATAATAAAATAATAAAATAATAAAAATAATAAAATAATAAAATAATAAAATAATAAAATAAAATAATAAAATAATAAAATAAAATTTACCCAAATTATTCATAAATTTTTTTCTTATGTGTTACAGAAACATATTATAATTTTCTTTTTATGTCCTGCTTTAAAAAGGAGCACACAAGCATACAAGAATTTTTCTTTCAAAATTGGAAATTTTCTTACTGGATGGAACATAGCGCAATAGGGTGTCGCAAGCTCCGCCTATCGTCAGGCACCTCTGGATTGTCCCTCGATCGAAGGCAGTCCTAATAATCGAGACAGCTTGGTAGGAAAAGCTACGCTCGGAGTGAGAAACAAGATTCTAATAGAGAAAATGGTTTTGTCACCTTGCTTCGAAATCCGCCTCTATAGCTTATAGAAGAAAAGCACCGACAATGTCAACGTAAACAGCGCGACATGTTGCAACGCCATGGAAGGGCGCAATTGTCGACTAAAGTGCATCACCAACAAAAGAACACGATAACGTATCACGAAATTCCCTCTCCAAGCTCTTCCAAGACAAACTTCGAACATTCGAAGGAGCCGTTTCTTGCGTCAGTTTACGTCATCTGCTCGTCGCACTTTTCTTCGTTCCATTTCTTCCTTCATAACTGTGTTTTTATTTCAAACTTTTACCAAAATGACATTAGTGTTGCAAATTATGCTTTGCTTGATTTTTATAGATATCTTGACAGCAATTTGTTACAATACAATAATCATTTCTTAAGTATTATATAATCTAAAATTTCATATTATTTTCTATTTTCTATAATACCTCTCTTGATTAAAAAATTGATATTTTTTTCTCTCATGTTTAGAATACACACAATTTATTATTTATTTATTACATAATAATAATATATATATATATATAATATAAATAAATAAATAAATATAAAATAATGAGTGTGTGTGTGCGTGTGTGTGCGTGCGTGCGTGCGTGCGTGCGTGCGTGTGCATATATACGTGCGTCCGTGTGCGCGCGCGCATATATATATATATATATATATATATGTTATATTTGATATACTTTCTTCTTTTTCCTTTCCCTCTTCCCTTCCCACTCTCTCTTCTTTTTTCACTCTTTTTTTCTTATGTGTCCTTACTTTTGTTATCATTTTCCTAATTTATCTCTTTCCATTTCTTTCATTCTGTTGATACACCCGTATTCTTATGATACTTTCTACGTGGTTTCATTCTCTTTTATATTACTTCTTGTCTTTTGTTTCTTCAACGCGTTTTTTTTTTACACTTGCTTTTACATCTCTTTTACATCAGTCTCTATTATCTTTCTTTAACTATATTACATTTTTATCTATTTTGCACTTTTTTATCGCATTATTTATTTATCACATGTTTTTTACTTATTCTTCTTCAGTTAATGTTTCTCATCTATATCATTCATTCTGTCATTCTTTCCTTCTCTTATGTGTTATGCTGTCATTCTTTCTTCTCATTCATCTTCTTTCGCACTGGCCGTTACTCATTTCCATCATTCTTAGTTCTCTTCTCACACTCTTTACATTCACACGCTTCTCCCTCTACTATCTTCATTCTATTTCATATATTCTTCTTCCCATTCTCACGCTTCTCCCTCCATCTTTTTGCTCTATTTCCTATCTCTTTTTCCTCTCTCTCTCTCTCTCTCTCTCTCTCTCTCTCTGAACTCTTTTCTCTTCCTTCCTCCTTCTCTCTCTCTCTCTCTCTTCTCTCTATTTTTCTCTATCTCTCACACAACCTAGCTAAATATACTTTCATCCTTCTCTTCGGTATCACATCTATCAGTCCGTCTCTCTTTCGCACTTCCTCTTTTCGTTTCAGTTTGGTCGACAGAGACAGAATAAATCGTTGTCGACGGAGGGGATAAACGAAAACAGATTGGTGGAGGCTATCATCGGTCGTAAGAGGGTGCAAGAAGCAGAGGGCAAACTGTATCGTGGTGGGGGTCAATATTGTTACAGTACTTAACGAGCGGCCGTGGCAATCAGTATCGTTTCCCGCTACCCGCGGCACCCAGTAATTCTACCAATTTAAATCAATCCCAACCAAAGTATGGCCGACACACAGCTAGAGACCATTTTGTTTTCTTAATACTACTCGATCCAATCGACAATACATCCTATGTGATCATCAATGTGTCTATTTGTTTCTTTCGGAGATTGGTGTACTTTCGCGAATAATCTTCTCTTTGTAAGATTAAACTTCGAGAATAAAGAATCAAATTTTACCAAACATGTACCTTTTTAAAAATATTTTAAGTATTAAAATGCAAGGAAATATATCATAGAAAAATTTTGACCAAACCTAGCTAGAAAGCTGAAACAATAGTGAAATCATAATATAATCCTACAGCTAAAAATATTTTAATTGAATAAAGATATAACAATATTCTATTATGTTAGCAGTTAGTTTTTACATACATGAAGAATGTTCCATGTATGCATAATTGGGATAGAAAGATTTAGTACTTCAAATAAAATGCATGTAATAATGTGCATGAAGTATTTACAAACACGCGCGCGCGCACATATATAAAAACATGTATACAAGAGAAATGTAAGAGTGGTATGTGCGTGTGCATGTCGTGTACGCACACATGTATTTGTGTGGTATCTATTTTATATATCTGACATCACTTTATTATATTATTCACCATTAATTATATTTGATTGTAGAATAGATGTTTTTGTTCCATAAAAATTATAATTTAAATAGAAATACAATGAAAAGTTAATAAAAAAAATCAAATAGTAATTCTTTTTTCAAAACTTTATATTTAAAATAATCTACGAAAAATGACTCAACATAAACTCATTCAGAAACAAAATATTCGAAACAAGTATTGCAAATATATCTTGTATAAAAGACAATGTAAAAAGACAACATAAAGCTAAGAATTTTGCTCAATAATGTGGCAACCCCTTCGTGAGCAATCTATCTAAAGGTAGAGAGGTATTAAATCGCAGGCATTAAATGTACAAAGTTTACCGATATGGTTACAAACGATCCGAAGAATCCAATCACCTCCAGTAAACTATTAACGATGACGAATGAATAGCTTTAAACTTAAAGAAAATTGAAAGGACTCGAAGAAACTTGAAGTGGCTTTGCAAATTTACTCATCTCGTTGTCGATCTAGTAATTACTTTTCTCTATCCCGCAACCCCTTTTGATCATCAAGATTTTGTTCTTTTGAAATTGTTTATTTTCTGTCATAATTAAGGAAACAATTAAAAGATTGGTATCAATTGAACATCGTTTCACTGTTTCTGTTATCGTAAAATACTACTTTTTAAAAGTTTGTCCTAATTTGTCCAAATACGACTATTCTCAATTGTCTTTTTCTCTTGTTACTGTCACTCCATATGTTAGTCTTAATAATAATAATAGTTAGTTAGTCTTTCTATTTGCTCATTTTTTCTACATTATTTTAGATTTAAGATTTAAAAATTAAAGTAATAAGTACCATTTAGTAAAACAAAAGAAATATATTATAATTGTTATGTAGATAAGAGCAACAATAATTAACTAATTAGAAATAAAATAATTGCAAATAATAAAACAAATTAAAATTTTTACAAGTTAAATTTGAAATATTCCGATTTGAAACACTCAACTTTATATTTTAAAGTAATTATATATGATTTATATCTTTCAATATAAATTATATAATTTATAATATAATTTTTTGAAAAAACTTTTAGTATCAAAAATTTTATTAATGCTTTGTCAATAAAATATTAAAAATTTACAATACAAATTAACAATGTTTTCACAAATGTGCAATGACACATATCTTGCATTAAAATAGTTGACCTTAAACAAAGTAAGCACTGCGATTCAAATTAATAAAACCCTGTATGAACAGCTGGAGGGTGAAAGTGGGCAAATGGCGATTTCGCGTGTATAAGTTGCATCAGTCACCACGATCTTCTGTTAGTATACCTTCTCATAAACTCAGCCTATCATCTCTTTACGGTTAAGTGGTAAAGAAAATAAAATAAACCGCAAAATTTCTTGTTCGACCTTTATAACTTGCAACCCTATTTTAAAATATTGTAAATTAATTACTCTTATTTATTTTTTAATCCTCAAAAATATAACAAACACATACAAATGCGCGCACACACAGTATACGTATATACACATAGTCACTTAAAGACCGCTCACTAAATTATTCCTTATTAAAAATTAATCGAAAGATCCTGAGCTATTTTTTGCTACAATGCTTAATAAAGTAGTAATTATTGAATAAAGTGCTAATTAGTGCTGTTCTTTAGTCAATTACACATTAGTAGGTTGCGCGTAATGTGTCCAGTAGTGTATGAGCTTGGTAGTGTGTCACACTACCAAGTACTCGGCTCACTGACGTGCGTTTTTGACTAAAAGATAACGCCGAATCCACTTTATTCAATTACTGCTTTATTATGGGGAAAAATAGCTCAGGATTTTCCAAGTTTTTCACAGTTTTTGATAAAGAATAACGCTATGTACTTAGAGGGTGGATTTTAAGTGACAACACAGTCACATACACACGCACACGCACACATTCACACATGTTTTATGTTTTACCTATATAATATAATTATTAGTACATATATAAAATCATCTTTTTTAAATCTAAATTTTTTAACAATTTTAACAACAAGAAACAATTTTATGCGATATTACTAATATGTATACATGCATTTTTTAAATTAACTTCATGAATTATTATTATATTATATTTCAAATAATTAATTATTTGTTTAATATTGATAAATAAATATAACATTTTAAGATAACTGGCAAACCTAATTTTTCAATAAATAATATATTTCTTAAGATAGTGATTATACGCTCTGTAAGTCGCGCGTTCTCGATTTCACTGGTTGGATGTCAAAGTCCAACTTAGTAAATCTACCGGGAACTTTCTTAAAATTAAGCAATTCCCCGAATGATTCGGGAGAGACTGCCGAGACGCAATGTAAACGGCATATAACCGAACGACTTAATGCGGAATACCGTTGAAATATACCAATCCCCTGATTCGTCGACTCGCAATTTATTCCTCCATACCCTTCACCATCGCACTGCCGCTCTCCAATTAACTTTAAATCACCCTCCTCCGCGGACCCTCCTCATAACGTGAAACTTCGAAATTCAGTTCCAGTTCGTCTCGATTTACGCAAGGATATTGTGTACTGTGATGTCCTTGTGCGTTAATACGTTTTCAAAAGTTTTGTTAAAAGTCTTTCTTTTACTTATGCTACACATTTTACATAAACTATAATGTTTTAAGAATTTTTAAAATAATTTGATATTTAATTTATAATTTATTTTCAGCTTATACTAATTGTAAGAGCAGTTTTTCTAACTACAACGAGGATAAATTAAACATATAGTAATCATACGTATTTTAGTAGTACTTTAAAAATTGGTACATATTTATACATAATATTTTTTATACATATTTGTCTTATAGATTTTTTTACAATTACCAAAATATTTGCTACAATAGTTACAGTTAAATCTTACAAATACATAATAACATACAACATTGATATGCGTTTGTAGTTACTTAAATCGTGCATGAAAATGCGGTCTTGTAAACTGCAGTTAAGTTGACTAATTTCAAAGCGGCTTATGTGACACACTCATCAACTGAACGAAATACGAAGGGCGGTTTGTGGCCGAGTTATGGGACAGAGGACAAATCAAGGGGGTGTGCATTGTACTTCCTGTCATCTTCAGCCCGAGCTTTCGTTCCCCCAAATGCTAATTATATGTCAACCATTCACGTGCCATATCGCGTAAGGTTGATTGTCAGAGATGAAACAATGAGAAAAGATTTGCTAATGAGTCTGACTTGAAGCAAACGCAGTTTCAAAAATTTCTAATCTTTTCTAAAAGAGACTCTTCTTCTGATCACAATTCTATAATGACTTTTTATATAATAATTTATTATCATTAAGAGACCATATTATGAAACATTTTTGAAATTTATATTAATTATTTGTATAGCATCAATTTAAACGGACAAAACTCTTAACTTTAAAAATACTTTTAGTATTAAACGGCACATACAATTGCGCTGTTTTGCAACAGATTCTGATGCAAATTTTTTAAATTATATCAAGCGATCTTAAGACCACTTTAAAAAAACTTTAAATTACCGTACAAAAATTTAACGCATTCGGCAAAACTATTAACTTTGATCAAGTATCGAATAATTTATTACAAGCACGTATAGTTTACAAATTAAAATTAATTTATGAATAAATTTTTTCGTAAAAAAATTGTACGATTTACAATATGCAACAACGTATCTTTTTTGAAAAGCAACTTTCTGTTTTCTTTAAACAAATTGATTCATTTCGTTATTCTGTGCATAAAAATATTGAGGGGCATAAAAAAAGTATTAAAATTCTTGTCAAAAAATGAATAGTTTACAAAATATTTTATGTCAAAATGTGCAGAATAAAGTGTAAAATATTTCACAACTACTGATTTTTGAATAATTCTACATTAATTTTTTTATATGCGAATTAACAAGAAGATTCATATTATGTAAAAAGGATTATTCCTGACAATAGCCTTTATATGACCTTGAAAAATTGATTTTTTTTTTAAATTAATTTTACCATTATTTGTCCCCTTTTAAGCCATGCAACTTTTGTCTAAAGCATTTTTTTCTAGAATCAAAAATAAAAAAATTTTTAGGGGGAGAATTATTATAAAATGAGATATATAATTTTAATATAAACTATTATATACACAGATTATACAGCAAACCTCAATTTTTTTCCTTATTTAACTATTAATCAAAATAAACTTATTTTACAGTTTTAATATTGGTCTAAAAAAAAAAGAAATTCTTGATTAAACTCTCATAAATACAAAAATTTTATTTAAAATATATTATTTTATGTAACTACTATATACATATAATAAGTAAAACATGCAATACCTATTACAGTTAAAATCTGAATTATTATTAGAATCTGGTTTTATTAGAAAGAACTAATCTTAACAAAGCGCTTTAGCAAAGCAAATCGTTAATACTAGTTCTAACTAGGTAAAACTAATATTTATCATTTGCTATTTGAAATAGTAAAAACTGTTACAATTAATGTCTTTAATAAAATTAAAAGATTGGAAACTCATTGCATAACGATTCCACAAAAACACGCGAGCGGGAAAGGGGCTGGGCTCCGTCTAAAAACCAATTTTAAATTTACAATTAAAAATTATAGAATCTGTTGAATTAGGTTTGGATTAGGTTAGGGTTAGTTTTTTAGGTAAGGGTGTAAGGAGAAGGAAACCTCTCTCCCCACACTTTTTCTATGAAATTATTACACAATTCCACGTGAGTTTATAATTTTGTAATTTTTGCAAAGACATTGATTGTATTAGTTTTTACTGGTTATAATTAGATTTAACTAGTTAATACTAGTATTGACAAATTTAATTTCTGTAAAATTGGGTTTTGATGGATTTCGGTTTGGTAACATGTCTGACAATTAACTAGAGAAAAGATACCATTTACAGTGCAGTTCTTGATAGCCTATATATATAATTTCTGTATGAATTTTGTATTTTTTCCAATTCAGTAAACTTCGATTATTACATTGCCCAAAACAGATGTTTACATTGTTATTTACCAATTATTGTTGCAAATATCACCACATGCCTCAGTAGTCGAATTTGTTAAGACGCCCACCCCGAACAGTCAGGAGGTTCCAGTTTCGAACTCTGGCTGAAGCAAAATACTTTTCGCAATATATCTTTCACAATGCCGTGGGAGAGAGGGATTCTAAAGATATGTATTATTAACTAATTTAATTATGTATTTGTACATTTCTAGCTTTGGCTTGAGATTTCGTTTGATCAAAAGTGACGCGTTAATCTATTAAAGCATGAAATATACATAAATTCACAAATTCAAATAATATTATTTGGCTTCGTAAAATTAGCAGCATTATTTTCTTATATAATTATAAATGAGAAACAAATGTGAGAATTAAAATTTTATATCGACACAGATGATCATCCAGAAACGAAATTTCAACCACATAAGCGATTTATTCAAGGCGCATATATGAGCAAAGATCCGAAAAAAAATTGGTGTTCATGAATGCTCGAATGAATGTGAGCGGCTTTGCAAAATGGCAACGCGTCCCGCTGGGTTCGATATGTGCATTCGGAATTCACTGGTGTTCGACATGTCGTTGAGATGAAGCGGAGTTGGCGGGAGGTTCACAGCTGCGCAGTCTACGGGGGGTTAGCATTCGCTGCTACCCGACGACTGTTGCAGAATGTCCCTACTGGAGTACCGGAGGCACCTCGTTATCATTGACTCTTTTCGCTCTTTTCAACTTAAATTTTCTATGAGCGACTGCCTTTACAATCGTGCCTTAAGCTTGTTTCTGTTTTCACAAAAAGTTGAATTTGCAACGAATAATTTGTGTCAATGATAAAATACCTGTACCATAGCACACACATGCGTATCAAATTTAACGACAAATTTAACAGCTCAAATGTAATTAAATTAAAATTACCATTTTTACATATATATGCAAGATATATACAGAGTGGGCCATTTTAATCGATCCAGTCGAATATTTCGAAAACCAAGCCCGGGAGAGAAAAATTTTTCAGACAAAAGTTGTTTGGTTTCGAGGGGACCATAAGATGGTACCATTGGTTTGACTTTGAAGAATTATTTGAAAGTCACATGAAAGTCACCTCAATTTTTTTAAATGGCATCCCCTATTTTTTATTACATATTCTTGTAGCTGACCTCGAGAGCTTTCCAAAACACTATAATAAAGTATGTTTTCATTAAGTATTTTCCGAGTTATAAAGCTTGAAATAATTTCTTAATTTTACATAAACTGTAAAATATCTCGTAAAATATTTACTTTTCGATGACCTTACCTCAATACTTTTATGCACAGAATAATGAAAGGAATCAATTGGTATAAAGAAAACACATAGTTGTTTTTAAGAAAAAAACAACAATGTGTTTTCTTGACACCAATTGGTTCCTCTCATTATTCTGTGCATAAAAGTATTGAGGTAAGGTCATCGAAAAGTAAATATTTTACGAGATATTTTACAGTTTATGTAAAATTAAGAAATTATTTCAAGCTTTATAACTCGGAAAATACTTAATGAAAAAATACTTTATTATAGTGTTTTGAAAAGCTCTCGAGGTCAGCTACAAGAATATGTAATAAAAAATAGGGGATGCCATTTAAAAAAATTGAGGTGACTTTCATGTGACTTTCAAATAATTCTTCAAGGTCAAACTAATGGTACCATCTTATGGTCCCCTCGAAACCAAACAACTTTTGTCTGAAAAATTTTTCTCTCCCGGGCTTGGTTTTCAAAATATTCGACTGGATCGATTAAAATGGCCCACCCTGTATAACATCAATTTCATACTTGAACATTAATGTCTTAAATAATCTCTATATCCATATGTAAATTTTAATGTATGCTTACGAGTATCGTTATTGAATATTACTCTAAATTTTTGACAGATTTTCGGCCAATTCATTACGCTAGAAATTCACGTCTTAATCATATTTAACTATGGATATCAGAGAACGACTAACTAAACTAATGTTCCTCACGCATTCGGCTGCGTAAACCCCGATGAGAATTACTTAACAATAAGCAAAAAGATATACATATACGTGCTGATTGCCGTCGCGTCACGCTGTGTCGTTACGATCGCTTCGTATTTTTAGCGTTGTGCGTGTTCGTTGTCGACAATAGCTTAGTAACTCGAGATCATCGACCTCCATAATGACGATCGGTCGGACAATCATAATAGTCGCACCGAATAATGAGTAGGATAAAAGTCAGGGAAACAATTGCCTCGCCATTGTCATTTCGTGACCCATTCAGACTACCCTATGTGCCCACTTTCGTCACGTACACATACGTTTTCGCCAAGGGATCCACAAACGAGATTGGAATTGTGAATTTCTGTATGTATCACGAAGGAAACGACACGCGGCTGAGTTATGGCAAATTATTATGCAGACTATGTAAAGTTTTTTAAAGTATTACTTTGCTACTTGAACATTTGGAGTTTAATTTTAACTTAAAGTACTGCACTGGTAACATCTGGAATAATATGATTTATCGTTACCTAAAGATTACAAAAATCCTTTATAAAATTCGAATTGTTTTTATTAGAATCATGTGCATTCGCATTACATTGTTCGCATTGCAATGTTTCTTGGGACATTCTTCTTTTCGCGTTTCCAGCCATTCTTCACCAAGTCGTATGAGACAATGAATGGCAAAAAAGGGGTTTTGCGTGGCGCAACACGCTCCTATGCATGCATGGGGGCGTATGCTACTTCCGCTCTCGCTATTCAATTGCGATCTCGATTCTCGAAGGAAGAATGAACCATAAACCCGATACTCCCGAGTACGGGAGAGACGTTGCAAAGGTGAGCTGGGGACCGGTGCCGGAAGTCTCGCGTGCCATTTGCCTCGTACGATATACTTATAAACGTCTTCGAGAATCATGATAGATGAATAGGGGACTTCTTGAGTGGCGCGTGCCCGTTGCCACCAGTGTAGATCAGGAGAGGATCTGACAAGGAGAAGAACAAGCAGCGCCTTCAATTGTAGACCATACATAACAAGCTCTCGATTGGTGATTATTTCCCACGAATTAATATAAAAACTGTACTATACATTAAAACCTATTAATGAAACGCTCGACATAAGACAAAAACATTTGGATAAATTTAAACAGAATTGGTTGCAATTAAAACTATCTCCAACAACTACAAAATATATTCAAAATATATTTTTAGATTAATTTTTTTCATAATATTAGATCTTTGAGTTCTCTCTCTCTCTCCCCCCCCTCTTTCTCTCCCTCTCTCCCTCCCCCTCCCTCCTCCCCCCCTCTCCCTCTCCCTTTCTCTCTTTCTCGCTCTTCTTAAGTCACATTTCTTATACATTATATTATCAATACTAAATTCTTAGAGTCTGTTTTATTCCTGTAACTTCTTGTTATATTTTATACAATTTGCTACTAACATTTATCAATTTACTGCTACCAATCTAAAGTGTTTTTATAGTGCCTTTCATTGTTTAGTCTCACAAAAGCACTCAAGATAAAGCTCGTAATCCTTTATTTTATGACGGATGGACAAAGGGCGAGTGGTCGGAACTCTAGAAGACAGGTTGAATCGAGGATACTTCAATCTTGGAAGGTGTTCGATGATCGATTTGGGTAATCGTGGGGACCCTTAATAGCGCGGCTTAGTTGCCGAGGAGTGTGTTACTGGCGGATTTGACGTGTTTATCAATGGATCGCCGACGTAATAGGCTGCACGCACCCCAAATCAAGCACATAACTGATAACTGATAAGGAAGCAATAGCCGATATTTGCATGATGACATTTGCATGCAACTATTTATGTCTATGTCAAATTTCCATCATTGAACATGATAGTGTGTAACCTTGGAAACATGAAACAATTATGAATAAAATGTAATCAATCTTGTTTACATATCATCAACATATCACATAAATAAAATAACGAAAAATTAATTTTTTCTTATAGTTGACCAACATAATATTTAAAAAATATTAAGAAATTTATTTCTAGAAAAATAAAATATTATGCTTATGAGATGTGACATAAAATTTTAAAATCTTTAGAGCAACGGCAAAATATAGAAAAAAAAATTTGGAAAGATTTTACTAAATAGAATATCAAGAAATAATAGTGTTTCGCGTCGAGTACACGCGTGAGATCGCTCCGTCCAATCGCGCCTATCTATATTTGAATTGCGAGTACCTAAGACTAGACCTAAGATTAAATTTCAGAAACAGCTAAAGCGACCGAATTCTTATTATGCTTAATATCTCGGCCCGATATCTTGGATTCGATTTATATAAGGAAAGTTTATTTTATTTTTAGCACGATTAGTTTCTAAATCCTACGCATATTAACTGCTTGTTAGCGCGGTTATTTTTAAATTTTATATAATATGCTCACATGTTTATTTTCTAAATATTGCTGATACTGTTTCTTTTCATTAATTATTTTTTAATTAAATATTTATTTAACGCAAGCATTTTATAGTGCATACTGCTTCAAAGTTTTTTATTTTTATATTGCAAGTATTTTATAGTGCACATACAAATCGGAACACTTGATGATTTTAAATGATTATTATTTTGTTTTTCTCATATTAGTATATACTACAATTCTTTTTTACTCGATTTAATTTCTGTTTTCGTTTCACATTCCAACTTTTATTTTGATAGGTCTATAATTTAAACAATTTTCTAAAAGACATTGAAAATGATCCATATGCATATTTGTCAGCCATTTGCCTTGAATGATTATATTTTTTTCACTAAGCATTAAAATTATAACATAAATTATTACGTAAATTTTTTCGTTTATTTTTGCACAATCATTTTGTTTAAAATAGATATTTTAAAACAATGTACATTTATAATTAAAATGTAATCTGTGAATGTATAAATAAAATAATAAAACAGTTAACTAAATAAACTGTTAAATTGAACAAAAATCAATTCTTTTGCAAAAACTGTATTGAAAAATGTGTGATTGTTTGCACAAAGTTTTATACAGTTTTCAAAAAAATTAGTTTTTTTCATATTATAACGGTACACACTTTAAAAATATAGGTATATCATTAAAATGTGATCTTAAAATTTGATTTTTTGCTATTTTTTATTATATTAAAATTAAATAAAAAATCAAGGATAAAATTTTCCATTGTACAGAGCATACTCGAATAAAATTGTGTCATATGTCTTCTATAAAATACAATTTTATTTTTATCCGTATTATAGAATAACAGCTAATCAGTTTCAATAATTTCCCGTGGGACTATATATAAAATATTGTTAGATAAAAGAAACAAATAAAATAATTAATAATAAATTATAAAAATTAATAATACATTTTTTTAAATTTATGTAATAATTTTTTTAGTAGAATTCTAAGAATTTATAAGAGAAATATAATTATTTTTTATATATAATTCTTATTTTGATTAAAATAACATTATTTTACAAAACAACTTTTTACAACAAGCGCATATAATTGGCACTTTTTAGCTTTTTTGAAATTTCTATTTCAGTTTGCATTAATTTTTTAATATTTAGACATAAAGATTGTGAACATTAAATAGTATTTCATTAAATAGAATATTTTTAAAACAATATTTATAATTTGAATGAATTTACGTGAATAAAACATTACAACATTCACATTTTAATAAAAAAGGACTGTTTATTGTATATACTTATTATAGAAAGCTATGTGATATAAATTATTTATTTTTTATGATATAAATATTTTATTTTTAAAATATAAAAAGTTACTTTTTAATATATAAATATAAACAATATAAAAAGTTACATAATTGACAAGCTTGTATCACAAAATTGAATCTTCCTTAGAAAATATTTTGTTTTTAAAGAATTCAATCATTTCGGAAACGTTCTTGAACGAGGGACATTAATCATCACAGATGACACTCCGACGTCCTCGGGTACTTAATCTCTTACTCTCTTTTCTAAAGTAAGCATCAGGCGAAACCAGTGGAGCAAAGTGTCAGAAAGAACTGGTCCAATGGCTGCCATCTGCCACCCCCAACCCCCAGGGGTTTCTGCCGTCGATCTCAGAAGCTTGGACTCTCGCGAGTGGCTTGGACGGCTCAATGCCTTTAACCGTCCTTCTAACTGCTCCTGAGAAACCACCCTTACTACCATAGCAGCTTTATTCTGTCGGAAACCACTGCACGGTGCTTTTCATACAGATTATATAGGATATTACACGTTAAATGTCACAATTTAACCCCTCAGACTACGTAGTCGGTTGGAACACTGAAGAAATCTTGTGGAAATGATTGAAAAGGAAATATACTGTAGAGAAAACTGTCGAATAAATCGACATCTAACACAAAATTGGAAATTTTTTAAAATTTCTTATACCAACAAATATCTTTATTTCATTGATGTTTTTGTTTCAAATTGTAGATTGTAAAATATTGTTAATCTATATAATTTTATTCTATACATTTATACATATATTATCAAAATCAAACATCACTACATTCATTATTGCAAAACAATTCGTTGTTTCGTAATACATCACATTTTTGTGTCACCGGCATATGCCATTTAGTTTCACAAACATTGAGATTTTTTTATATACCGTAAAACACGGTGATATAATTTTATATATTTTATATATTTAAATTTCTAAAAGTTCTGAAATAAAACAAGCAACTTAGTTTAACAACAAATAATGTATAAAATATAAACAAGTAAATTTGTTAATGGAAATGATGTAGAAAATAGTGTAGAAAAAGTTTACATATAATACACATAAAGCATTGAACTGCTTTGAAGTTCTTTTAAAAGTAAAAATGTATCACATTAACTAAAAGGAACACAAACACCGCCTATTTACATAAAAGAAGTACATTAAAGAGAGGAATCGAGTTTAATATTTGTCACTTTTTACAACTCCATATCAATTTTTAAAAAAATGTGACATTGTAAAACTTTTTTATTGTTATATTTATAATTAGTAATAATCTACATATAAATTAACAAGAAATAAATGTGTTTTTATCCACGTTGAGAAAACTTTTATTAATTAATGTAATTAATGTAATTAATAGATATAATTGATTTTGCGAATCATTGAATTTCAGCATCTACAACCGTATATTTCTGGCTTGTCCGCGATTTGACTCGATGAAGCCGTAAATCGGTGTCAAATTGTCGGGCAAATAGAGGGCGGGGATGACGAGCGACATAAAAAAGCCTTATATGTACAGCGTATGGTTCCTTGGTCGTTCCCCCAGTACTCGGATCTCAGTCGAGGCAAAGGCAGCTGGTTCGTTTTATGAATTCCATTTGAATAATTCCCGGTTGTCGTGGCGCGTGCCGCCAAGACTATACACGTACCATTTCTTGAATCCTTGCGCCAGGTTGGTCCTTCCTTCGGTATCGCACGTTTCATTGGTCCGTCTCATAGGAGACACGTGGCCGGATGTCGGAGTACGTTCTGTATCCAACGTTTCCGTTCATCTCGATGGGATAATACCGTCTCGGCTTGTGTTGCAACTCCATCTCCCTTGTATTCTTTTGTCCACTCTTGTAACCTCGAGATTTACGCAAAGGTGTCTCGTAATCTTGAAAGCATTTAACGACATAGGTACTTCACTTTCTTTACCAGCAATTTTAGTTCAAGTCAAGAACTTTTTATCATGTTTCTTAAAATATATGTTTATTTAAGATTTAAAAAGAGTTTTTCTCTCTTTTTTATGCTCTTAAAATATCACATAATAAACAAAAACCTGAAAATTGTATAGTCCTTTTTCTACTTAAACATCGAATATAGTTGTCAATCTCAAGAAGGGAATCCAGAAGAGATTAAGCAGGGTAAAGCTATATAATCAAAGTGACCACTCGACAATTTATGTGATAAATAGCGGAGGGTTGAAGAAGGGGATGCAGTTTATATCGGCAGAGGTGAAAAGTTTATTTAAGACCAAATCATCCTTCATCGATTAAGGTAAGAGAGGGTGCGTGCTCGGGGTGACAGTGAGATTGCGAAGTGAGGGGAGGGGGGTTAGGAAAGTGGGAAACGGAGGTCGGTACGTGTTATTGCTTGTATTGTGGTTCAGCCCTTCGAGCAACCGGTAGGGGTTGGTTTTAGTCGGCAAACTCTCCCCGGAGATTTCAAACTTCTCGGTTGCCCTTAAACGGAATGGCAGGATGTGAATTTAGTTGACGGCAGCTACTTGTCGGTCAATGCAACACTTCGTATGTAATCTTATCATATGTAAATCTTATAATATGTTATATTATACAGATAAAAATTTCCAGTTGTTGTAATAAACATTAGAAAACATTATAAGGTAACGATTGTTAAGTTATGTCATTAAAAATTTTTTCGAAATATATTGTATTATATATTCTCATCAATATAATTATTTAGTTATAGTAAAATTATGTAAATATTAGTTAATTTACAAGAAATTTAGTTTATATTTAAGTTGATATTAAAAGAAGAGATTATAAATTATAGACCTACTTTACGGTTAGGTTATATACAAGTATTTTTATATTTTATAATGATATATATTTAAACTATTAAAATTATTTGTAATTATTAATAAGTTCACAGTTAGTATCCAATTATTAAAATATTTGTAGGCATCTACTAATTACATTTAAGAAATGACAGAATATAAATTTTATTTTATATTTGGACATTTTTATAGTTACTATTAATCAAGAATTACAATAAAATTCTGAAAAATTTTGATAATTTGTATTACGCTGCATTTTAGAATGTAATTAAAGAATTAATCCTTATTAATAATGTATATTTAACGAGATAATAAATAATTTTGCTACTAAAAATTTTGTATTTATGTTTATATTATTTTATCTTATTTACTATTCTTATCAAGTAATTCTATTATAAAAATTATTTTTTCAAAAAATTATTTTTTCAAAACAGCACTAATTACACTTATTGTAAAAAAAAATTTTGTACGATATTATTTTAATCATAATAAGAATCATAAAAAATAATGCATTACACACAAAATAATATTATTAAGTAAACACATAAGCCTTTTAAGAGCCGGACATTTTTTAAAATGAAAAACTAATTATAATAATAAATAATATTAAACAAAATAATTAAATAATGAAGTTCATATATTAAAATTTACATATAAGTTGAAGAATTGTCAATATATTAAAATTTACATAAAAGTTGAAGAATAGTCATACGCGTTTCGAACTCACAGAGTCCTCTTCAGTGACGTAACAATATAGTCTGTACAATAGGTATGAAGAACAGCATCCTCTTCGCCATGAGGATACCATAGTCATAGTATGTAAAATTTCAGGTGTTGCAATGTCCTCCGTATTGATAGATTCGGTGGAGCGATGACCGTTAAATGCATTCTCTGTGATATAAAGTGAGATTCTATGTATTTCTTTTGTTAGATCGCAAATTCTTTTTTCAAAAGTCAATATAACGTACACGTGTTCTTTTGAAATTAGATACTGAACAAATTTTAAAAGATATGAAGTTAGATCCATACCTCTATTGATCTTGTCAATTAATACAATCTTAAGTTGATAGACGGCTATTAGAAGGAGAACGTCTTGCTTAATCTGATTAGTAACAACGAATGTGAGAATACAGTAAACGCAAGTCATCGCTACACTTACATTTAATGTCATGACACCAGAGGGCTAACACAGATGTATTTTTATTGTTGGTCTTCTAACTAAGCTACTCTGGTAACAGTAAAAGGTATCTCATTCGTCATCTCAAGATGTTTTGGCAAGCTCAGATATAATATCTAAATAGATTTCATTCAGTTGTTCGGTATCTCTCTGTAAATTGATACTTTTCTTTTGAGATCTAATATGTATCATTTCTGATATTAGTCTCTTCTGGTAATTAGAATCAACGTCTAGGATTTTTACATCATCCCAATCAAAGGAATGATTGCATTGTAATATATGTTCCGTAACCACTGAATGTTTGGATGGGTCCTGTCTTAAATTATACCTGTGTTCTTTTATTCTGGTAGCTAGCTGTCTTTTTGTTTGTCCTACATAGGAAGCCTCGCAATTCTTACATTGAATTTTGTATACTACATTTCTCATTTCTAATTTTTTTGTGCTATCTTTTGGGACTCCGATGAAACTATTGAGTTTATTAATACTTCTGAAACCCAAAGTCAATTCCAATTTATTTATCCGAGCTGAAATTCTGTTGGTAATTTTTTTAATAAACGATAATGCTATACAAAGTTTTTGAGTATCATTAGATGTGTCATTTGATGTCATGGTGTCTTTACTATTTTTGAACAAAGAAATTAATTTATTCAGTTTGGATTGGATACAATAAAAAATCATATGCAACGGATAACCGTTGCTCAATAATAATTCTATGCACAAATTGATGTTTTTCTCATGGAATTTCGGGTGAGAAAGAAATATGACTCGGTCTATCAAATTATATACAATGCTTGTTTTATGACTGTATGGATGTTCAGAAAAAAAGGATAGGAATCTTTCTGAAAAGGTCTTTTTTTGGAACCAATCCATACAAATCGTTCTCTCCTGTAAGATAATTTTAGTATCCAAGAAGCTAATTTCATTGTCAATGCAGTGTTCTATAGTGAATTTTAGTCTCTCATGATATTTTTTGAATTCGTCATGAATGAATTGCACTAGATATAAACAAACTTTAGAAAATAATCATGCTAAATGTGTATATCTTATTTTAAGAAATCTCAGTGCGAACAGAAAAAAATTAGATCATAAGTGCGGTTTTATAATAAACTATATTATTTTATATTATGTGTACTTACGGAATAGATTTTTTCATTGAAAACAGCAAGAACTTTGGATTATATATTATTATATATAACTTTATTATATAAAATGTTAATCTGTATATTTTTCTAAAATATTACTTATCAAATCTATCTAATTGTAAGGCAAATCTATCAAAAGGTAAAGCGCTGTTAGTGTTACTGTAAACACCGCATATGTTAAAAATTGTAACTGTACAAAATTAAATTTAAAGAGAAGGGCAAAATATATGTAATAGTGTATAAAAATAGGAAAAGGATGATGATGTCGATGTTTCTTAAATCAAAATTTCAACATTGGGTGCTTTGAATATCTTATTATATCTTCACTAAGATTATGTACGGAAAAAATAAAATAATATAAACATTAAGAAAGATCAGTTCTAAACAATAATCACGTAAACAACAAGCCGATTCCGGTCAAGCTGAATCTTAGTGCCAAATAATATCAAATTGTGTTCATGTAAATTTCTATGTATATTCCACGCTCTTTGTGTGTAAAATAATACTTTTTTTCATATAAATCGAATCTATCGATTAAGCTTTAATGAGAATTCGATCGATTCCACCGTTTCTGAGATCTAATAATCTCAAGTACTCACAACTGGTCGACTCAAATAGATACTCAATATAGATACACTGGGCAGTTATTGCGTTACATATGTACTTGACGAAACCAACTACTGTATCTCTTGATTTGAAGAATATTATTTACTCAAAACGTTATTTACTTTAAAGCACATAAATAACTTCCAAATGGAAAGATTAAAAACAGGAGGAAAAACAGTACATACTACTGCTTTAAGAATTCGTCAATATTATATAATTATAAGAAATCTTATATTTATAAGAGAGATTTAGAAATTGAAAGAAGAAATTATAAATCATAGCTTATATATTTCACGATCTTTCTTCGAGCGCAAAGTAAACGTATTTCATAAGTTTTAATGTTGAAGTAATCTTTGAATTATCTCAGGCCACATCTATGTGGCTATCAGGCCACACAAGTAATCTATTTTATATCTACTTTATAGCGGTAGTTCGAAGGAGATTATATATGCGGCTCCTACGGAAACACATCGATTTCGTAAATATTTTTCCAAGCTGTCGCATTCCACTTCGCACCTTTCCGGTAGATCCCAGCGGATCGAACTTTCCTGGACGAACCCTCGTTTGCATTAATTATCTGTTATCCTCTCTGTCGTGCGTAATTGCGGATACACACGCACAGTCGAATGCTCGCGCGCACTTACGCAACGCATGTGCGCGCGATTCCCGCATATATCTCGTTATATCAATCTTGTTAAGTGAGCAATGCATATGCTTACGCCGCCGGAAAGTTTTCGACGAATTGCGAACTGCGGCGGGGGAGTACAATACTTACTGGGCATTACACGTTCTTTTTATGCATATATATGCATATCGTATGCACAACGCGGGCGGACGGACGCGGAACGGAACGTTGACCACCGGTTGTGAGAGGCCGGATATAAACACCTGCTCTTCACGATCGGCTTTTACGACCTATGGTGCGTCCACGTGTTGGTGTAGGAAAGGTGTAGGAAGGGGTCCTTAACTTCTTTAACGGAGGAGTATAAGGAAATTTATCGCCGAAGGTGCTACTATATATGTATACATATATATACAAATTTATGATCCGGTGTGCGTTAACGACACCCAATTAGGTATCAACAAAGCCGAACATTGTTATAACTTACGCGTATATGGCAATTATCGAGTGTCTTCGTGACAGAAAGGATTATCGACCGATACACAAGAATGTCTCTGTTACAGTTACATGGTTGTTTATGAGCAACAAAAGGAGTTTAAAATTGGACAGTAGAATTTTTTGCGTTATAATAGCTACTAAAATGATACGCGAGTGGTAAATGTTACGGATAAAAAATATGAATTAGTTTACTGCCATTTATTTATTAATTAATCACTATATAAATTGATTAACCGAGGTCTCCTATAAATTACTCATAAATATATACAGAGTTGGGTAAAAGTCCGGAAACGGTCAAATATCTCGAAAAGGATCAACTATAGCGAAAAATATATAAGTAGCAAAGTAGGGCTTAATAAAATGTACCTAATGATGGCTAAAAATTTGACTTTGGGTGGAGGACGAAGATCATATGAAGGTCAAATTGAATTTTTTTAATGGAACTCTCTACTTTTTATTGCATATTCTTGTAGCTTATCTCGAGAGCTTTCCAAAACACTTTCGATGACCTTACCTCAATACTTTTATGCACAAAATAATGAGAGGAATCAATTGGTGTAAAGAAAACACATAGTTGTTTTTAAGAAAAAATATTGTAACAATTTGTAACTAACAATTACATATTTTTTCTTAAAAACAACTATGTGTTTTCTTGACACCAATTGATTCCTCTCATTATTCTGTGCATAAAAGTATTGAGGTAAGATCATTGAAAGGTGAATATTTTACGAGATATTTTATAGTTACACTTTTTATCAAGTATTATATATATATATAGTAGCACAGTGCATTGTTTCTACATTGGGTGATATTTTACATATTGCTTGTTTATTGTTATTGATATTATTATTGATACATTATTTAATCTTCTAACATTAGCATTTATTCTGTAATCAACATTTATATTGATTACATTTATATTTATATTTATAAATAATGTTTATGTTGCAAGTGTATTGGCCAATATCTCCCAAAGTAAATATTGGCCGAAATAAAATAAATGCACTTAGATAGCAATTTTCTATATTAGAACATCTAAATTAGCATCTAATTTAGCGTTAAATTCGTTCAAAACCTTGTGTCAAATACTATAGCATCTGTATCAATCAGCTAGTGTTTACTAACAAATTTAATTATTTAATATATTTACATTTATGTATAGACATATATATGATAAACAAATAACAAATCTTTCAGGTATTACTCTGAAACATTAATTTTTTTTATATTCTTTTAATCTAGCTGCTAAACTAATACTTACAATCAGTTAGTTTTTTAAGCTCGCTATAATAATTTGATGTCAAATTTGTCAACAAGCTTTGCTTGGTATTTGTCGATAATATACTGTCACAGTTTGTTAGCAGATTTTGTTATATTTTTGTTCACAATTTGTGTGTCGACCGTCTAATATAACAAACATTTGGCAAAATTTACTTTAGCAAGTTTGATTATACGAGGGGTGTTCAAAAAGTAAGTTTCCCTAGTCTGGCAAAAAAAGAAAACACAATTTATACGCTAAAGTAAAGTAAGGATTTATTGTTTAACTCCTTAACTATTTTTCTACATAGTCACCTTGGACTTGAATACATTTTTCATATCTATTTTCAAGCTTTAACAATCCTTGTTTATAAAAATCCGTGTCCTGTTTTTTAAAAAATGCACGATAAATGCAGATCGTTACTGTGAAGTGCTAAATAAACTTAAAAATGCCATCAAACGAAAGCGTCCTGGAAAATTATCGAAAAAAGTGTTGCTTTTCCATGACAATGCACGGCCTCATTCTGCCAAAAAAACACAAACCTTACTGGAAAAATTCAAATGGGAAATTTTTGAGCACCCACCCTACTCTCCAGACCTCGCACCAAGTGACTATTATCTTTTCCCTAAGTTAAAAGAAAGCTTGGGTGGCCATCATTTCAGTTCAAATGATGAAGTCAAAAACTTTGTAAAATCATTTTTTAAAAAACAGGACACGGATTTTTATAAACAAGGATTGTTAAAGCTTGAAAATAGATATGAAAAATGTATTCAAGTCCAAGGTGACTATGTAGAAAAATAGTTAAGGAGTTAAACAATAAATCCTTACTTTACTTTAGTCTATAAATTGTGTTTTCTTTTTTTGCCAGACTAGGGAAACTTACTTTTTGAACACACCTCGTAACTGGGGTAAATGTATTACAGATATTGCATGTTAATAAATATATAATATTGGATTTATATTGGAAGTATAATATATTGATGAAGATTTTTTAGTATATTATAAATATACATTGATTACAGAATAAATGCCAATATTACATGCCAATAATTGCACGGTATTGTGTTTCACATTGAAAATGGCATTGGCCAAAGGTTCGCGATATAATATAAATACTGATTACGGAGTAAATTCTAATCCTAATGTTACATGCTAATAATTGTTGTGTAATGCATTTACTTGGAAGTATTGCCCAAAATTTCTCAAATAAAAAAGGACTCAATGTAAATACATGATTACAGAATAAATGCTAATATTGAAAGATTAAATAGTACTATCAATAACAATAAACAAGCAATAAACAAGCAATTGAAGTGAAAAAAACAAGAGTAAGACGTGACGCTACTGTCAATGTTACGATAGTAGTCATATACGTGCTGGAGGATATGCTCGCATAGTTCAGGATATTCCCACTGAGGATTGCAAAAAACTTTCTCGTAAGCAGAAAACTGATAGCATAATTAATACACTTATAGAAAAGTTTTTACTTTCTGTGGAGTGTCAGAGCAAGTTTCTGTATACCTCCACCCTCATAAATAAAGGTGTACTCAGTTTCTATCGAACGGGTAATCTGCGAGGTCAGTTAACAATATTAGAAAATAATTAATATAAAAATTGGATTATTATCATGTATTAGTCTAGTGTTGCAATGCCATTCCCAAGCAGCAATATAGGGCGAAATTATCTCTTTTCGACCTTCTATTAAGTCGAAAAATTTTCTTAACCAAGCCTTATTTACACTAATCGACCTCGAATAACGGTAAGTGGGGAAAAAAGTTGAAGTCATTTTACGGTCAAAAACAGATAATGCAAGGCATTTTGCCCTATAGGTCATATTCCAATTTGACCGAATAAAGGTCGAGATTACCTAAACATTACTAATATTTGACCTAAAAGAAGGTCAAATATTAGTAATATTTCGGTAATTTCGACCTTATTTTGACTAATTTAACGCAATTTTCGCTTTCAAGACATCTGTATGATAGCGCTGTATATCATAAAATTTAGACGAATGGGTCACGGGATCTGTCACCAGAGCAATCTGACCACACTCATAACATGTTTACACCTTTTCAACAACCATATCATAGAAACCTGTAGTAAAATATTAGCAGAGTCCGACGTTACGTTAATTTTGAAACTAAATATCGCGCGATATGTGACAGAAATATAAGTGCGAAAGAAAATTTTCTGTACAGAATTTAATTTTACACCGCTAATATCAACGCGCTTTCAAAAAAAAAAAATTTTAACAATTAATAATTAATAATTAATTATATAGCAATTATAAGTTTTGCATATAGAACAATAAAACTATTTAACCCGAACTTGGATTAAAAAGCATCTTGAAATAAATCTCAGATCTAAATCACTCGAAAAATAATATAACATATTTTTTAATACTAATTTTTAGAAAGTATTTTTATAAAACATGGCGAATATATATACTCTCATTTTCATGGCTGATTTTACGTCTTAGTCATAATTTCGACCTATAAGTCAAATTTTCTTGCTCAAAGGTCGAATGTCTAATTTTTAGAGCAAATTTCCTTAAACAGGATATTTTTACTTCAAAGTTGTGACTTTGAAGTCGCCTCATCGACCAATAGGGCATTGCGACTTATAAGCCCGATTTCCCTACTTACAAGTTAGATCGACTTCAAAGTCATGATCGATTGTTCCGGTCGTTATAAAAATATAAAGAGGTTATGATATACACAGAGGTTAGTGACACTGTGCGTCAGTGACGGTAGACCGCACAAAAATGAGTGTTGACCACTTTATAATTGTGGCTATACTAAAAAAACATGGGAACGTAACGAAAATGGAATATTCGTACGTTCCACATCAGTGGGTCAAAGACAATTACGTATTTTGGCCGCGAAATCAATCTTTGACATTGAGGAACGACCCATCGAGTGTCCCTCAATCCAACTGGAAGAAGTTTAAATGCAAAGTTAAAAAGGACTTCATTTTTGGAAAAGACAAAGCCGAATTATGGGGAGAAGAATATGTAAATGCATCTTGCACTGAATCCGAGGAAACGTATGTAGATCAACACACGATTGTCACTTTTGCTCAACTTTTCTTACATTTAACGTCAAATTGAAGTGCAAAAGTTTATTGCGTTACAAAAATTACAATTTCATATATTTGTGAACATTTCTGCAGTTTGGCTATTAACCGGTAGCTCAATAACAATGACAAAACGAATAATAATGGGAATAAAAAAAATAGTAAAAACAAAGATCGACACGCTATTTGGCGATATTGTTGCATCAACGCCGAATATTCAGACATATGCTGCTACTGTTTCGAAGAATGTCGAGTCGAATAGGAAAGAAATAAATCTGACTTTTCGAAACGAAGGTGATATACTGATACAAGAATTCGAGGATAATGATTTATTGAGCACTGCAGATAATGTGATAATGTATGAATCAAACTTAATAAATAACGAAGAAGTCTCACTCAGTACTAGTAAGTTTAATTTCTCCTAACATTACATGCCATTCTCAACAATCATTAACATGATATTTCATTTTCAGTATTTAAAACACTCCAGGATATTTAAGAACGACTGAAACGATTAGAAGAAAATCAAGTACACATCCTGGAAATGAAGACGTCAGAAAATTCCATATTGAAATTGACACTGGACAAAATGTATACTATGTTGAAAAACTTGCACGATAATGGATCTATTGTTACAGCAACAAGTTCAAAACCGACAACTGAATACAAAGATGCAAATAAATTTGAAAAAAAATCCATTTTCCCATTAAGCAAGGTTTCTAATGTGTCCTAGCGTTTAACTTAGCACTCGGTGATAAAAATCCAAGTTACAAGAATTATTTGGTAACTATGTACTTATATTCTATTCACCTACTTCGTTTACTATTATATTTCATTATTGCACATTTTTAATAGGCAATAAGATATACCAATAAACAAAAAATACGTTTGGCAGTTCCGTCATACCATGATTTCTCAATATTTTAATAACAAGTCAATAACTGATGCCAATGTTAATCTATGTGAGATTGTCCAATGATGAAGTTCGGTTATAAGTGCCACTTTATCTTCTATTGTACTTTCTTTGTTTCTGTCGAACTCATCTTTTTCAGGAATGACATCAAATTCTAAGACTTCGTCACAAATTAATGGCGAATTACATGCATCATTTACGGGGACGTTTAAATGTTGTGATATTGCAATTATGTTTTCACTGTTACTATTATTATTAATTATTCCTGCAACATTGCGACTGGTGGAAGCAGTATTCTTATTTATATTAATACTACTGTTTTTTGCATGTCTATAAAAACTTGTCGTTAAACGGTATGGTTTATATTTATATGTTCCTTTCTTCATATGTTCTTTATTTTTAAAGCGAGCAGGAGAACAGAATAACGCACGTTGTCGAAAGACAACTATTAAAGTTTGTGTTATGTTAATTTCCAGACACTTAGTCTGTAAACTAACTTTGAGGGCAATTTTGCTGGACATTTTGTCCTAATTTCAGTCCGAATTTCCTATAAGTTATTTTCAATCTCGACTTTGAAATTAGCTCCCAGCACAGCCGTGAGATTACTTCACACCTTAAATATTCTCTATTAGTCCAAGTTGAGTATGCAGGACTTATATTCCATAAAAACTAGATAATTCTGACCAATTAAGTAATATCGCCTACATGATCGAAATTAAGTAATTCAAACAGGTCATATTTCTTTAAAATGAGACTCTAATATTGACTTCTAAGTTTAGTGAACTTTGAAGATATATCTTTAGTTAAAATTTAGTGATTTATAATCTAATGTATAACTTTAAAGTCATTGTATAGATAAAATTGTGTAATATTCGACCTGGATACTAGATTTGAAACACTATTTGACTTTTTAGACATTTTTTAGAATTGGTAAATTTTCTCTTAATTAGAGCAATCTGACTTTGGTTTGGTCAAGATGTCCACTTTTGCTGCTTGGGTTGTGTTTTTAAGACAATATTACATATACAGGGTAGACCATTTTAATCAATACGCGAATATCTCGAAAAGGAGAAGTTTTTCAAAAAATGTTTTAAATAAAAATTTTATGGCTTGAAGGGGACCATCAGATGGTGGCAATGATTTGACCTTGGACAGTTATTCTTTGAAAGTCACGTGAAGGTCACCGTCAATTTCTTAAATGGAACCCCCTATTTTTCATTGCATATTCTTGTAGCTCATCTCAAGAGCTTTTCAAAATACTGTAATAAAGTATTTTTTATTAAGTATTTTTCGAGTTATATAACGCTTGAAATAATTTCTTAATTTTACATAAACTATAAAATATCTCGTAAAATATTCACTTTTCGATGACCTTACCTCAATACTTTTATGCACAGAATAATGAGAGGAATCAATTGGTGTAAAGAAAACACATAATTGTTTTTAAGAAAAATATGCAATTTGTAACTAACAATTACTTCAAATGACTCTCCAAAGTCAAATCATTGCCACCATCTGATGGCCCCCTTCAAGCTATAAAACTTTGATCTAAAACATTTTTTGAAAAAACTTCTCATTTTCAAGATATTCGCCTGTATTGATTAAAATGTCTACCCTGTATAATAATTTAGTTTAACAAGAGAAGATATGCACTTTTTATAATATTGGTCCCACATTAAAATGTAATTCATATCCAATATCAAAAATTGGATAAATATTGCTTAACATTGCTTAACATTGGATAAATGTAATATTGACTAAATAAGAGGTGTTCACCTTTCAATATTGGATCAATGTTAAGGGTCAAATCACAATCAATATATAATATTGGATTCATATTTATTTCAAAATACTGTGTCCATACATTATCCTACTAGTATAATTACTTAAATAGTGTATACAATAATGTATATAAACAAGATACGATATATTGTCAACAATAAACATGAAAATATGTTTTATAAAAAAATGTATATTCGCAAATACTTATTATAAACATTATGTTTGTGTCAATTACTTTGTTAAATTTTTAGATTTAACTAATTTATTACATTTATTATATATAAATTTTTAAATTGTTAAACTTTGTTCATTTCTAATTTTAAAGAAAATTAAAATCTCTTTTATATAATATATAATTATTATATATAATTATTATATATTATTATGTTTGTCTAAATATAATTTATTTATAAAAATTTCTGCGGATAGTTCACTTAAATATGAAGAATTTTATCCGGGTTTTGAAAAACACTCACTTCCTGAGCAATCTTATCTGATGCCAAGAGCTGATTGATATCTCGATATAGCCTGAAGAGAAGTGGTTCGAGTCTCATCCGCCATAAACCACCCCCATTGGCTTTATGAACTGCACGTAGGGTGGTGCTGAATATCTAGTGCCTCGGAAGTAGGTACACATTTAATCATAATCTAATATTTAAAAGGTAATTTCACGGCCTGTTTACTTCGTGCAATCCGCCTACCCTCACATCGTTCCATTCTCTTTCCCCTGGTACAAGCTACTCTGACAAACGCTAAAGTATGGGAAGCGTTTTCATAAACGGTACCACTTTTCACGATTTCTATCACTATATCTTTTTTTTACATAACATAAATTATATTATTTATAACTTGTTAAATTTGTTTATAAAATTTTACGGATTGATTAAGCCAGTTACAGATTCCGTGATACTTAAAAGAAAACTTTGCAAAAATAGATATTACTGTTTCTTAAATAATTCATTCATAATGATAAAATTTTGATTACTACATAGTTCTTTGTATGATTTATTATACAGGGTATATCCGATCACCCGGAATCGGAACACACTACCAGATTAAGCGTTTTATACCGAATCTATCGATTCTAATAATTTGTTGATCCATAGCGTAGTTAATTAATAAATCATTTTTTTAAATTGACGGATTTTAAGTAGTATGATGACAGTTTCATTCTGCGCAAATTTCGAAATTGCGCGAATTGGCGGGACATTTTCACACAATTGGGAATCGTCCGACAAAACAACAATGAAATGTGGAGTAGGAACGGCAATAAGCATGAACATCGACACATTTCAATTTCAAGCTTAAGTGCGAATTCTTGACAGCGCCAACGTCATATAATTCGCAAACTGTCATCATACTTAAAACCCGTTAATTTTAAAAATGATTTTTTAATGGACTACGCTGCGGATCAACAAATTATTAGGATCGATAGATTCGGGATAAAACTTAATCTGGTAGTGTGTTCCGATTCCGGGTGATCGGATACACCCTGTATAAATAATCTTAGTTCGCAAATTGTAATAACAAATAGAGATATTTTTGTGTATTTAATTTTACCGAATTTAAAAGAATTTGTTAGCGGATATTGCTCTGGCTCTTCATTTTCACTATATCTTTACGCATAATCGTACGATAAAAATTATCATTTAATAAAAATACATGACAATTGTCTTATTTACTTATATATTATATTCGTTGATTCTTCTATTACTGCTTCACAATTGCTTTCCGTCAGTAAATTGCTCCATAATTATCATGATTACATATATAACGTGTATTTCAAATATATTTGTACCAAGAAAGACTAGGCAGACAAAGATGGAAATAGCAGATATTGTGTCCACGTGGCCAGATAATGAAAAACGTAATGTATTCGTTTAGTTCGTAAACAGGCGAGTAGGGCACTGCTATTATATTGTGGGTGAGCCATTGCAATTAATCGTCTGCCGTTGATTCATTCTGCTTAATTTATACGTAAATTATACCCGGTCGCCCTTTCGGTGCTCAGTGAATAAGTATGAACTTCCGGTGTCCGTGCACTTCGGCTGCATTCTACGGTATGCTTGCACATCTAATCCCGTGAATATAGAACGTTATCCGCCATAGATACACACATAAATATCTGCATAATAGGAACAATGAGAAGCGCAAATTCTACTGAGAAAAAGTTATTTGTCAATTTCTCAAAAATTAAACTTTACTGTTTATAAATTTCTTCGTACCAGAGCAGAGTTTAATTTACATTGTTTAATTTACATTAATTCTTTCTACTATTTATTTTATAGAATTGATCAGTTTAGCTTCTGAAAAATTCGTATATTAATTTATTCGTATATTAATTTCTTGTTTGTCAAGCGGATTATAATATTAGTAACATTCGTCAGCTGATAAGGAAACAAAACTCCATTTCTCCTATAATATTTAATTAAAAAAAGCAACAATTTATCGTACAAAGGGTTGTAGGTTAATTGTTGAAAAATATATATTTGCTAAATTATATTGAGCAACAATTTTTTTAAATAATAGTTTGGCAATATAACTTATATTAATGTAAACATGATAATATAATAGGAGAAAAATATAATTCCTAAGATATAGTTAAGAAATGTTTTACATCACAAAAATCTCACGCAAGAATAAATATTGTATGCTACCTTGTTTCAGTGTTTCCTTGTTTGTTATCTTTTTCCTCGACATATGTGTAAGTCACAAAGTCTCATTGGAAAGATGACCTCAAACCGGATTTGAGATCGTATTATCGTGTTTGGCCGCCAACTACTAATTATAGAGTGCCGCGTACTATCTCGATTACTTTAATTAACCGATCGCTTTGAATTAACGTATACTAACCAGCGCTCGTTCATCGTATACACAAATTGTTTGCGATGCATGTATGATGTATGCGGTGCACATTCTCGTGCAGGTTGTCTCATCAACTTATTACTTTAATTTTTCACGCGCAAATCCATAAGAGGATGACTGTAAGAGGAGGGCTATTTGCTCGCATGTATCTCACACGTGTAACCGTCCCTCGCAATATAAAGCGCTAGCGGATAATTATATTTTCATCTTCCCATTATTAAGATCCTATCGAAATGCGTAATGAGCACGCCTAATGAAAACAAAGTTTACACACACACACACACACACACACACACACACACACACACACACACACACACACACACACACCACGTACACGCGCGTATAATATATATCTATATTTATTCATTACAAGAATTGCGCGCATTTTGTCGCAACCTATTGCTTTATGAGCAAGAATTTAATTTGCGCAAGTGCAATTTACATTGCACGTTCCAGCGAAAAGATGCGACTATGATATTCTTGAAATATTACTTTCATAAATGGAATAATGAACGATATAATATTTGTAAACTACATTACTTCATATAACATAGATAAAATGACATGTATATCATTATGCCAAGAATAAATCAATTTTATCAAGAATATATTCATTTTTTCAAGAAGTAGATAAATTTTCCAAATGACTTCTAATACAAAGAAGATTTTTTGGACCGACATTCTAAAAATTGTTTCTTAAAAACAATAATATTTTATATGTGTACTTTTTTCGATAATTTTATGAATCTTCCTGATTTAAATCGAGATTTCAAATCTCACAATCACAATCACAAGTTCACAATCACAATTTAACATTAAAAAAATGATTAATTATTGATCTGTTCGATAATTAATATTAGCATTAATATATTCATTTTGTGTGTGTGTGCGTGTGTGTGTGTGTGCGTGTGTGTGTGTGCGTGTGCGTGTGCGTGTGTGTGTGTGTGTGTGTGTGTGTGTGTGTGTGTGTTGTGTGTGTGTGTGTGAATATAAAAAATCGCTTATATGTCTTGTAGAATAGTAAAATATGTCTATTAAATATTTTTAAAATAACAAAGGTAAATCTTACGATAGTATGTTCAAAATTGGCATGAAGAAGAGAATGCAATGATCACCTAAATCGTACCTTACCGATTTTTTTATTATAAATATAAATTTAATGATAAAAATGTATGTGAAATATGTGAGTAAATATAAATGGAAAAAATTCTGAAATTACATTTTATTTTATACGAGTTACAAACATTTAAATTAGATACAATTGATGTAATTAATAAAATTTAATAACTTTATATAACTGATAAGAATTTTTGTGGGTTTATTTTGCATTTTTATTATTATTATATTATTATTTTTATAAAATTTGATTTATTGTAGAAAATTTTACATTTATTTTATTTACAATTTTAGTTTACATTTATTTTATGTATATATTACAGTTACTGCGAAATTGAAATCGATGTTTTTATTAAATGTATCTTATCATCAATTTAACGTCTTAAATCGTATGTTATGACATTTTGATAATAAAGATCTCTTATATAAGTAGTATGATTTTATCAATTTAACCATTGGGTTCCATTCACATATTTGACATTTAATTTATAGCAAAAATTTATTTTTGAAAAGTACTGTTTGAATTCCGATGCACACTTGATTGTTAATAAAAAAATTTCTTCTAAATTTAGTTTACGAACAATTTCTTAGATATGATAAAACACATCATGTGCTTCCAAAACACATCATTCTTTTCACCGTGTACTAGATCGCCTTAATGCGTTAAATTGTGTTATGTCTACTTATTAGTCACGGCATGAGCAAGCGTGCAACGTTGAAAAGGCAATCGTGTAATACGTCATAATTTCCATAGCGTGACTGAGCACTCCTCCTGTACACCTTCACTGTACATTTTCACTGCGTTAATACGTGGCTGCATTTAAATTTTCTGCTTTGATATAATTTATTTATTTGTTTTCAATATCTTTACATTTATAAAAAATATTTTGTAGAAATTATGTGGCATTTTGTAGAAGTCATATTGCACAAATAAATTACAAATTGCAAAGTAAACCATATTTTATACTAGATTTTAATTATTATGATAAATTGCTATACGTGTGCGCATGCGTGTGTGCGCGCAGGATGTTTATAATTGCTGGACCACCTCGCATGGGTAGATAGATTAGATTAAACTGAATAGAAAAATCCTATACCGTTTTGCGGATTATGATTATTATTTAAATAATTAAAGTTATAATTAATAAAAATCCACGAATCAGTGTGCACCCACCTGACTTAATAATCAGCCCAACATTATCGTTGCTAATGTCGCGGCTGTGTCGAAAAGCAGCTGAAGAAGACTCACACTGAGGAGTATCGTTCATGTATGCTTACAAAGTTTGTTCCACCGTATTGCGCGTACTGATTCGTCCATTTTCTTTCATTATCTAATAAATCTCAAAATTTTACGTAGTTGTTTGTAAAATGACAGAACTCTTTAATTTAACAAATTCAAGCTCTTCTTTGCTAGTAAATATTAATAAACATTAATAAATAAATGTCAATTGTTCATTCGACACGTGCGCGAGCGTGTGTGTTATGTGTGTGTGTGTGTGTGTGTGTGTGTGTGTGTGTGTGTGTACATTTATCATTATACATATATGAGGAATCTAACCAAAAATGTAAAAAACTCACACATTCTACATTTTTGAGTAGAAATAAGTTCTTGTTTTTCATTGAACTAGAAAATGTAAATTTGTAAATTTGTAAATTAGACCTCTTAATAAAATGATTTTGTCGACCTGTCACAAAAATGTACTTATTATAATCATACAAATACAATTACATTTTGTTAATATAAACTGATAAATCTACTATTACACATTGAAATAAAATCAAAATTTGTTGCACATGTATATGTTTACAGGGTGAGGTATTTAAATTGAGACATCTAAATATCTGAAAAATGAAGCGAAAAGAAATATTTCTAACAAAAATCGTTTAATTTTGAGGGGGAAAGAAAGAATATTAGTTAAACATTGGATGGTGTCGTTAAGATCAGATCAAAATCAAGATCAAGACTGAATTTTTTTAATGAAACCCCCTATTTTTTATCGTAAATTTTTATTATAATTAACTCACTTCTCGAGATCTTTTCAAAATATTATAATACAGTATTTTTTCCTTAAATACTTTTTCATTTAGAAAATTCAAGGTGATCTGATTTTAATGACGCTCAAGGTCTGATTAATATTCCTTACTAATCTTCTTTCCCTCTCAAAACCAAGCAACTTTCGTCTAAACATTTCTCTTTGCTTTATTTTTATTTAGACGTCTCGATTTAAATGCCCTACCCTATATATGTAACAAGTCAAAAGCTTATTAAATTCAACACTGTCTTTAAAAATCCAGTTTTATTCAAAAATATGCCACGGAAAGCAGATGTGGTAATGCTTCTCACATGTCTTCATGTAATTTTTGTAAAACGATAACAGCTTTATCTTTAAAATTAGAATCTTTAAAATTAAACCACGAAATTGTTTTAAATATTTTTTGTTAGAATATTTCATACAATTAAGAATTCAATAAACCATACTAGAGTTCTTAGCATGAATTTTTCATTTACTGTTTTTATACCTTTAATAATATTAATATTTCACTGCACAAATCACTGTAAAACCATGTGTGTGAAGCTGTAGAACTATCGTAAACTTCTCAAAAATTTAATTTTCACTGTTTGATGACAACAATGATATTGATTTGAATCGATGAATTTGCTATCATAAATTTTGACTATTAAAATTTGTCGCATATTAAATATGCGATATATAATACATTCGCGCTGTTTAATGATCAATAAAATCGCAGTTTTATTAATTGTACAGATATACATGTATGTCCGTAAATATACGTTATATATAAACCTAAAATGACCTTTTGCTAGACATGTGAGTGATTTTTCTGTAACATGTGTGTGAATTTTTTGTATGAACCGAATTAAATCCACTCCAATAAATTGTTTACATTTTATTTGAAATATTGTATATCGAATTATTAACTATCAGGATACCGTTTAAAATTTAACCGATTAAGCAATCCGGTATAAATATTCATTCAGTGCACATCTTCCTTCAAAACTTACTCTGAATAAAAACATTTATGCGAATCACCCACGAAGAGACAATCTCCTACAATTATGGCATTATTGTAAGTTTTGGGAAAGTAAAAGGAAGAAAAAGAGAGAATTTATTCAGAATCGAGAGAGAGAGAGAGAGAGAGAGAAAAACAAAAGTCGCGATTGGCGTTTCGAAACGACACAGGTGAGGGTGCAGCGATAAATCAAGATAAACTTATGATAAACAAATTAGTCGGCGCACGTTGTTGCCCCTTACTGATGTTATTATCTATCGTATATCTCCGTACAAATTACCGGTCGTCCCGAACACCACGGGCTAACTGCTATTCTTAGATAGTCTTAGTGTTGCGCACACGTGCGGGGGTAGAAGGATATTCAAGGGGTAACTCGGAATTAATGTACCACTTCCTTTCCTTTATGCAACCTCGTATTACATTGTATTAGAACGGCTTTTCTACACGTTATATCAGCCCTAATAAATATAAATATTATAACAAGGTTTTTTTTCAACAAAATTGAGAACTTTTCCTCACAAATATTCTAGAATCATTTTGTTCTAATATTATTACAATGTAAATTCAATAATTATAACGTTTCAATACTATTACAATTGTCATTCAAATTGTCATATAAATTATTTAAAGTATATAAATGTTGCTGAACTATCCTATGTATCTTGAACAGGTATCTTTTCTCATTTACTCCCTAAAGCTCGCTATGATTGTGAGTTGTATGATAAAATGGTGATGTTCTATCAGAAGAAGCTAATTTTTTAAAGAGCACCGCGAAAAGGGGGTGCGAACAGGCAAAGCAACCCCGTGCGTCCACTCCGCCCCCCGCTCGCCATCTCTCTGTCTCACGCTCGCTTCCTCTCGATTCGATCGCGCACGCAAGCTGTTGGAAGAGCCTCGAGCTGCCAGCTCGTATTTCTCGCCCTCCAACAAGATACCAACCACTTTCTCGGCCCCATCCACGACTTTGCATCACGTACACATGATATCCTACAAACATATATTCGTACGTGTTCACCCACACATGTGCATCGCCATACCTAACCGACAGCCACCCGCCGACCGTGCGCATGAACGAGCGTTGTAGTGCTGCAAAGTGCTATCTGACTAACCATCTTGCTGATCCTTGGCCCGAGACGCCGAGCTCACGCGGATTGTAAGAGAGGGTGAGAGCGGACGTAATAGGGTGGTGGTTCCTAAGTCACGAATAGCTTAAAACAGCGTGAGCTTAAAGACTATTTTGTGCGGATCCATCTGAATTTAGTTCCAGCGTTGCGGCTTCCAACAATTTCATCTACCGTCAAAGAATTCATAGATGCTGACTGAGAATAAACTGATACCATTACACAATACTCAATATAATTATATTATAATACTATATAATATGTACGAGCAAGAAATTTAATTTAAGGTAAGAATAATGAAAGAAATGCATTAATATAATATGTATAGAATTCACACTTTGCTTAACGTTACTTAACATAGATTGTTCTTGGAAAAGTTAAGTAGACATATCTTCCTTTTTAATATTGCTTCGAACATGCACACATGTGTCCCAAATGCAAAAAATTAGAAAACAAAATGTAAAAACTTCAAAATATTGCATCGTTTACACTTTATTGCAAAGCGAATATTTACGCTTTATGCTGATTTGAAGTAAATTAATAACACGTGCTAACATTACAAGAATGTTCATGAAACATTGCCTAGAATGTTATCGAGCTGTGGCTCTTGACGCGAAAAAGCGTCGGTGAGGAAAACCAAGATTCGAAATCATATGGTTGTAGAGAACTCAAACTCTGCAGGCAACAAACGTTTCCGTCCCTTATTGTTAATTTGAATACTTCGATTTATTTTTCCAGTTCGCGTGTTCTTTTTTGAGCTTCATCGCTTTGCATCATATCTCATAGGATCACCCGGTGAAAAGACATTTCGCGAGGGGTAGTGCCGCCGTCGTGTCGTTGGAGAATAAATTCCGAACCAATGATATAATTAATCAATGGAGTGCATTAACTCGTCAATTTTAATATCGGAGACTATGATACGTTGATATATTTGAACAATACAATATTGACAATATATTGAACAATACGATATCCATTGTCGAAAACACAATAAAAGTCTTAAAACTCTTTAAAAGAGTATGAAAAGATGTAGATTTCTATTGATCGCAGTTCTTAATTTTCTTAATTATAATTAAACAAATGACTTTAAGAAGAATAATATATAATATTTAAATTATCGATATAAGAAGTATAACAAGAACATAGTTTTGCTGAAAACCACTAAAATCTTTTCTATTCTAAATTTCTAAATGAGCGGGTTTCAATTTTTATTTCTGAATATTTTAAAACTTTGGACAGTGTTGGGAAACATGTCCCCATGTTTAGATATTTTTTCATCCACATGTGTGAATCTACAATAGCTTCTGATATTCTTTAGCATATTGCACATAAAAGTAGAGCATGCAAGTTACTTTTTAATATCTTTTATGTCATGTATATTGTTTTTACGGAAACACGGATATGATGATTACACTATGGTGAATGACCGTACCTACATATTCGCGAAGTTGTGTCTATTCGTAGAGAAAAAGGCCTGAGGTTGATTGTACAACGAGAAAGCCTGCGCACGTCCGGTAAGATCCAAGACTGCGCGAGGCCTCTCCTCAAATATTAGCGGAGGTTGCCGGGGTCTCCCTTTGAATCAGAATCCCCGAAATTTCTATAGCAAATAATCGGAGACAGCTGGCTCGATGCAAAATCAAGTAGCGTAATAATGCCCCGAGACTCCACAACGGGGAAAATAAAGCGAGAAAGGAAGTCGCAGCGGTTCCATTGAATTCGAGGACGTTCTCGCGCTCTCTTCCGTCGTCAGTACGTCAGTTACGTGGGAGTGAAATTAAATAAATTTTTATTTATGGTTTATACAATATCTATACTTGTCTATGTATTTATAATTTACTTTATAAACATATCTTTTGATATTATTATATATCATTATGATATTATCATATTATGAAGAATTTCTACATGATTATTCTCAAATCAATTTAAAAAATTCATGTGTTTATTATAGTTTCACAATTTTCTCAGTTACAGTTCTTAATACAGTTCTTAATAAAATAAAATACATAAATTACGGAATAGTAAACATTACCTTGATGTTCAATGACTTTATCCAATTAAATTTTTCTCAATGCACAAATACACAACTGCAGATCGGTATGTTTATTTTCAGTCCACATTTTTCTATTTTATTATTGCTGTGTATCATAATGACACAAAATGAAAATTTATTTCTCACCCATCTATTCAAATGCAAGTTATTTCAATATATAATAACTTTTAGATAAAATTCACATAATAAATCTACAAATGTAGATTTAATTAGGTACTTCACAAAAAAACGTTTAGTAATAATAAAGTTGTGAAATGATAAATTACACAATTGACAAAATGTTTCAAATTTTTATTTCTACTCTCTTTCATATTCGATCAGAATGTTATGATTATAGTAAATATGATATATTTATTATTTGACAGTATGTCTGCTTTATTTAATTTGCTCAGTTTTAAAGAAGTTGCCGTACATACAAATGTTTAACCCGGCGGCAAATACTCATTTGCTATTTAATTTTTTGTTTTGCACAAAATTTTATTTTATTTAGTTTGCAGTAAAATTCACGCAAAATAAAAGCGAATACTTAACACATTTACCGAATGTAACTGGGTGGATTGGTCAATAAAGCGATATCAAGATTTTTCGATCAGTCGTATCTCAACGCTTGGCAATTAACATCGTGACATGTTGTCCTGTTTTAACAACGATGAAATGATATAGAATACTCGATAAATATGGTAATGCGGCTTCGCACATTCTGACAATTCTCCATTCAGCGACTGCAGATTCAGTTGTTATAGTGTCAGCTGCTCTCACAATATTCGATGAGACATGTAATACGCCTGCGATGCGTGGACAGAAAATTACTGGTTGCATGATTACGACACAAAAATGACTTTAATGTCATAAATCATACAATAATGAGACTTGGCGCGCGCGCACGCACGCACGCACGCACGCACACACGCACCCCCACCCCACACACACACACACACACACACACACACACACATTGTATCGCGCGCGCGAACGACATGACACATAACTTCTATATTTAAAAAAAGAATGCCAGTCTTGTATCAAAATAAGAAACTCTTTCTTTTAATTAATAACGAATAACACTATTCAAGTCAATATTCTTCCTTTTAAATTGTGAGTACATGAAATAATAAGAATCTATTTTTTGAACTAATAATTTAAAATTAAATATCTACTCATTACTCACATTAAATATATTTAAAAATGTATTTTTTGAACTTGTATGTCGTCATATATTGAGAAAAACTGTAATAAGAACTATAGCTGATTAAGAATTTAAACTTTTAAGCTTTCTAGGAAAAGTGAGTGAGAGGAAGTTTTATGTATTAACAATTTAATTATATCTTTCAAAGATTACAATATCAATATTAGTGTCACTAATGTAATGTAATGTTTTAATGTTTGTAGATTCGCAAATTATAAATCTTTAAGATTTAATACAGCTGAAAAATTATTCATATTCTTCTTTATTACAAGTTATATATATTCTCTTCTTTATATTATCTTTTATATATATATATATATATATATATATATTTATTTATTTATTTATTTATATTTATATAATATAAATCTTCTTTATAATTGCGGACAAAAATATTGGTGTAATGCAGATGTTATTATAAAATAACGTATATCTTCAAAAATAATGATAATAAAATGTTAATTTTTGTAAAAAGCTTTATTTGTCGCTGCATTTAATTACACGTTATAGATATCAATGTAAATAAATACAGTCATAAAAAAGAAATAAAAATGTCTCCTAAGTTTTATTCTTGGATATCGAAATTATGAAATTGAAATAAATTATGTATATTCTTATTAATCTACCTCACAGTTGCGTGAATTTAACGTGAGATGTGATCATGTTTTCTTGATTAATAATAAAATGTATTATCTTTTTTAAAACAAATCTCAATGTTTATTTTTTTATAATTTAGGTTAGCTTTTACCTCAGTTACAAAAAGCAGTTACATGATAAAGTACTTACAAAATGGGACGTAAAAGAAAAGAAACGAGGGGAAGGGGGAAGAAAAATTATACTGAATTTATATAACAACAGAACAAGACTTATTCAAAAATTGCTAGAAAAGAAATCGTTTTATCATATAAACTGTTATAAAAAAATTGCAAGATAGAAAAAAATTGAAAAATAATAAGCAAAATATGTACTTCCCTACATAAACTGAGTATTAAAAAAAAGAAAAATTGTATAACGAGAGAAAATCCTAAACACAAATTGTTATACAGATGAATGAAAAGTACGGTTAAAGCGTTAGTTCAAAAATAATATGCAGAGTCCTTTATAAAATTGGATAATTCGAGTATCCTGAAGAAAATCTTTTTTAAAGAAGCGTTTTTATTTCTTTCATATGACTTTATTGTTATTTATGTTAATTTTATAATCAAATATAAGACAAGAAATAAAAATTTTGACAGAGATAAGTATATCACTCAATGTCAATATTTTTGTCCATCTGTATACGATGATTCTCATTTTTCAATATTTGTTCGTGTTACGTGAAATCATATCGCTTTTCCCGTGTTATGTATTCTAACTGTTCAATCCTCGATCCGAAGAATCTACAAGTAACGACCATCGAGGCGGCTAATGCCGCGGAAGAGTATTCGGCGATACAACGAATAAACAACGAAGTTGTGCGCGGTCGAATGAACTCCGTGACGAGGCCTTATTGGGATATTAATCGCCGTACCAGGCGAACGCTCCGCTCTCGGAGTGTTTGCACGAGGTTTGAAGAGACTGCAACACCAAAGCTGCCTTGGCTCGCTCTGCCCTCCGTGCCTCACTGCACTTTTAAGCACAACGAAACGCCCTTCGCAAGACCCCGCTCCCGTGCGGTACTCGAAGGCCCTAAGTACTCGCTCGAATACACGGATGCTTCAGACACACGCTCGAACGCGAGGTACTTAGGTAGTAGCATATAGATCGGGTAGGCGAGCGGGCGAAAGAATCATCGAAAATAATGGTTGTCGATGGCACAAGTACCATGTTTATAAAACATGGACGGGGCAAACTAATTGTTCGTTAATTTCCAGTGCCACTTACCGTACCGTTACTGCTTCGACATGCATTTGTTTGCATCACGTTGTTTTAGGTACACAAATTGTTACGTCCTACCGCGATAATCGTCGATGCTAAATTCGAGTGCTAAGTGTTTTTATCGCTAGTAGGATACGTTCATGTATATACATACATCTGAATTGTTATAGGAGAAAGAGATTAAGAGGTAGATTGCTGTATTTATATAGCGCAAATGTAATATAGCCGATGTAGTTGTCGGTTAATCATGTTGCTCGCATTGACATTCTTCTGAAAGACGCTCGTTGAAAGGTAAATTTGAATCTAATAAGATTAACTGTTGTGTATGAATATAAGATAATAAAGTAACAAAACAATTCATATAACATATAATATTATACAAATATTGTTGTATAATATTATTATATTGTATAATATTATATTATTGTATAATATTATATTATTGTATAATATTATAGTATAATATTAAAGTATAATATTAGATGCAATAAAAATAATATGGTCGAATAACCTGAGAAAGAAAGAGAGAAGGAGAGAGAAAGAATATTAAAAAACTAATTTCTGTATTATAAATATTTAAACTGATTTGTTTGAAAAGTTTGATTTAATTCGTTTTTGTAAGGTTTTTATTTCTTTCTCAACATCTCTTAGGACTTTTTTTTATTATTACTAGAAACATTTATTTTATCATTATTCTTAAAGACATAAAAAATAAAGATTTGCAACGTACGTGCAGTGACTTCTTAACTTGACTTTTTTACTTTTCTTTTTAAATTTATTTTTACGTTCTGTTGTATTTATAAAAATAACTAAGATTCACGAATCAAAAATTTACTGTTTTAATAGAAGATAATTCAGCTCACAATTGCGTGTTATTGTTTATTTTCGAGCAGTTCTCGAGTGTCTCCTTTGAATATATTTGGTTATTGCACGCGACACATTGAGCTTTCAGTGCGAGAAAACGGAATCGCAACGCGATGCGACGCGACGGGCGTTTTAATCCATTTAGTCTTTGGATGCAGAAAAGTGCGGTATATATCTTCGTTTTATCCGTTCATGTAATCTGGTTAATTACCCCCAAGCTTTTGATCTCATAATCTACCCTTCAATTAATGAATTTCTGCGTTATAGACTTTGAGGACGCATACACGCCAGCGTTATACACTCTCTGTTGCAATCGAATTATTTTATTTTTAGACATTCTTTCATATAAAAATCGATCAGAATTACGTATAATTATTAGCACAATTTTATAATAACATAATAATAGTAATTTGCCATTTACGGCCCGGACTGGATCTTGGATGTAACCTAATAATATATTATTTCCTTTGTGAATTTTATACTTTTTCTACAGAAAATAAGGCTATTGAGATCCAGTGTCGTATTAAACGGATGATAAAAAATTTAAAAAAAGAGAACATTGATTTTAAATGTCTTATTTGTTTAATTATTAATTGTTAATTATTTATAATTTATATAAATCTGTATAATGTAAAAAATTTTTGTGAAATATTTTGCAATGTCACTATTTAGAAAATGTCTATAAATTTAATAAGTTAAGAAATATGAGAGATAACATTAAAAAATATATAATAAATTAAGTGTTATAATTTAATTTATTAACAATTGTTAAAATAATAGGTAAAAGTTTGTTCTAAACTGTTAATACTTACAGAAACTGTGTAAATGTTGTCGTTTAATTGACCTCAGCAACACAGTTCACAACACAACTTTTTCTTTTTTAGCCCGAGCACTCTTTCACCGACTTCCAAAATTAATTATTGAAAATCTGACATCGATTATTCTTCAAGATTGAACAAGATTCATTCTTATTAATCATGGTGCATTTTTTATACAGTTCTTAACAACTGTTCGAATTTATCGCAAATAATTTCACATACATTACGACATGATTTGATGTCATCGAATTCAAAAGATTTCATCTTTGCAAAAATTAATCTTTTACGGCGATTTAGTATTCGGCACTTCAATAATTAACGTTACATAATTCTGACTGTCTGACGGCATAGTCCAAATATTGTTTCTATTAATCTTTTCACTTATTCCATATTTATAATCACCAACAACATCCCGTTTATTAAACTAGTCCTTCCGTTTCATTTTTAATCTACTCGTAATCATCAAAACATAAATCTTATTATTAGAATTTTCTGGCGAGATAATTAATTATAATCTGAAAGTTCAAGTGTAAAGAATCATTCTATATCAAAAGTGATATTGTTTAAATATTATTGGTAAAATCAATCATTTTCATACACCAAAATATCTTTTTTGCACTAATCGATCATAACTGATTTTCCTCTTGCTCTTTTTCGATTTTTTTCGTACAATTCGATAAATTGTATCTAAAAGTTTTTCATTTTAAAACAGTGTCTAGTTGATTCACTGATCTTCGTCAACGTCACATCCGATACACGACTCAGATCACTTCCGAAAATATTCCCAATAACAGTTCGGAATCCATGAATCCGACGGGATGGATCGTGAATGGATCGCGGCGACGACCCCGAGGCGATGATTGAAAACGCCGTTCGCCGCTGGTGAGGATAACGTGTGTGCGCCGCTTGCTAGCGAGCCGCGAGAAGGTTCCAGCTGCGCTACACGAATGAAGGGTGAAGGGCGAGGGAAGAAAGCTTAGCAGTAACCACCACTGGCGTGGGCGGTGCGATGGGCGGAGCGATACGATGGCCCATCCTCGTTGCTCGACTCCGTTGTCCCATAAAATTTTTCATCCCCGCGTTTCTCGTCTCTCCGTTCGCTCTTTCCCACTTTTACCTATCACGGATGTCGCAGTGTAGCTATTTCGTTTCTGTCTGCCGCGCGAGTTGCTCAAATTCGTGATAGATAGGACGAGGTGCGACCGACATCAAAAGTGCAGACGAAGAATCGCTTTCCTCGCTTTCGAGTTCGACACTTTGCATCGATCCCATTTCGGAGCTCTGAGGCGTCTACTTCTTCTCGGTCTAATTCGTTCACCGCCACATCGACCATCATCGACTCATGTCGCTTTAAAAGCCAGATATCAGTGATATTCTCGTACCATCGTTTTTTAGAATTGTGATGTGGTATCTTTAAATGATAGTAACAAGATAAATGTATTTCCTGAAGAAATTATTATTTATTCATGACACATTTTAAAATTGTTAATAGATAATATATTTTTAATATATTTTTCATTGTCAAGTAAACCAAAGCGATTTGTAGAATTTATCCAATCTGACAAATTCTGGGTAAAAAAAATTATTTTTAAATTAATTTTTCTAAAATTACTGTTATAAATTACATAAAGATTTCTTACAAAAATTTTTCTACATGTACTTCATAATCACTTGAAATTTTTAAAATTGTTTTTTATTTATTTATTTAAAACCAAGAAAAAAACAAACTCAATCTTCATGATCTACAACTCATATAATCATTTTTAGAACTTTTATTTTTAATTTTTTTAGATATTATCGAATAATCTTTTTAAAATGTCTTTATTTCAGAATACATGATTAAATATTTGATTATTAGCTCTTTTATATTTTTATATCTGCATCAATATTATAACTATATTTCTACTTTATATTTTTTCTAATATATTTCTTTGCCAATATTATTAAAAATTTTTTTATATAGATACTTTTTAAATTTGCAATTCTTAAAACAATTAAAACATGCCATATATCGATCCGTTATAAATAAGAATCTTACATAATATTGAATGTGATATACACACCCACGCATACACTATTTTTTAAAACAATAAATATCTATAATATATTTTTATATATTACATTATTACAAAACATTATCATAAAGCTTCATGAAATAATTTAGCTTTATTTTAATAGGATTTAAAGAGAGCACTTTTAAAGTATTACGTATTTCGTTCGAAGAGAATATAAAGTTACATAAAGTTTTCAGTTTTATAATTAATTCAACTGTGTTAGATTATTTATTATACGACTTTTCTTGTTGTATATAAAATTTATATAATTTGCTTTAGAATAATATCTGTACCAACCACTTTACGAACGTTAACAGAAAATTAAGGCACCAGGCAAATATCGGGAAGAGAAAAATGGCTGACACCTAGAACGAACATGGAAATCCAATTTTTTCTCGCAAAAACACGCAAAATGGTGTTGCAGTTACAACGCTTACTATCACACTTGCGTGACCTCGACGCTTATTAAAAAAGTATTTATTTAGAAATATCTGACATGAAAGGTAAAAGCGCCGGCGGTGAAATGCATTGTAAAGGCACTCCGTGAGAGGGGTGAGTTGTATCGGCCGCTTACAAGGAGTGTCGAACGAGAGGGGAGAGAGGGGGTTCGAGGGAAGGGGGGTACATGGGATTTCGACCTCGCGAAGGGATCGACGAATGGGGTGTCGAATGAATACCTAGTATGGATTCGCCGGGAGCCAATAGCGGTGCGTGATGTCCTCCCTCGTTCGAGAGAGAAACGCCAATCGGGTGTTTTCGCCGTTGGCGTAACTCTTGGCAAGAAGAATGGTAAGGGATGAGAGGAGGGGAGGGGTAAAGGAGATAGGGGTGGCGCGACGACTCGACGGCTCTACCTGCCTGCCCGGCTGATAAAGACAGACAGACTGTCTTCCGTGCCAGATCATACCAGCTTTTGCTAAGACGACGACCCCCAGTGTGTAGTACAACCACACCTCTCTAGTCTCGGTAGCCACCTACCTCCGCCGCTCACTTATACCCACTTTACCAGCAACGCAGCGATGCGCTTCGACGCCTTTCTTCGGATTACACCGTTGCCCTTTAAACATCGTCTCACCTCGCCTCGCTCCTTCCACCGACATCAATGGTTCCCTCGCGTAATTAACTGAAGAGGAACACAAATTACGTTCCACCGATAGGTACGTCTTCATCGCTATGTAGATTCAAATATACCCATATCTCAAATGTTCTTGAAGATGATGTCAAATGACTGCTTCAGAACGTTGCTTTCCAATGTTTCGATACATTGTCTTATTTTATTTGTATAATATATAAAACCTACATTTCTCCTTTAATTACTTTTTAATTTAAATGAAGTTTATTTTATCTTTTGTACTCTTATTCTATATTGTTATCATATCGTTTTATATATATACGTATAATCCTATTGCCTTTATGACGGAATGTTATACATATTCTTCTTCTATTAAACTCTCTTTTTATGTAGAGAGTATATTATGTAGAGTGATTCATTTTCGTATCGAATATTTGTCTAAAATACTCATTCATCAATAAATTTGCCAATCGATCTTATCACACACATATCCGCAAATACTATTGACAAATCTCAAACTGCCGAGAATTTGATTAAATTCTTAAATGTGATGGCCGGTAAGACTTAATTTGTTGTTTGCTGTACGACATGAGTTTAGTGTTGGCGCACGTGTCACGCCATATGACGAACGTGTATATCACAGTGTCGCATGCAAGTACTTATGTGACACTCAGAAGAGTTTAAGCTTAACACGAAGTACCTACGTGTCAATACAATCTCAATGACGACAGACCAACAATTGATCAAGACAAAATTTTTATTAATTGATCAATATAAAATAAAAAAAGAAACAGAAACAGTACTTATACTTTCGTTACTTTTACGCTTTATTTTTAATATAAAATAGTAAAATATTTATTTAATAAAAAAAGAGTAAAATTATTTTCTCGTGTAAAATGACGCAGAACGTTTCGCAAATATTTTTGTAGTAATGTAAGATTACGTATGTACTATACGAGTAAGTTATAAATTGTTTATAATACTTAAAATATACTAAATTTATATTTACTGTGAACAAAAATATAATGTATTTATTATTAGTTTAGTTTTTTCAATTTCAAATTTTTATGTAAGTTTCTCTCTCTCTCTCTCTCTCTCTCTCTCTTCGCTCTTTAACTCTCTTTCTTTCTCTCACTCTCTCGCTCGCACTCTTATTTTAACTAAATTACTTCATATTTTATACTGCTAAAAATTTTATCTGTAAGAATTACACAGAGTCTTTTTCCAATGTCCAACATGAGAGAGAGAGAGAGAGAGAGAGAGAGAGAAAACCAACAACACAAAATATCCAACTAGATTAAAAAACAGACCACTATGACAATTGCGCTGCCACTCTATCAAATTCATTTACGTACATTCGCGTTGTCTACACACATAGTCCAGCGCGGAGAAGCGATGTTTTATGCCGAACGCGTTGTGTCTATAAAAATAAAGAAAGCACAGTTCTTCATTATAGTCGAGTAATCTCGTTTCCATTCGTAAAGTGGAAACTTTGCACTGTTGGTCCGAGTCACATTACACCCTCTTCGTCGCTCATATCCGTAACATATAACCACCCCTCTCTTCCCGTGTCCATAAGTTTTTCCATAGCAAGGGGAGCTACGACGGACAATATATCAGTTTACAATGATAAAAAGCAAACACAGGAAATAACGCGAGGAATTACTGAACCAAACAATATGTCCCCTGTCTCTAGAGAGACGGGACGAATTTCGAGCAGGCTGTCTGCGCCCCGACCAGCATCCGACGGAGGGTGTGTCGTGCACATTTTCCTCACAATACGGCCACGACCGTTTTATTTTATGGAGGTGATATCATGTCGGCAACATTGAAAATTGTCTCATTATCGCGTGCTAAAACGATTCGATGACATAATACTGATGCCTCATTAAAACGTTGTTCGTTCCGCGCGATAATTAAAAGCACGTTTGCAAATTCGAACTTTTTCAAAAATAAACGAAAAATTGGAACTTTTTAAAAAATAGACGAAAAATTCTACTTTACTAGTTAAATAATTGTCCAATTATATTTGTTTTAATGCAAATAATTCATGTATATATTGTCCTATTGTCATGTCTTGCTTATATTTAATATTTTATCTTCATTACATATCATTTAACAACTTTTAATAACAATAAAATTTATTGCTTATTTCAAAGAAATTCATTTTTATTAAGATTTTTAATTAAAAGTCTCGAAAATTAATATTTTCCTTACTATCTAATATTTTGTATCTTAAAATTATTATAAATTAAAATTTGTAAATAAAAGTACGCCTGAATTGACTGTTGATACTGTATAATATTAAATTATAAATTAAAATTTTTTAAAGTTCTATTACAATCAATAATAAAAAATAAAAAAGAATAGTAATTGTTTTAAAGTATGTATATTAAGTGTTACATACGTATATTAACAAGTACATTTTGTGAAATAAGAATAATAAAAGTAAGCAAGGAACATTATAAATATAACTAATGTTCTTAAATAAAATTAATATTTTTTTAAAACAACACATTAACCAGCGAGAAATGACCCATCGAATTGATATCGAATCGACATCGAAAACATACATCGAAAACTGATTGAAATACTCATCGATTTCGATTGATTTATGTCACAGCTTTCGATGAATTTTCGACACTCAGAACAATTTCGATTCAATATCGATTCAATTTCGATTCAATATCGATTATTTGACATTTTGTTTAAATATTTTTGTATTTATAAAGTTACTTTTAAAAGCTGTTTCTTCACTATGTATCTTCAACTGGGATATCAGAAATGAGAAAATATATAATCATTTTTGGAAAATACGTTAAACTACATTAATATTTTACAAATTTTATTTTACAATAAAAAATAAAAATATTTGCAACGTACATTTATATAAAAATAAAAATTTTGCAACGTACATTTATATAAAAATTATTTTCAAGTAAATAGTTGTCAGTACAAAAAATAGACTTATAGGAAATATATCAAAAACTCCTTATTTAACAAGTTTCCAATATATTTTTAACAAAATAATTATTTTATTGGGTTGATGCATAATTATCCGCCGTTTTTTAAACAATATTTATTATGAAAAAAGACACATAAAAATTTAACAGAAACATGTTTAAATGATTATTCTGGAGCATATCACCTAAACATAGAAGAATATTTTTATAAAACAAAAGTAAACAAAACGCCAATTTTCACTAAAAAAAACGCGCCTACATGAACGGCGGATAATTATGATCGAATCTGTTTTGTATATTAATAAATGTTAATACTACTACTATTATACTGTTTAAATATTTAGTTACTTATTTTAACTTGTTTATTAGATATATAAATATAATATTTTATTTTAATTTTCGACAAAATTGACAAATTATAAACAAGAACTTTGCTGTTGAAATTTTTTTCAATTAAAGCTGCGTTCTGAAATTTACTGCCAGTATTGAAAATAGTTCATGTTACGTATACTATAGAATTCCAATACTGACAATGCATTTCGGAATACAGCCTAAGTATAAAATTCAGCAAATCAAAATAGTGTCGAATTGATATCGAAATGATGAAATATCGATATTTTACTTTAAAAAACATAAAATTTGCTTATTTAAGATCTTGATGATGAATACGTATCACAAATAATATTTATCTTTAAAAAATGTCATAAAACATACACTTCGAAATGAACTTTAAATTTCGATCATTATTTTGACTCGATGAAATATCGATGATTTCGATGACATCGAATTCGATTTGATGTCGATTCGATGGGTCATTTCTCGATGGATATAATTAATAATCTATAATGCGCCATATGTTTTATGTTTCTAATGATTAAATCGCCTCAATCTTTGATTCACAAATAGTCAGTATGAAAAGTAATTAAACATTAGCATTTTTGTAAGTGTCTTTTATGTGAGAGATGCTATGTAAGCACCACCATGAAGTAAACTTGAGTATCTACAGCATAAAAGCGCGACAGTGAGTATAAATATGACTACAAGTAAAGAAGCCTGCCCGAGATAGTGGTTTTTCTTCGGTCTGAGCATTTCGTAGGCGTTGTGCTTTCAGCCAGAAGCTCGCTTCGTCTCGTAGAGATTTGTGCGGTTTGTGCTCCGCGAATCCACTTCTATCTCTTTCTCTCTCTTTTCCCTTTTCCCACCTATATCTATCTGTCTGTTTTTCTCTTAGTCTGTTTTTGCTATTCATAGACCCAAGGTAACGTCTATCTCCCTCGGTACCACATGCACACAAACCACCGGTAAGAAGTAGACAATTCACAATTAGCAAACACAAACACAGAACTACGAGTGGCTTCAAGTTGCTTGAAACGCGATGACAGCGAGTTTAGCCGGAAGCAAGGTGGGGTGAAGGCTTCTGGGATGCGAAACGACTAGTTCGGCGGTCCCTGAGCGTCAACCTCCACTACGGAATCCTCATCTCTTGTCCCGCCTCCACAGTGCATATACGGGGTATTCCTTAAGTAGTTGCTCATTTTATAGTTGACTGATTATACCTTATAAATTAACTGGATAGTCTTTTATTATTCTAAAATCAAATAATATATTTAAAAAATTAAGAAATTATTATTTCAAAACTTTATCGGAAAAAATTTTTTAAATAAAATATATTTTTAAAAATTATCTTGAAGCTTAATTAATTGTAAAATCTTATCAACAGTTTATATCTTTCTATATCTACACTAAAAATTTATTTTTATATCTAATATTAATTAAGTAAAAACATGACAATTATTACATTAATTTGTAAATATAATTTTAAATTTTTAATCTAATATTTAAAAATTGTAAAAAATTCAGATTTTATAAAATGTACAGGAAGGTTGCTAAAATAGGAACGTTGTCTAAATTAGCTTTTGTGTTTCTTAATATGCAAGTATTTTAAATAATTCAGTCACGTGTCTATGGCAATGTCATAAACCAGTAGGTATTACACTGACTCAGCGGTCAGTAAGCAGGAATACATAATTACAGTATTTTATTAAACAAAATTACCGTAATTATGTTATGTTTGTGTAGTTTATTAATAATTGCAGTAATTATAATTATTGTGTTACGGATCTTGAGCTGCTGTAGAGAATACAAATAAATAAAATTTTCTAGTATATTTTACAAGTACTTTTTATTTTAGCTATAATTAACTATATGTTATAAAAGTAATGTTTAAATTTATGTTCGTGTATCACCATCTTTTTATTTATGAGGACTAATTACCTAAATTGGACCATCATGTTTCCTAAATTGGACTTGTTTTGAGAAAATCCAATTAGAAAAATTAGAAGATTATTAGCAAAGTTAATAATTCTTTCTCTCCAAAACCAATGGTCGAAACGTCGTGGATACAAATAAAAACATTATATAGTCAGTTTGTCGTCAAATAATACTCTTCTTTTTGGATTATTAATCACTGGCAAAGAGAAGATTTCTTTTCTTAGTTAATAATACTTTTTTCAATTTCTACAATAAATAATATACACTATATATAGTACACCCATGACCTACAGTACATACACTAGAGCATGTCTTCTTTCTTTTCACACAATTTCTTTAGACACAATTTCCTGATATATATTACTTATTATAAAAATTGAAAAAATTATTAATTTTGCTAACAGTCTCTTAAAATAAATCTCTACTATTTAATATTTTTCACTATACAAGTGTTAAAAATTAAAAAGATTACACAAAAACACCTTTTTATTTTCCTTAGCTTTTTAATTATTTTTTATTATTTTATCTTTTTATTATTTTTATTATTTTATTTTTATTATTTTTTTTTTTTTAATTGTTATTTATAGTTTTTCTTTCCTGATCCAATTTAAGTAACTGCGAGTTTAAATTAGGCAAACGATTTCTCAATTTGGAACATTTACCTAATTACCTAATTTTTATTTTATGTTACAATAAGAGAGAATATATTTTAAAATATTAACTAATAAAAGTTCATAAATGAATATTTTACATTTTGTTTTAATTGAATACTTAATTAAGGTATGGATTAAGAAAATTTAAAACTGATCCAATCTTTCTCTTATCAACTATAAAACAACAATTTGCAACTAGAAGTTAGGTTACATCCTTACAAATTATATGTTATTTACCTTTGTGCATTATCAAGCACAAAATTCAATAAGTAAAAATATTATTTAATATTAATAATGAATAAATTGCTATATTGAGGTGCATGTTTATCGATCTTTCTTGTTCACGTACACCCGTTATATCGCATCAGACTCTCACCGTTGCGTTGGAACACTTGAAGCTCCGACCAGTTACGGCAACAATAGGCTTTGTCTTCGCACCGTCGGCGCTCGCAAATTGGTAGAAATCTTGATTAAAGGTGCAATTCTCTCTGTTGTTGACTGCGGCAGCAAATATGAATTGCACCCCCGATGCTCTCGTCTCTTAGACGAAAATGAAAGAAAATGTGTCCTTAATCGCACTTGCACAGAGGATCAATCAATGATTTCAATTGTATTACAATTACTGAAGTTAAACAAATTGTTCTGTCTTCTACGATAAACAAAATATCTTAATAATTTATTTGAAATTTACTTGAAAATATAGTTTTACTGCTAATTTAGAATTTATAATCTTGTATTATAATTGAAAAAAAAAACACTTAAAATTTTTTAATAAATGATAATGTATTAACGTTAATTTGTGTATTACATTTCAAGATAAAACAATATTATTCAAGAGTAATAAAAGAATTTTTCAAGTATAAGGAAAAGACTTGTGTGTGTGTGTGTGTGTGTGTGTGTGTATGTGTGTGTGCGTGCGTGCGTGCGTGCGTGCGTGCGTGCGTGCGTGCGTGCGCGCGCGCGCGCGTGTGTGTAATATATGTATATTACTTACATCTATATTTTTCTTCTTTACCTATTCCTCCTGATTAGAATATTCCAAAAAGATTCCATACAAATACACAAGAAAATACGCAAAATGTTCTTTGAAGTTTTAATAGTCTGTAGTATGTGTTTATAATATGTATAGAATATTATTACACTATTATGTAAAATAATAAGAATATTTACATTCTAATTAATGGAATTTTCTATAGATTTATAAGAATATTTATATTCACAAAATAATATAACTTTTTGAATGTTCTATGATAGGAACGTAGAAACTCCGAAGTATCCAGTGAGAAATCTAGGAATATTCAAACATTTTGAGATTTTATTCTGCGAATCTTCATAATATATATGTTGTGCTGTCTGAATATTGAAATTCATCAGAATACCATGTGTTGCTAAGATTGGTTACTGTGTTTGTCCTATACTAAAAAATTTTTTTAGTATGGAAAAAATTTTTCCAAGAAAATTTTTTCGGAATTATATCGGGATGCAATTCTGTACAAGTTATCGGTTCAGTAATTACTGACGTTTCGTCGGTTGCGCGATCGACAACTATCGCTCGATGGTATTCTGTACATCACTTGTTCGCTTGCAAACGATGGAAGTAACCCCAAAATTTTTATTTGTTAGTGTACACTCTGAACAAAATGTTGGAAAAAATATTTTTCAGCCAATAGAATTTCCGGTCTACAGGAATGTGACCGGATGTGTACAGTCAAGATTAAGTGACAGTTAAAAAAAAAATTTGAAGGAGAGAAAAGAAAAAGTTGTTTGTCGCACAAATGAATTGCTTTGCTTTTTGCAGAAAAGGAAAGAATTAATTTATTTTTAGAGAAAACATAGTATTCAAATTTTTATGAGAAAAGAGGTGAAAACTCAATACGTTTTTATTTTTCAAGACGATTGTAAATGTCTAGCTTTAATAATTTTTCTTTATATTGTAAGTGCTTTATTTTATATTCTAATTCTTGTTCCTTTATAGCGATCAATCTTTCTTTGCACGCTACTCGGCTCTCTTCTAAAGCAATCTCCTTCGCCTCATTTTGTACAGTGAGTTGCACTGCATTTGTCAAACTCTGAAACATATAAGATAGAACGATCATTAGAAATTATTATAGTTTATTTATTGTGAAATTTCATAACACACCTTTTTTCACTTCAGTGTAACGCAACAAATAAAACATTACCTCAAGTGCTTTTACATTTTGTTTTGCTATTTCACTAAAATACGAACGGGCTGGATCCATACTTGTCGATGTACGATTTGCTTCTCTCTAAAAAAAACCAATTAAAGTTTATAATAAGCTAAAAATTATAAAAATTAAGAATTCATCAGCAAGGAAAAATTTATTCAGAATTATTTTCGGTTTTAACTTCGTGTATACATATGTAAGAATAATAAGATACAAACTTATGCAAAGTTTTAGATGTTTCTCTAAGAATTTTTCGCTCGTTTCTCCGGACGATCCGGTTCTTTGAAATTATTGGCAGATTCCGTATCTGGGTGCAGAGATTGGACAACATCTTTATACGATAATGTATGTATGTTTGCATTATCCCTTATATTTTCGTCTGCAACATGATCGTGATAAGAAAGGACAAAAAATACAATTATAATTTCCATAATTATCATAGGTTATATATGATGTTACGATATAGGTAAATATTCGGTTTTACACACCACCTCCAATGACCTTGACCTTGACATATGTTGTGAAGTTCATCCTCCTGAGTGACTTTCAGAAGGTTTTAGCCGTCGCTCGTTTTTTTATTAAAAAGTTATTAACAAAAAAGAGTTTGGAAAATAGTGAATTTAGAACACATCCACACACGCGCGCGCGCGCGCGTGCGCACACACACACACCGAAGGGGGACGCGGGGGGCCTTTGCGTGGAAAGTCGTAAGGATGTGGAAATCGCTTCTCAAAAATTAACATGTTGAAGAAAGATTTCACAATTTATTTATTAGTTGATGTTGTAGAATTGTTTTCGTACACAAGTGATATGAGATCTTATTTCGGGCCGAAATTCCACGCGAAATGTGTGCGTGCGTGCACGCGTGCGTGTGTGTGTGTGTGTGTGTGTGTAGAGGAATGTGTTTCAAATTCACTATTTTCCAAACTCCTTTTTGTTAATAACTTTTTAATAAAAAACGAGCGACAGCATAAACCTTCCGAAGGTCATTCAGAAGGATGACTTTGACAACATATGTCAAGGTCAAGATCATTGGCGGTGGTTGTATAAAACTGTATTCAAAATAACTGCTATATTTTCCAAACTTTTTTGTTAATAACTTTTTAATGAAAAACGAGCGACGGCTAAAACCGTCTGAAGGTCACTCAGGAGGATGACCTTGACAACATGTCAAGATCATTAAAGAGTGGTGTGTAAAACCGAATATTTACTGCGATATGTACTACATCAACTTAATAGTAACTTTAATATATCTTACTATTTATAGATTCATCTTCTGAATCCAATAGATGTGCTATCGTGGAGATGTGGAGGCAAATTCAGAGCTCTTTCTTCTCCATTCTCCAATTCCATAAAATATTCCTGCAGAAGAGAAGCATAAAAGTTGACTATTAAATAAACAAAGCAATCAACTATTTTAAAATTTAAATTAAAATTTTGGGAAATATTACAGAAAAGCGATAATGGAAAAATAGTGTGAGAAATCTATGGTAGAAAGTATAGTTTGGTGAGTATAAGATAAGCAGTGTGATAGAATCTTTATAAAAAGATAAAGTAATTTAAATAAAATATTGTTGCTATTATGGTTTACCTCTTCTTCTAGCAAATTGTCAGGGCACTGCGTGCCTTCTACATATTCAACGCCTATGCAGCTGATAATACGTTTGTCCATTTTGCTCCGGCGGTAATCGGAAAATTACCGGTGCGGTTTTTTTTTCCTCAACATTGATGCTCTCTTTGAAGCACCCTTGAAGCACCTCTTTAGATCTCGCCAAACCTTTGCATAAAAATAATCGAATCAAGTAAAATTATATGCAGAAAAGTACAAGTTTTTGTCGTAAACATTTTGGAATTAGGAAGAATTTCTCAATTACTGTTTGCCATTGCTTTGTCATTTTTGGCGCACCACTCGACAAAGAATTTAGCATGTTGCCAATTTGTCCCATTGTTGCACTTGGTGCAGTCTCCCTTCTTTCGTTAAAAATTTGGCTGCTACAAATTATGAATGGGATTCCATGTATTTAACAAGTGCTTTATATTGAATTGTTAAAGTTCTCGAAGTCTGACTTTTTTTAATGCTATAAATAAAAAATTTAATAACATAAATTTTAATTTATTATTATAAAATTTGATTGCTCTCATTTTTTCTTATATCTTTTGAGAATAAACAATAATAATAATAATAATGCAAATAAAATAATATATATTAAATAATATATAGCATACTATAAATAATTGAGTTATTTTAATAAAATAATGTAATAATTATCATTAAGCAATGTGATGTACATTGATAAGTTCAGAATCCATAGCGACTGGTGAGAATAATATATTATAATTACATATATGTATGTATGTTACCATGCAATAAATATATGGTATGTGTGTGTATTAGTAATGTGCAATGCTGTGCGCGTGCGTGCGTGTGTGTGCGTGCGTGCGTGCGTGCGTGCGTGCGTGTGTGTGTGTGTTACCATGCAATAAACATTTGGTAAAATTTGAAAAATACTGCACTTTTGCGTGGAAAAAAACCATCTTCAATTAAAAAAGAACAGAATGCCGGCCTTAGCGGACTAAACTTTTCATACATATTTTTTGGTGTGAGTAATTACATTAATGTGAGTATTTACATTATGCCATGCTGTCGAGCAATAAATCTATCTTGAATACATCTCGCAACCGCGACCCTTTGATAACCGATTCCTCGTGTTCTGCGTCATTCATATTCAGCTGCTTCCACATTAATGTGGCTGTTGATGGTTGATGTTCTCTAGTTGATTCTCTTGGATATGATAAAAAATTCTCATGTTGTGTAAGACAGCACAAGCATTGGCAATTTTTCCAGCTATGCTTGGCTCATACATCAACCTTCTTTCTGCTGACAAACACTTAAAGGTATTCTTCCAAACACCAAAAAATCGTTCAACGCAACCTGACACTACAAAGATCATTATTGTAGCGGAATCTGGGAGTGCCTGGTGCTTCATGCTTCAATGGGGTCATAAGCCACGGTTCCAAACCGTATCCATCATCACCTGCACATATTATTTCAAAATTATTTACATTTAATAGTTAGAAATTCTTGACTTAAATAAAGGCTGACTTACCAATCACCTAGAGGTTACGTTCGCTATTATCGAATCGTCATTACATAACTCGTCAAACAGATGAATTGGAACAGATGTACACGTGTCTTGTCCCAAGGTATCAAGCATTTACGTTTAAAATATTTAAATCTGGGTCGTATATCTAGAATTAAAAGAATTACATTAAAAAATTGTACTTCTTTCATTATCAGATAATGTATAAAAAATATTTGTTATTATACTTACTACTTGAAGCCATTTAGCATATGATCTTCCCAATGATTTACATATGCTACGTCATGTTCTTTCGGTGTTTTAATATGTATATGATTGCAGTCGATTGCTCTGATTGTACCTTTAAACAGTTGAAGTGCATGTCGAAATTTTTCTTTCGCCCTGTGTTTCTTGATTAGTCATCGGAAATCCTCCATCGCCACAATAATAAATCATTTATTACTTCAGTCACTTGATGCATACAGTGACTCATGGAAAGCTGGGTTATAGCAACATCCCATTGCACGTTAGTAGTAGCCGACCGTATAAAATCAAAAAGCTGTTAATACCTGTTAATAAAAATATATTCATATAAATTCGCTGTATTTTTTTTTTAATTTTATATTTAAACAAAATAATTTTTATCTGGCGATCTACATTCAGGACAGATGAATGTTGACGTTGGAGTCTGGGTTCCAAAGTATCCATTAATTCCATCACAATGTCAGGATTTATCCAATAAAAATTAATGAATTCATTGTTGGGTAAATCAAAGGGATCATAGTTTTCTCTCTATTCTTTTCTTACAACACACCTCTCCTATCGCTCAATTTGGATGTTTAAATCGATAAATTCATTGTATCCAAGATACTCTAAGGTCATATTCAATGAAAAATATGCAAAAAGGAGGAACAGCTAATCTGTATATAATATGAGAAATTCTAAATGAAAATATATGAGTGCTTTAGTGGTGGTGTTTTTTATACTTTCTCATTCATATGGCAACGAAGTAAGACGAGAGGTTAAATAAGAATACAAGAGCAAAAAATCATTTTTTAGAAATAATTTTATAAAAATGATTGTTTAAAATTATAGGTATCTCATGTAAATCCGGTTAATGAATAATCCACCTTCAAAAATTATGCATTTATAGAACCTTTATAGAACCACATACCATCAAATCATTATTTACTTTTTTTTTCATCGTTTATGGTTTCTGCATACAGGACGCGTCGCTTCTTACCAAGCGGGAAACACAAGGTTTGTTCGCGTCGCTTGCCCCAACATGCTCCTACTCGCTCCAATACGCTCCAAACTATAGTATTACGTTACGTATACTATAGATTGGAGCGTATTGGAGTGAGTAGGAGCATATTGGGGTATTGCGACGCGAACAAACCCACAGACTAAGGCGGGGAGCACAGACTTTTGCATAATGCATAATACATATGCATAAGAAATTCGATTGGTCGAATTTTTTATGCACATGCTAACGGACCAATCAGATTTCTTATGCATATGCGTTATGCGTTATGCAATGGTCTGTGCTCGGGCCCTTAGGCGGGGAACGCCTAACTTAAATTTAAGATCGTCTTAAGTTTATCTTTAGATGCTTTACGAATCAGTTCATTGGCTACGGAGTATCTGAAGATAAACTTAAGACGGTCTTAATTATAAGACCCGACTATGAATACCGGCCTTAAGCGGGAAACACAAGGTTTGTTCGCGTCGCTTGTCCCAACATGCTCCTACTCGCTCCAATACGCTCCAAACTATAGTATTACGTTACGTATACTATAGATTGGAGCGTATTGGAGTGAGTAGGAGCATATTGGGGTATTGCGACGCGAACAAACCCACAGACTTTTGCATAATGCATAATACATATGCATAAGAAATTCGATTGGTCGAATTCCTTATGCACATGCTAACGGACCAATCAAATTTCTTATGCATATGCGTTATGCGTTATGCAATGGTCTGTGCTCCCCGCCTTAGGGCTATCACACACAAAATACATAGCGTAGCATAAACATAACATAAGACCGCTGGACCAATAAACACCTAGAAAAAAGTCGCCATATTGATTTACATAAGATGCGCATTGGTCCAGCGGTCTTATGTTATGCGTATGCTCTGTTATGCATTTCGTGTGCGATGGGCTTTAGGACTATCGATAAGGCGGGGAGCACAGACTTTTGCATAATGCATAATACATATGCATAAAAAATTCGATTGGTCGAATTCCTTATGCACATGCTAACGGACCAATCAGATTTCTTATGCATATGCGTTATGCGTTATGCAATGGTCTGTGCTCGGGTCCTTAGAGCTATCGCACACAAAATGCATAGCGTTGCATAAACATAACATAAGACCGCTGGACCAATGCGCATCTTATGTAAATCAATATGGCGACTTTTTTCTAGGTGTTTATTGGTCCAGCGGTCTTATGTTATGTTTATGCAACGCTATGCATTTTGTGTGCGATGGCCCTTAAGGTGCATTTTCACGAGCCGCTGAAACCGATCGTTTAAGCGACAAAAAGGGTCACGTGACGACTTTTGTCGCTGAACTATACAACATTAACTTTTGTACATGAAAAAGGGTAGAAGCGACAAAGTTGAAAGTGGAGAACGGCTGTCATCGCGATGGTTTTATTTATATCGTTTTTTTATTGTTTTATATACATTTATTTTATTTATGTTTTTTTATACAATTTATTTATTAATATACATTTAATTTAGTAATTACATTTTTCTTATTGTACAATGCATTTACACAATGTTAAAAGATATTGACACTTTACTATAAGTATTGTTCTGAAGGAACAATATAATAAAAAAATACTTACGGTTTCTGTAAGCACGAGTCACGTAAAAATGATAAATTATCATAGTGCTGCCATTTGCTTTTTTTAGTAGGTCTTTCTGATCCACTTGCTACCGATTCACTGCTAATAATTCTTCTATATGTATCGTGCATTGCTTTGAATTTTGTCTTTGCTTCGGTCGCTGACAATTTTCCTAGAAAACATCATATTTTATTATCGGATTTATATTAATAACCATTCAGTTGTATATATTCTTATAATGATTTTCTTATTCATTGAATATATTTTCCTTTTGCTTACCATTTAAAGCTTCAGAAACTTCTTCCACAATTGTGCAGTTGCTTTTCTGCTACGGCACGACAGATCCACTTGTGGATTCCATAAAGCTTCGCGCATATGTACTTCAAAAATTAGTTGCTCTTCTACTTCGAGCAAATTCTGTTTTTCTGCAATACTCAATTTTTTTCTTATGTTTTTTCTTTTATTTATGTTCGGTACGGAATGGAACCGTGAGGCGGAAAGACGGAATCACAAACACGCACACGCAAAATAATTTCACACGCAAGTTTTGAACACAGAGTAACAAGAGTATATTTAACACAGTCAAAGAATGTCAGAATAAAGTAATATATACAAGGCTATTTACACTGGTTTTTTGACCGTTCAACACTTTCAGCTCACACTACGAGGCACGGACAGTGCGAGTCCGCGGTGAACCGCACGGAGCGCGGCCGAGAGCGGTTGAGGCGCGTGCGAATACGAATTTCGCGAACGCGAGGAGCAAGCGACTCCAATACGGTGAGCGTGCACGACGCGAGCAAAGAAGGCGACTTTGCTATCGCGCGGATAAGTCACAAGAGGATAAAGAGCGATTATCCTCAAAGGCGTGCGAATAATTGCGTGATTCTATGAACTATGAAAATGCGGGTCATACCTGAACGGATCTAAGCAGACTGGCCCTCGTCCCCACCTCGCATTCGCTTTTATACCGTGCTTTTCTGGAATGTTCCTTCCTGTCGTCACTTCCTCTTGAAGGAAATGACGACATAAAAAGAACACTCCAGAAAAGCCCGGAAAAGTCTATATAAATATATCTACAAAAATATAATTTGACATAAATAATTGGGGACGATGACAAGGCTTTTTGAATTTAGGAAAACGGCAGCGTCGCCGTTTCGCTACTTTAGCGCGCTCCGCGTGAGCGCGGCTAAGTCCGAAAATGTAATGATAGCGGGACGTAAGTCCCGCGTACAGCGTGACTGGAGAGCAACGACAGTAATGCGTGCGATAGAACACACATCACTGCCGCTACTCTCCACGTATATCATTGCTGCATTACACCACCTGTGTTGCACAGGCCATGCAACACAGGCGATGCAATGCAGCGTGATGAGGGCTTGGCGGAGCCCTTCGTTCGCTCGCGAACAATTTATTATTGATGGACTTTCTTGAACTGTTATTTCTTGATTCTCAACCAGACTTCGTCTCAGTATACTTCCATCTTCTATAAATTGTTACACAATATTATAGGACATATATATTCTTTTAAATATATAACAGTTATTTATTTATACTACATTTACATACCGCACATAGGATAAAAATAGCAAGTATTTTCATCAATGTAGTATTGAGCATATCCTTGAAGGCACTCGTGTTCTATGAAATTATCATCACATATGATTTCGCACAGTCCGCATGTCATGACTGGCCTCGTGAATATCTACAACACAGAAATATTTATATCTCACAAATTGTATATGTCAGAAACACTGACATATTTTCTCTTTTATGTTTTAAAATATAAACGGCTTTATTATTTCAATTTAAAACAGAAAATTCATATAAAAGATATTACAAGTTATTTTGATCAAGCAGAATTTGTTTCTTTTAAACACTATAAAAAGAACTTTTTTATACTTTTATATACTTACTTCTTCATCTACATCTTCCTCGAATAGATTCATCTTTGCAGCCCTGTTTGCAGCATTGCTTCTTTAATGTTCTTTAGGAGTTCCCAGTTCTGCAAGGTTATGTGCACACAACATACTAAGGTTATGTATCTTTCTCGATACACACAATAAACACAGCGTTTGAGCGATAACGCTTTGTAGTTGAACCGGTTCAAATTACAAAATTGTAGCCGCTGGAATACGAGCGACAAATCTGTCGCTTCAATCGCTTGTTCTAGCGGCACGTGAAATCGCACCTTTAAGGTGCGAATTCATTGCAGCGAGAAATCGTTGGCGACTTTCCCCCTCCATCCCAATCTCGTAGTAGCTGCTAGTAGCAGCGACAAATCGTCGAAGTTCGGCCTGTCCGAACTTCAAGCGACAAGTCGACACATCGTGACAAATGATAAAATATTATATTGCTAATATTAGAAAGTGGATGTAGAGCAAAAAGCGTCTCACGAAAAACGGCGGCATGGGCCCTCTCAGGCTTCTCTCTGTTAATAATAATAATGTATTTGCCTATTAATAATGTATTGCCTATTAATAATGATAAATTTATTTATTTTATTTATTTATTATTTGTTTGATTAATAATGTTAATATACAATATATAATGTTGCAAAGATAATAAATAATTTATACTTAGTTTAATAATTTATACTTAGTTTATGCTTAGATAATAAATAATTTACACTTAGTTTAAAATAAATAATATTACTAACAATAAGATATAAAAATACGTAAATCACTTATTTATGCCTATTATATTGCCACGGTACTGATCCTTCATTATAAAAGAATTCGCAAAATTCATTCAAATTCATTCTTTTTGTAATTCCGCTTCTTTTGCATTCTTTGCAACTCCAACATTACAGCAGTTGCTATCATTAACCGTCGCTTCCTGATTGCTCTTGCTACTGCTGTTCCTAAAATATTTGTACAAACAGCGGAATACAAACGGAATATTAACATTTAGTCGTTAGCGATTTGTCGCCACATGAATATGTAGCGGGAGAAAAGCGACAGATACTTGTCGCTAGCGTCATTTCTCCCTCCACTTCTCCAAGTCGCCAGCGATTTCTCGCTGCAATGAATTCGCACCTTAAAGGTACAATTTCATGCAGCGAAGCTTCGCTGGCGAAGTTTCCCCACTCCGCCGAAAACGAGCAGCGAAGAAACGCTCTTCGCTAAGCCCTCTTACCTTTTCATGGAGCGAAGCTTCGCCAGCGAAGTTCCCCCACTCCGCCGAAAACGAAGCAGTGAAGAATCGCTCTTCGCTCTTCGACCTTCGCCCTTCGCAACGAATTTTGTCACTATTTTAATAATGAGGGAGCGGTGCCATGGCAATATAATCGTCCAAGTTAAAAATAAACAATATTTTCAATTAAAATGTTATTTTTATTTCATTATTTTAATTTTCAAAAACATTTCTATCACAGGTACAAGCAGCAAAGCGGAAAACAAAACATTTCCTTTTATCTCTTTCTTCTTTTTGTATCCGTTATTATTTTTAATATGTTTAACATGACTTCGTCCAGTAATTCCGGGTCTATTTCGCGAAGTTGGGCAACTACCAAATTTCCAATTAATGCAGGTTTATCAGTCATTTGTGGAGGAGGTATAATTTTATTAATTTGATCCATATTGAGAGATACTGGAAGAGCTAGAGAATCGGCAATTCGATCCAGAGGATCTTCGGTTGTGCGACGCTTATTCATTCCTGTACAAATATTCATTGCATTAAAGGTAAGTTCATTTTCATGTTGCTTATTTTATTTGACATGAAGGTTTGTTCGCGTCGCAATACTCCAATATGCTCCTACTCACTCCAATACGCTCCAATCTATAGTATACGTAACGTAATACTATAGTTTGGAGCGTATTGGAGCGAGTAGGAGCATGTTGGGGCAAGCGACGCGAACAAACCCGAAAATATATTCATCAAATAAATTTTATTGATATGAACATACGTGATACACGACCAGTGCTGCTGCTGCTGCTATTGTAAAGCGAGGTCGTCTCTAATGAATCAGAATCATCACATTTTGACAGCTCAATATTGCTGATAGTTCTGTAATAAAAAAAATTCGATTATTACACACGTATAATAATAATAATTATTATTATCATTACTATCATATTATATATGCATACCTGCTCTCTAGCTGCAGATCACGTAAAAACTGCGTACGTTGCATATGTAGCCACGGTTTTTTCCCACTCTTTGCAGCAGATCCACTCGCTACTTGCTGATCCTTTTTTAAATGAGCTCGGTAAGAATCCGACCGATTTCCATTTCCTTTTCATTGAATCGATGGAAAGTGTTCCTTAAAATAAACAGAAATACATAATTCGATAAATCAGTGTTTCGATAATTCAAATAAACCTGACAACTGTAAAGTCGTTACAATATTAACTCTCTTAACAATATTACCATCCATAGCTGCAAACACTTCTTCCCAAAGCTGTTTCTTTATTTGTGGACTGCGTTCAGCCAGAGGTAGTTTAAAATTCCATAATCCTGGTCGTTGGGAAACTTCATCAATTAGTTGTTCTTCCATAGCTATTTTTGTTGTTTCAAAATTCGTCGGTTTATTATGCTGTACTGCATGTGGTGCATTGTGTTGTGAATTTACTGCACGTGGTGCATTTTGTTACGACGACAACCTCTGTACCATCAGTCATCAAGCTCTTGCGGACTATATCTCCATTCTTTGTACATAATAATAATAATAATAGTAATATTATTCAGAGATTAGTTACAGTAATTTTAATTGTAAAACTACAAAGGTACATTTTATAAATCATAAGCTATTGTAGTAAGTCATAAAATAATCTGAAAAAGGAGTAATTATACTCACCACACCGAGGGTAACAGTACAAATTCTCATCGACGAGATAGTGAGTATATCCCTCCAAGCATGAGTGATCCGGCAAATCATTCTTGTTAAAAATAGTCTCACATACGCCGCACGTGTATGAAATGTCCTAAAATATAAGCAATAAATATGGTATAGGATAAAATAAAACATATTCAATACAATGTATAAAAAATAGCGAAAGAAGTAATTGAATATGAATATTTAGTACTATATATACTATAAATATGTATTTATATATGCTCACTTCGCTTATGTTCATCGAATCACTTTCATCTGCCATCTCATCTGCCTTTAATAACTTAATTGTCACGTAACACTTGTCACCCAACGGTCACAAAAATCACAAAACGGTCAGAAAAATACGTTATCGCTAGTTTAAATAAGGTCGCGTTTGTTTTGCTGCGTTGCTTCGCTGATAGTTGAGCAATGTCGAACTATGAGCGTTCCTTCGCTGACTCGCTCGAATCGGCGGAGTGGGGGAACTTCGCCAGCGAAGCTTCGTTGCATGAAATTGTACCTTTAGGCTGCAATTTCACTATCAATCTGACGCTAGCGTCTAGCCAGTCGCGTGATCTTAGGCTGCTTTCACATGGAGCGTAACTTGCGTACGCGTAACCTACGCCAAACTCATCAACCAATCACATCGTTTTAGTTATCATACGCAAATTCATCTAGTTATTTAACGTAATGCCGATACGCCAAATTCAATTTTTTGCGTAAGCCGCCGAAAGTCTCATATAGGCATCAGTCAGATCAGTGTATTTGCGCGATTTGCATTGAAAAATGAACCAAATTCGGGTAACAAATTTTAACAAATTTTATATAAAATAAAAATTATCCATTCAATTTAGATGTAATTCATCGCTTGCACAATGTAACGAAATAATTTTAAGGTTATCTCTGGTTAAAAATATTTTCAGAATTTCTCATAATAATTTTTTAGATTTCTTTTTTTGAACTTTTCTGAAAGATGTGTCAGTTCTCATAGAAAATCTTAAAATTTTCTGAGAAAGTTTTAGAATTGTTATACGAATTGACGCATTTTTTAAAAATGTTCAGAAAAAGAAATCTAAAAATTGTTATGAGAAATTCTGAAAATAATATTCACCAAGTAAACCTTAAAATTATTTCGTTATATTGTGCAATGAATTATGTCTAATTGTAAGTATTGAATGAATATCTTATGACCCAGTGTGTCCAATCATTACTCTGTCATTTGCATGCTGGACGAGTTTGAGCAACCTGTTGTGACTTATGTATCTTTACTTACATATTTCTTTTTTAATACAGCACAAATGCGGATACTGTGGATGGCTTTTTAAATTTACCACAAACTTTGCTGAGCACGAGTGCTTCAAAGATTATATAGAAGAAAGAGATCACATCAATGTTGACGAGAACTATGTCGTTACAATAGGTATGATTACTATACATATCTTTTCACTCACTCATTTCAGTCTATTAAATAAATTAAATAATATAATTATTTAACAGTTAAAAACAATGCAATGGTTGACAAAAAAGAAAATTTAAACGAATGCTTAATTGAAGCAGTTAGAAGCAAACCTGGCTTATATGATCTTCGTGTACCTGCTTTAGAGAGGACAACGTTACGCAAAAAAGCATTATGGATAGAAGTGTCAAATATACTACAAGGTATATTTTATCATCTAGAAAAATATTTTCCTTATCTTATTGCATATATAAATAAATTTTAAAATAAATTATTTATCAAGGTTTCCTCAGTCCAGAAGAGGCTAAGGCTCGTTGGAAATATTTACGAGACAATTTTATAAAAGCTCGTAAGAAAGTTCGAGCGTATGTACCTAGCGGATCTAGCGCTAATGCCATTGAAAATAAATCAAAATTTCAATATTATGAGCTTATGGCTTTTCTAAACGATTCATTGCAAACACGGCCGTAAGTTCTTACTCTTTAATATTCTCATATATATTTCTATTATTCTGTCAGAAATTAAGAGAGTTTATCACATGTGTAATCCATTCATTATTATATTCTAGGACAGTGAGCTCGTTGACAGATGCTAGTGCTAAAAATAAAAATGATGAAGTAATTTCACTTGACACTGAAAACGAGCAACATGAAGATAATATTACAGCTGGGCCTTTAACAACTTTTCAAAGTTCGGATGACAATTCTCCTCAGACATCCTATGTTTCTTCACGAACATCTACACCTACATATATTTCTCCACGGACGTTCGACGATTCTATCGACATTCTTTCACAAACCACCACACCTACGAAAGATTTTTCATGTATTGAAAATAGAAGACCTACACAAACACGAGTTATAGGATCGAAACGTAGGTTTCTTTATATTTTTATTTATCAGTAGATGCATCCAGTACTATAACTGCTCACTGAGCGGCTAAAGGGCCAGTTTCACAAACGTAGGTTAACTTTAATCTTCGATTAAACTATATCTTTGTCTCTTTTCAAATACATTCTTAAAAAAAGACATATTATATAAAGACATTATAGTACTGGATGGACCCAGTGTTTCTTTTTCTTACTACTGAAATGATATTTTAATTTCCTAGAATTGGTACAAAAGTTTGATGATGAGCCGCCTGTTGTGAAAAGTAAGTACTTTTTATTTAAATTCCTTACATATTAATATGCCATAATAAAACATTCCCAGTATTAATATCTATTAATGTATTTTCCTTCATGTTTCAGAGAAAAAAAAAGATACTTCTTTGCAAACTTTAATAGAAGTCTTAAAAGAGCCAGTAACACAAACGATTGATCCGTTAGACGGATTTCTTGTCCGCTTGGGAGAAGGGATGCGCAAATTACCATACCGAGATAGAGCTCAACTAGAAATCCAGTTTTTAACATTGTTAGCTGAAAAGGAAGATCTTTGCCTCAATCTTGACAAATTAACGTAACCGTTCAATTATTATTACATACATACATACATTCACTTACACGTATACATTACCGGTGGGTGCTGGGACTGACACCCTTGGGTGGCAGAGTCCGCACCGGTAATGGTATAATATATACATACATATATATATATATATATATATATATATATATATATATATATATATATATACATACATAACCTACTCTACCTATATATATATATATATATATATATATATATATATGTATATTATATATATTATATATATGCACTATATAGTATATAAGATATTAACTACAGAATATATAAAAACTTTTTATTATTTTTTATATAAATAAATTTTATTTGTCAATTTAAATGTAATTTTATTTTTCAAAATATAAATGTATGTAATATAATAAAATAATATAAAAAATATATCTATGTGTAAGTAAATGTAAATAATTTATATATGTAAATGTAAATTAAGTTTACGCACAAAAGAATATCGGGCAATGTTACAAAAAGTTGAACATAGAATCTATAATTTCTCATAAGAGTGTGAAATAATCGTTACACGCGTATATTACATCCTGCACTATAAAAAAGGTTAATATTTTTTTAAATCGTGGATTTAAAATAAGACCTTGAAACAAAAAAATTTTAACTGGCATTCAAAATATATTATTAAAAATCATTGTTAAGGACTTTCTGCCACTGCCAAGGTACTGCTCCGCCGTTTTCAAAATATGACGCAAAATCATCCCGAATTTTGGAGACAAGTCGAGAGTGAGCGTTAGCTCTGCCAGCATTGTTAATTTCTTGCAATGCATCGTTAATCGAGACATCATTTCTGTCGATGCGAGTGTACCGCCTTTGGAAATTATGCAACTTATTTTCATTTTTTATAACAAAATTGTGTAAGCATGTAGTCGCTTGAACAATCTTTATTGCAGTGGAAATAGACGAGATTATCGGCCGCCGATAAATTCGCCATCGTGCTGCCATAATTCCAAATGAGCTTTCAACCACTCTTCTCGCTCGACTTAGACGATAATTGAATACCTTTTAAATAAAAAAATAAATTAAAATTCCCATCTCTTCCGATGCAAAATAATTATTAAAATAGTAAGAGATGAATAGATGTTAAAATTAAAAGTTTATTCTGATAAAAAATACAATATGAATATGTGAATACCTTTTTTTGCCGATTTAATCGGCCACATCGAGGATATGGTCGCATCATATATTGCTTCAGAGCGAAAGCCTCATCTGCCACTAATACATACGGTAAAAAGGATCCATTAAGTTCTACTGCACTCTGTTGCGGCAAATCCATTTCATTTTTCTCAAATCCTTGACCAAATTTGGAGTTCACAAAGATACCTCCATCACTTTGTCTTCCCTGTGCTCCAATATCTACTAGTGTGAAGCAGTAATTGGCATCTGAAACTGCTAATAAGTTGATACTATGAGTCTTTTTATAGTTGAAATATATTGATCCACTATGAGGTGGTGCCTAAAAAATAAAGAAAAAAGTTGATCATAGATTAATTTTTTAGCACCTCTCAGTAAATAAATTTTGAAAGAGTAAATAAATTTTAAAAAAACTCACCTGAATCACAACATGCTTTCCATCTATTGCACCTATACAGTGTGGAAAATCCCATTTTTCCTCGAACTCATTTGCGATTCTCAACCAACTTTCTTTGTTTGGTACTGGTATAACATCTTTGTGGAGAGAATTCCACAATTCCTCGCATGTCTCAGAAACAATCTTTGAAACAGTGTTCACTCCAATCCTAAATGCATAGGATATTGAGACCATACTGTCACCAGAAGCTAAATAACGCAAACATACTAGAAGTCGTGTGCGAGCTGGAATTGGATCTCGAACAACAACTTGTTTTTCCAGAAGAGGCCCAATAATACTCAGTAAATGATCAAATAATTCTTTAGGCATTCGACAGTAATTGTAGAACATTTCTTGATCTTGTAACTCCATTTCTTTGATCAGATTATCACTATCTCCTTGCATACATCTTCGCAATTGTGTAAATATTGGACGAACCCATATCCTCTTGCTTTTTCCTTCTTCATGCTCCTCTAGAAGTTTCCATATTGCAAGAAGTTTTAATATCTTCTGTTTTCCAATTTTACGGTGTTGAAACATTTGTTTCGTCTTTTTCCATCTTTGCAATTGTATACTAATAATTGCTAACATAAGATTGGAATCCATATTCAAGGGTAATTCCATAAACTCCTGAAAAACGAGTTTTTTAAAAATATACTTATCTAATAAAGATTAAAATAATAAAAATTAGAATATTTTATTTTTAATTAGTTAATCAAAATTAATAATTGTTATTATATATATATATATATATATATATATATATATATATATATATATTAGCACTTTTGAGTATTTGATCGCGGAACTATATGTGTGAAACCTGTTAAAATATTATTTTCATTTATTTATATATATTTATATATTTTCTTATTTATTTATTATTATTTATTATTTGTATACTTTTTATTTATACACGCTGCACCTCATCCATTTACTTCACCATACATTACGTTTAACCATATGATTACGCACATTTATAAGTACTTAATTCACATGGCGCGTATTTAGCAATACGTCTAAATAATATTAACCAATAGAAAATCGATTTTAGTATTTCTGCTATGTTCTACAACAGAAAGTCTAATCTTTATTGGTTAAATTTGTTACGCTTTACGCAAAATTTAACGAAATACGCTCCATGTGAAATAGCTTTTTTCAAATGGCGTAAGTTCTGGCATGTTACTAGAATACGCAAGGTACGCAGCAGTACGCGCGTACGCAAGTTACGCTCCATGTGAAAGCAGCCTTATTTTCGACGCTAGCGTCGAGAAAAAAAAGCTGGGTGCCTATTCCGTACACGTTTATCGACAACTATCGCTATCGTTAACTGACGACAGCCAATAGCAATTCGCGCTTTCTTCTAGAATCGTTCTTGTATTGGATGTCGTTAAACTAACGACACCGACGACTATCGTACTCGTGTACAGAATCTAGCCCCTGGATTCATCCAGCTTCAAGCGTCAAAAGTTGTCCGTGAATACTAACCTATCCAGCGAGAAATGGTTCGTCGATCGACATCGAAATAATGTCGAATGATGTCGATTGAAAGGTTTATTTCTCGCTGGGTATACGTTATCGTGCCTTTATGTGGATTTTTTGAGTGCCGTATCAAGTCTTCAAATAAATAAATCATTTAAGTCGAAGAAGACGTTTCAAGTAGGGAAAAAATGTTTGGCGAAGAAGAAGTAAGTAAAATATTGTTATAATTATTTATAATTTAAACAAGTGTATATTTTAATAATTAAACTTGCATGAAAATATCTGTAGCTCTTCTCGACATAATCTGTTTCATATGTCCCTTTTTACCAGCTTATAAAGTAATATATGCACTATTTTAATTTTTAATAGGAACTGGAAATGGTTCAGACATGTGGACTCTGCGAAATGATAGTTTCTACAAATGATATAGTTACTCATTCCTATAAGATATGAATCTGCGAAATGATAGAAACTATCATTTCGCAGAGTCCACATGTCTGAACCATTTCCAGTTCCTATTAAAAATTAAAATAGTGCATATATTACTTTATAAGCTGGTAAAAAGGGACATATGAAACAGATTATGTCGAGAAGAGCTACAGATATTTTCATGCAAGTTTAATTATTAAAATATATACTTGTTTAAATTATAAATAATTATAACAATATTTTACTTACTTCTTCTTCGCCAAACATTTTTTCCCTACTTGAAACGTCTTCTTCGACTTAAAAAATGCAAATAAATTTATTGAAAAATATAATGTAATAAATATGTAATAAATAATTGATGTATTAATAAATAAATAATATAATATGTAATTATTTTTTATTCTTCTTCCTTCTTTTTAAATTTATTATTTTTAAACATTTTGTTTGCCATTCGTAATATCTTAGATTATACGACATTTGTTTAAACCGAATTAAGATTAGTTAATTTAACCCTCCGAGAACACACCTCTTTTTTCAATCATGAAGAACACTCTGGGTCAATCTGACCCGACGCTAGCTTTAAGAGTCCGCCATTTTAAAACGACGTGTTCGATCGGCTTGAAAAAATTCCTGGATATACTTGAAACTTGAATAAATGATGTTGTAAATATTAAAACTGTTTTTATAAATATTAACATATCTAAAAAAATTGTCGAAAAAAAATTTTTTTTCAAAAAATTTTATTTTACATAAATAAATCAAGAATTTTTTTAATTGAATAAGAAGAGAGATAAAGAGAGATAAGATATAAGAAAAAAAAAGGTACGGGTCAAATTGACCCAGTGTGTTCTCGAAGGGTTAAATCTAAACTCGCTATTATTGTGCAATTGCACTGCAATGATCACACTTAAGCGAGAAACACAGACTTTTGCATAATGCATAATACATATGCATAAGAAATTCGATTGGTCGAATTCCTTATGCACATGCTAACGGACCAATCAGATTTCTTATGCATATGTGTTATGCGTTATGCAATGGTCTGTGCTCCCCGCTTTAGGGCTATCGCACACAAAATGCATAGCGTTGCATAAACATAACATAAGACCGCTGGACCAATGCGTATCTTACGTAAATCAATATGGCGACTTTTTTCTAGGTGTTTATTGGTCCAGCGGTCTTATGTTATGTTTATGCTACGCTATGCATTTTGTGTGCGATAGCCCTTAATGCTACGACGCTAGGCCTAAGCCATTTTGACGCTGGGGTGCATTTTCACTTGACGCTTGACGCTAGCGTCTGTTGACGCTGAAAACTCCAGCGTCAAGCGTCAAGTGAAAATGCACCCTTAAGGTGCGAATTCATTGCAGCGAGAAATCGCTGGCGACTTGGGAGAAGTGGAGGGAGAAATGACGCTAGCGACAAGTATCTGTCGCTTTTCTCCCGCTACATATTCATGTGGCGACAAATCGCTAGCGACTAAATGTTAATATTTTCAGAGGTATTGTTTTTTAAAGTGAACAGCTGTAAATGAAAATGAAGGTGACAATACGTTCTAACGAGATGTATTCCGCTGTTTGTACAAATATTTTAGGAACAGCAGTAGCAAGAGCAATCAGGAAGCGACGGTTAATGATAGCAACTGCTGTAATGTTGGAGTTGCAAAGAATGCAAAAGAAGCGGAATTACAAAAAGAAGCAGTATTGGGTAGCTCCATATTTAAGGGGGGAAGCTGGTCTAGAGCGCGAAAAAATGGGCATATTTTATGAATTTTTTGTGACTCAACAAAAGGATCAACCGAAAATCTGTGAAATCGGTTTTATAATATAGATTTAAAAGAACAAATACAAATTTTTTAATGTTAATTAATTTCAAAATGGCGGCTGTCCAGCATTTCTCCGAAGACGCCTTTTTTTTCAGTAGGTCCATGGCCGAAGACGTAACCTCCTTAATTTTGGTCCTGGAACAAAAAATAAAATTTTTTTAGTTTCTATATAACAACAGCAAGAGACGTACGTAGGATTTTTTCGATATTTTGTTTTTTCGCGAAATGGTGCACGTTTGAACAAAAAGTTAAAATTTTCACTATAAAAAACGACATAAAATTTTTGATTATAAAAAAACTATGCAATATAAAAAAAAATCCTACGTACGTCTCCGGAGAAAGGTATTTCGAATGTACTGTCAAAATTTCGTATGGATCGGTGAAGATTTCCTCGAGTTATATCTTCGGCCAGTTAAAAAAAAGTGGTTTCGAGAAAAACGCGTTTAAAGTTTTAAGTACTATAAAATCATATTAAATTCGTATATACCTTTAATCAGCAATGCCTGCGCCAATTGTCCTTCTACATCAACCTCTTCGGCTTCTTTTTCCTTTCGGAAAGCTTTCAATTGCATGCGGGCTTCTTTTGCGCCGACACTGAGTGATTGTTCCGCTTTCTTGATACGGTTCTCATCTATCTTCGTGCACACATTGTAACTGTTTGGTCCAATTTTCATCTTCATGATATCGAATATGTTCAAAATTGATCTTAGTCCATCGTTGAAGACACATGAAGCAATACTTGTAGCAATATCCACTATCACTTTGCCAGAATTCATAGTTTTCGGAGCCATCGCCCACACAGTTGAGTTGAAACTCTCGTTGTTGTTTTGCGTGTAGCCTCCGATACAACGACTGAGAAGATCGTCCGACGTAAGTCTTTCGTATATCGACTTTATAGCTTCGAACACTTCAGCGTGCATAGGTGAATTGTGTTGATATTACCTGCCGTTATACCTGCTCTCGTATCCAACAAATTACAACGCGTGCCGGGATCATAAAAGGCGCTCGGGGCATACCTGAGAGCCGCTGCCGCAGAATGCAAAATTTGGGCATCCATCTTTTGGTATGTTATTTTTAAGACCCTAAAGCACCTTTTAAGACAAAAACCAAATTTTCGATTTTTTCAAAATTCTAGACTGGCTTCCCCCCTTAAAAGATCGTAAAGACCATAGTTTTTTCACGTATCCATCCCTAAACTGACATTCGAAAATGGCATACGTTACCATAACTATTTTCGAATGTCGGCAACGCAGTTGGAAGAACTATTATTATTAGTTGGAGCACAACTGCAAAAGATGTATGTTGTTCGAGAATGCATAGAACCTAAAGAACGCTTGGCTTTAACATTAAGGTTTGTTATGTTTTATTATATATAACTCATATTGCTCTTTCACATTTGTCACGATGTGTCGACTTGTCGCTTGAAGTTCGGACAGGCCGAACTTCGACGATTTGTCGCTGCTACTAGCAGCTACTACGAGATTGGGATGGAGGGGGAAAGTCGCCAGCGATTTCTCGCTGCAATGAATTCGCACCTTTAGGGTGCGTTTTCACTTGACGCTGGGTTTTCAGCGTCAACAGACGCTAGCGTCAAGCGTCAAGTGAAAATGCACCCCAGCGTCAAAATGGCTTAGGCCTAGTGTCATAGCATTTAAGTGTGATCATTGCAGTGTAATTGCATAATAATAGCGAGTTTAGATTTAAATTAACTAATCTTAATTCGGTTTAAAAAAAAATGTCGTATAATCTAAGATATTACGAATGGCAAGCAAAATGTTCAAAAATAATAAATTTAAAAAGAAGGAAGAAGAATAAAAAACTTCTAATGGTATGTGTGGCAGTGATCAACGAGTTGGAAAGAATGCAGAAAAGACAATACACTAAAAAACGTATTGGGTTACACCATTGCTTGAAACTAGAAAATTGCATGGTTTTTATTATACAATATTTCCCAATATGTTAGAAGACGATACGTTTAGAAATTATTTTAGAATGACTGCTACACAGTTAGAAGATTTGTTACAAATAGGATCTTCTTTAAGTAGACAGATAACTTCCTTTCGTGAACCAATATCTGTTCCTGAAAGACTGTGTTTGACATTAAGGTTTGTTTTTATATTCTTTGTAATATTACTATGGCTGCGTTTCGGTATTCACTGTAAGTACTGACGATATAACGTCATTCAATCAAGTTTCAAGATCGTTCCGTTATTACTAAGCTGCTTTTTTCACGTTATGGCGTCGCAATAACGGAACGGTGTTTGCAGTACTGCGGCTGTCTAAAAATAAATATAACCTACGAATAGAATACGTGATCGACTAATGTATCGTAAAATTTCAGGAATGATAGCAAACTTTCGATAGTAGAATAGGATCCTGTGTTAACGCTTAGTATTACTTTATATTCTTTATTTTCTTTTGCATCTATAAGACACACTTCTTTCATGGATGCCGCCATGTTTTTACTGCGACTGCCTCACCTCGCGAGCCGCAGTAGTCGAAGCAGGAAGTGACGACAAAATCTATGACGTCACACGAACGTGAATACGCTTTAAAAGCTTACTGCCGCGTATATCGAAACGGCTTTACAGAGCTGCCAGTACTGCCAGTGAATACCGAAACGCAGCCTATATTGATACATTGAATGCAGTGACTGGTATAGATTTTTTGCTCAAGCCACTTGGCTTTCAACATATTAACAATCTGTTTACCACTATACTTATATTTTAAACATATTAAATTTTATAGATATTTAGCTGCTGGTGATTCTATGAAATCAATTTCATATCAATATTTAATTGGTGTAACAACAGTTTCTAACATTATTAAGGATACAAGTAGTGCTATTTGGTCTTGCCTTCAAGAAAAGATTCTTCCATCTACTTTGAATAAAGAAGATTGGTTGCGTATAGCAGATGAATTTGATGAGAAATGGAATTTTCCTCATTGCATAGGTGCTATTGATGGAAAGCATGTAGTAATACAAGTAAAATCAATATATACCTTATTTTAAACATCTTTAATTTAATGACAATAATTATTTACAATGGTTTCTTTAGTGTCCTAATAATGCAGGTTCTTCATACTACAATTATAAAAATTCTCATAGTATAGTACTTTTGGCAATATGTGATGCAAATTATATATTCACTTTTGTGGACATTGGAGCATATGGTCGACATTTCTCATTGGATAGGTTAGAATCCACGGACAACTTTTGACGCTTGAAGCTGGATGAATCCAGCTTCTTTTTTTCGACGCTAGCGTAATTGTAGTATGAAGAACCTGCATTATTAGGACACTAAAGAAACCATTGTAAATAATTATTGTCATTAAATTAAAGAATAATGTTTAAAATAAGGTATATATTGATTTTACTTGTATTACTACATGCTTTCCATCAATAGCACCTATGCAATGAGGAAAATTCCATTTCTCATCAAATTCATCTGCTATACGCAACCAATCTTCTTTATTCAAAGTAGATGGAAGAATCTTTTCTTGAAGGCAAGACCAAATAGCACTACTTGTATCCTTAATAATGTTAGAAACTGTTGTTACACCAATTAAATATTGATATGAAATTGATTTCATAGAATCACCAGCAGCTAAATATCTATAAAATTTAATATGTTTAAAATATAAGTATAGTGGTAAACAGATTGTTAATATGTTGAAAGCCAAGTGGCTTGAGCAAAAAATCTATACCAGTCACTGCATTCAATGTATCAATATAGTAATATTACAAAGAATATAAAAACAAACCTTAATGTCAAACACAGTCTTTCAGGAGCAGATATTGGTTCACGAAAGGAAGTTATCTGTCTACTTAAAGAAGGTCCTACTATTTGTAACAAATCTTCTAACTGTGTAGCAGTCATTCTAAAATAATTTCTAAACGTATCGTCTTCTAACATATTGGGAAATATCGTATAATAAAAACCATGCAATTTTCTATTTTCAAGTAATGGTGCAACCCAATAACGTTTTTAGTGTATTGTCTTTTCTGCATTCTTTCCAACTCGTTGATCACTGTCATACATACCATTAGAAGTTTTTTACTCTTCTTCCTTCTTTTTAAATTTATTATTTTTAAACATTTTGTTTGCCATTCGTAATATTTTAGATCATACGACATTTTTTTTTAAACCGAATTAAGAGTAGTTAATTTAAATCTAAACTCGCCTAAGCCATTTGACGCTGGGGTGCATTTTCACTTGACGCTTGACGCTAGCGTCTGTTGACGCTGAAAACCCAGCGTCAAGCGTCAAGTGAAAACGCACCCTAAGGCTGCAATTTCATTATCAATCTGATGCCTAGCCAGTCACATGATCTTATTTTCGACGCTAGCGTCGAGAAAAAGAAGCTGGATTCATCCAGTTTCAAGCGTCAAAAGTTGTCCGTGGATCCTAACCTATCCAGCGAAAAATGGTTCGTCGATCGACATCGAAATAATGTCGAATTAATGTCGATTGAGAGGTTCATTTCTCGCTGGGTATACGTTATCGTGCCTTTATGTGGATTTTTTGAGTGCCGTATCAAGTCTTCAAATAAATAAATCATTTAAGTCGAAGAAGACGTTTCAAGTAGGGAAAAAATGTTTGGCGAAGAAGAAGTAAGTAAAATATTGTTATAATTATTTATAATTTAAACAAGTGTATATTTTAATAATTAAACTTGCGTGAAAATATCTGTAGCTCTTCTCGACATAATCTGTTTCATATGTCCCTTTTTACCAGCTTATAAAGTAATATATGCACTATTTTAATTTTTAATAGGAACTGGAAATGGTTCAGACATGTGGACTCTGCGAAATGATAGTTTCTACAAATGATATAGTTACTCATTCCTGTTTGAAAGGATATTCAAAATATTTTGTAGATAATTCTACATTATATTTTTACCCGATGACAGGTACATACAACAATATAATTTTGATAATTATGTAGTTTAAGAATTTAGGGCAGTTTAACAAGATTAAAAACATTAAACAAACATTTTATAAATGCCTAACATTATACAAACTGTCTATATATAATGCTTTATTGCAGCTGATGGGTAAAATATTATTTAAAAAGTGTAAATAAAAATGAATGCAGCAAATATCCTTAATAAGGAAAATTTGTCAGTTAAATGCTACGTAGAAACTATCATTTCGCAGAGTCCACATGTCTGAACCATTTCCAGTTCCTATTAAAAATTAAAATAGTGCATATATTACTTTATAAGCTGGTAAAAAGGGACATATGAAACAGATTATGTCGAGAAGAGCTACAGATATTTTCATGCAAGTTTAATTATTAAAATATATACTTGTTTAAATTATAAATAATTATAACAATATTTTACTTACTTCTTCTTCGCCAAACATTTTTTCCCTACTTGAAACGTCTTCTTCGACTTAAAAAATGCAAATAAATTTATTGAAAAATATAATGTAATAAATATGTAATAAATAATTGATGTATTAATAAATAAATAATATAATATGTAATTATTTTTTATTCTTCTTCCTTCTTTTTAAATTTATTATTTTTAAACATTTTGTTTGCCATTCGTAATATCTTAGATTATACGACATTTGTTTAAACCGAATTAAGATTAGTTAATTTAAATCTAAACTCGCTATTATTGTGCAATTGCACTGCAATGATCACACTTAAATGCTACGACGCTAGGCCTAAGCCATTTTGACGCTGGGGTGCATTTTCACTTGACGCTTGACGCTAACGTCTGTTGACGCTGAAAACTCCAGCGTCAAGCCACAGTATAACCATACCCAGTAGCGACAGTGAGCGTCGGCACCATAGACATAGTAAGTATAGACTGAGCATCCTTTATATAAGCAGTGATGCATACGATGAGAGAGAGAAAAGATATTAAGATGAGTTTCTCTCTCTTTTCAATGCCGGAGAGTGGGGAGCACTTCTCCTCATCCGCCGGCGCCCTATGTCTATGAGCGCCGAGCGGATGAGGAGAAGTGCTCCCCACTCTCCGGCATTGAAAAGAGAGAGAAACTCATCTTAATATCTTTTCTCTCTCTCATCGTATGCATCACCGCTTATACAAAGAATGCTCAGTCTATACTTACTACGTCTATGGTGCCGTCTATGGTCGGCACCATGAAGGAAGAGGGGAGGAGACTCAACTCCGTGAAAAAAAGCGATCCCGTTTTGGCCGATCAATTGGGAGGAAATCTGCTGACCGGAATAACTTTCTAATTCGGGTGCCATTTGCAATATAACCTAATTCTGCATCTTTGATAGAAAAAATGTCGTGTTGTATTCGTGGATGTAGTGTTAAAACAGAAAAATCGGAAAAGAAAAGTAGCCTTTTCAAACCTCGCACAGTAAGTATTGCAGTATTATTAATAATTGTAAAGATACAATAAAGTCGTCTAGCTGTCAATGTATGTAACCCGTTGTTATATGTCACGTATGTTATGTTAGCTAACAAGCTAATAGAAGCGCAAATTGGAGAATTACCACTTGTAACTTATACTATTGATACGTCTGTGACGCCTGTCACTGTGACTGGTTAAAGGTTAAAGTCATGTTCCAATATATGTATACTAAAAATCTATAGTATACACAACGTTAACTATAGCTTAAAAATGGCACCTGAATTAGAAAATTATTCCGGTTAGCGGATTTCCTCCCAATTGATCGGCCAAAACAGGATCGCATTTTCTGCTCGTACACGACGAAGTTGAGTCTCCTCCCCTCTTCCTTCATGGTCGGCACCTTTGATGTAGTATGTCTCACGTCGGCCACGTCACGTGGTATGCCGCCATATTGTTATATGTACCGGCGCTACGATTGAAATGTATGTACGGGGATAAGAATGCCTTTTTGAAGTTACACGCGTATTGGGCATAATCCGACATGCTTCGATATTTAGATATTCGTGTATTATGACTGTAGATATTCGGTAACGCTGTTTCAGTAAAATATTGAGATAATATATAAAAATATAATATAATAAATAAAATATAAACAAATATAAATATATTAAGATGTGAAGCACGTATGTCGGGTTATGTCCGATACATGTGTAACTTTAATATGTGTAGAGCCATTCTTCCATTCCCCGTGTATATACATGTGTAATAAAAAAATATATTTTCAACGCAATTCGAATTTTATAATTCAAATTACATTCAGAGAATTTATTAAAGAAAAAATATTTCTGCATAATAGATTTTTTCTTAAACATTTACTTATAAAATAAGATAAAAATATTAAAAATGGTTTGTATTTTTTGTATCATATTTTATTTCCAAGTTCTGTAAAATATTAAGAAAAAATTATATCCATTTTTTTAAATTGATTGTTCTTTATAGATATCTTTTTTAGTAGAAATTGTACTCTGGCTTTCGATAACTTTTCCCGTAGGGCGGAAACGTGGAAAGTGAAAACTTTTAGATGGATGCAACAATTCTATTCGTCGAATTTACACAAAATTGTAACTTTTCACATTTCCGCTCCTACGAAAAAAGTACATGATTGATGCCCTGCTGGATATGTTAACGTCAACTGAAACAACAATAAAAATAATTAAAAACATAATATTCATTAATCATTGTGCTATTATTGTATTACATATTTATATAGAAGTACAAGTAGTGGAAATGTTTAAAAAAAAAGAGATAAATGTTGGAAAGAAATAGTAGAAATGTTAAAATTTAGTTTAAAAAGTGTAATACATAGATTTTCACATTCAAAGCACATTCTAAAATAATACATAGATTGTCATGTTCAAACCACATTCCAAAACATATTTCGCTTTAATAATAAAATAATGAATCACTTATAATAGGGTAACGTGGCACCCGATTGATCACGTTGCAATTGACTACAGGCCATTCACAGCAACCGTCTAATGGAAAAATTCTACGCACCGATAGCTGTGAATGGCAGTGGTCAATTGCAAGGTAGTCATTGGGGTGCCACTCCTTTAATACTACTAAACCTGTGATAATAAACTTTACTAAAAGTTATAATACGAAATAAACTAATAATACTGAACCTTTATAAACTAATCAGTCACTTTTATGAAATATTAAATACTTTGCATTTACAAAGAAAGAACGTAATAGAGATATTAAAACGTTGGAAAATTTATTTTTTTCCAAAATGAAATTGATTTTACAAAAGCACGTAATTCGTGAACTCATTAATTATCTCTATTATTTAGAGCTAGATTCTAATCGTGTCGTAAAATTATAGTTTTTCTGTGTCCGGGTTGTGCTTTAAAATGTCTATTGATAAATTTTAACGAGTAAAATAGCCGTACCCGAGCGCATAATTTTAATAAATAATCGTATGGAAAATGTAAACACGGATGAGTAAATTCAACCACTTTAAAAGTATTAATGAGTTCACGAATTACGTGCTTTTGTAAAATCAATTCTTTAATTTTGGAATAAAATAAATTTTCCAACGTTTTAATATATACTACGAAATCATCATTTGGCATAAGTAAACTTCCGAAAGGGTTATCTTCAGTAGAATTGTACGCCTTAAAAAAGCAGTAATATGAAGTTTGATTTAAATCAGTATATGCGTTTGCATATTGCAAACAAATTTCACACGAATGTTTTTGAAGACATTTACGTATTAAATACCCACAAATATATCGAAAAACATTTTGTTCGTTTACGTCCATCTCACGATAATCATGATCATCCAAACCAGTGCTCGGAATTAGTTGCTATTTTCGAGCCGATTCCCGAGGCAACGCCTCCTATTCCCTCACTACCGCTCGACGCTCGAGCAGACGCTGCGGCCGAGCCGCCGACAGCGTGTCTCTCAGGAGCGTCTCTAAAGAAAAAGAAAGCTAGGACCTTTTATATTATTAGTAATATTTTCCTAAAGAAATAATTTCTGCTTTCGTAATAAATAATTAATCGAAATGTTATGAATATATTATGTAATGCTATTTCACATCTTATCGCGAAAAATTCTACATCATTTTGTAAAAGAATATTTATAAAGGAATGCCTCATCGTATGAGATGAGAACGAGTACTTCAATAATTTTTATGGATATCATCCTTCGTAGAATTATGCAAACGACCGAGAAGACCAGAATAAAATTTTTACATCTTATGTCATAAGATGGAGATAAAATAGAAAAAAATCGAAACATTCAATAAGTAAAAATTTTATTCTGGTCTTCTCGGTCGTTTGCATAATTCTACGAAGGATGATATCCATAAAAATTATTGAAGTACTCGTTCTCATCTCATACGATGAGGCATTCCTTTATAAATATTCTTTTACAAAATGATGTAGAATTTTTCGCGATAAGATGTGAAATAGCATTACATAATATATTCATAACATTTCAATTAATTATTTATTACGAAGGCAGAAATTATTTCTTTAGGAAAATATTACTAATAATATAAAAGGTCCTAGCTTTCTTTTTCTTTAGAGACGCTCCTGAGAGACACGCTGTCGGCGGCCAGTGATGCAAACTTGCAGACCGAAACAGCACGCTCGGTCGGTGGTGGGGATGGAGAGGGGATGACTTTCCGTGGGCTCGGCGAGCGCTGGCATTCACGGAAAGTCATCCCCTCTCCATCCCCACCACCGACCGCACGTGCTGTTTCGGTCTGCAAGTTTGCATCACTGGCCTAGTTTCCACCGAAGTTTTCAATCCGATTCTACTTCGGTGCAGAACAAATTATTATGCTGTTTCCACTGGAAGCGAAATAGGAGTAAAGAAGAAACGGGAGTGAAATGAGTTAATCTATCGTGTTTCCATCGACTCAAATTCGGTTCTACGCCAGATTAGGTGCTTCGGTGGAAACTAGGCCACTGTCGGCGGCTCGGCCGCAGCGTCTGCTCGAGCATCGAGCGGTAGTGGGGGAATAGGAGGCGTTGCCTCGGGAATCGGCTCGAAAATAGCAACTAATTCCGAGCACTGATCCAAACGTATTGGTTCAATATCATCTGTCGATTCAACATCCATATCATTCACTTCCTCTCTGAAGTTTGTAATGGCTGCTAATATCTCAGCGCTGTCTCTTTCACAATTGCCAGTTTTAACAGTACAATATTTCATAGAGAAAAGTTTTCTGAATGAATTGAAAAATTGAATTGGGGTAGGATTAAAAACATTGCCATTCAAGCTTCGAACATCTGCAAAAAAGTGCTCCAAACAGTCCTGAGTAAAACGGCGTAATAATAAAAATTTAATTTCTGGGAACATTTTTTGCAAGTATTGCCACATTTGAAGAAGAGAATTTATATTGTGCTTCATGCATTTAAACACTTTAAGTTTATTAGAAATATTAATACCAGCTTTATTAAATATCCTTAATTTGGATAAATATTCTTCAATTTTGGAAAGAAATTCTAATTGAAATTCCACGCCATTAAAAGCTTGTTTAAATTGTAATGGATGTTGAACTGAAGATGAATTGAATAGATCAAAGAAATCGTTCATGTTTTGGATAAAATCTGCTGTTCTAAGTGCAATTATCGCATCTGCAGGTTTAAACGCTTCAGAAATTACCATTTTCCTCAAACTACTACTCACCGTAGAGCTCAAAATTTGCGTAGCCAAGTATACTTTCATTTTCTCGAAATTCGAACATTTTATGTTTTTCAGTGAGCTTAGGTGCAAGTCGAAATTCCCTACTTTGATCTTGTTGAAATAAATAGTTAACACGCTCCCAAGAAATTGATTTAGAGTCGTGCTTAATAATATTATCACGAAAATTATTCCTGACAGCTTTTATTATATGAGGTGAATCAAAAAGATATGAAATTTGTTCGTTATTAACAAAAAAAAATGGATTATTTTTTGTCACATTTAGGTATTTAGCAGTTTGTGTAAAATTTCCTCCCATGTCTGAGACAAGCGCGAGTACTTTAAACCCCGCATTTTGCAATTTCGTAATAGTTTGAGGAATAACGGTTGTTAATTTCCTAGCAGGGAATGTTGAATTGAGGAAAAAGTAAGCCAAAGGTTGTTTCCAATTGTAACAAACCCCTCTAATCATTAAAACCGCAACATTACATGCTGGAGAACATAATTTTTCATCACCAAAGTCTTCAAAACCAATGACTTCATCCTGACTTATATTATAATATAAATTTGCTTTAATGGATGTTTCATCCATACATAAAACGCAATACTTATCGGAAGGTGACGAAGAAGACTCTAATTTTTTTTTTAAAGCATCAAAAACAAAGTCATGCAAACCTGGAGCAAATTTCCAATTTTGAATCATGCGTTGTAAGGTTCTAATATTGGGGAGAATAAATTGTTGTGCAAAAAAATTATAAGTTTTACCTCCTCCACAAAACAATAAATCTAAGCAAAATTTTTTGAATGGAAGCGAATATTTTCGTCCGTTAGCTGATTTACACTTATTGAGACATACTTGAGTTTTCACAAAAGCTGCAATTTGTGGTGGTAGAAATTCGTCTGTAGCGTCATAATATTCTTTCCAGGAGAATTTTCTCAATGAAGTTTTTATATTCTTTTTCCGTTTTGCTAATTGTTGCTTTAAAATTCGGACTGTTCGATGTAAGGCCGAAATTCTACCTCTCAACATTTTTTTGCGCGGAGAACGGTTACAAAGTTGGAGTTTTGTTTGACTGTACTGATGTTGTACACGCACTGGTTCCAATTGCTCATATTGTCCATTAATTATCCATAGGTTATTGTTAACTGTAATATTACAAAACAATAAATCAATTTTATATATTCATCAGAAGGAACGTATTAAAAATTGTTATGTGCAACATTTAAATTGCTTAAAATTTTTTGATTCTTAAATTCATTATTGTTACTAGCAATACCTTCTATATATTGAATTGAAATTATTACCTGATACTGAGTGACGTTCAACCTCTAAAAATTCAGTTTTGAATTGTTGTTGCTCGTCACAATTCTAATTGTGAATGATGTCACACTCACCTGCATGAATTATATGTATATATGTACATTACATACATGTATATTAAACATATAGAGTATAATTATGCTTATGAAATAAATTTCTTGATTTTTCCAATGAGTTCAGAATGCTTACCTGATATTAATGTATTATTTTCTCCATAACATTTCTGATGTATTTCTTCAGATTCACTCTTCACGTTCAATTCGTTTCCATTTATATCATTTTTCCCCGTAAGTACAGGAATTGCATGTGGTTGCAGTCTATTTTTCCAATTATTCAAAAACATTGATAATTCAAAGTGGTCACCACAAACTTTATAATTTTTATGCAAATTTTTTGGTGGCACGTTAATTTTACGTTCACATTTTTCCAACCACAATTTTGCTCTGCAAAACGTTTTATATATAAAATATTAGGAAAAATATATTTGATATATAATTAATATTTAATAGGTATATAATTCATATTTGATATATAATTCATATATATAATAAACGACAAATTCGTCAATAAAAATTAGTTTTACATACCTATCTGGATTTTTTGGGAAAGAAAAAAAACTGAGATCAGATTTACGCCCAGAAATATTTGTACAACTTTCCATGGCGCAACTGTATCCACCTCTCTTCGCCATCGCGGATGATTACAAAGAAGAAAATTAAACTTAATTATTGGGAGCGATTCCTGGCGCTACGCGCTACATAACTCGCTTCTCGCTTATAGCAGCTGACGGCACGGCAGCCATGTTGTTATGTGTACGAGTTCGCACATGCGCACTCAGATTTGGGACACTCTCGGATGGCTCACTGTCGCTACTGGGTATGGTTATACTGTGGTCAAGCGTCAAGTGAAAATGCACCCTTAGCCTCTCGCTCACACTCACTCAATAGACTTGACCGTCTATGCCCATATTTGGAATTCGTGCGTCTCTTTTTTATGGGGCTCGATCCTCTCATTGTAAAGATACGGAGTTAATAATATAGGAGTATTACAAATATGCGCGACTTTTATTAGAGGGTCACTCATGGAGGACTGGAGAGAGCATTGCGGTGGTAGGGGTATAATCCTAATAGGCGGTCCAAGATGGCTGCTACCGGAAATGAACTAAAGGAGGTTAATTCAAATCAAATTTCAATTGATCATTGTGTTGTAATAATTGTCTTTTAGAGGATCACAAATAAATATTAAAAAATATATTTGGAGTTATAAAAAAGTTTCAAATTTATGCATATATATAAGAAATTAATGTTATTTAAGATATTAGAAAAATTTTAAAATTTTAATGTATTATTCTTTCTTGTACTAATCATATAAAAATGTAAAATTTGTATGTATATGTAATCATATATATTCATTCATTTATTTATGTATATTAGGTCATTTAAAAAGTATCCGCGGTTTTTTGTCACTAGATGGTGTTGATGGTCATATATCGGGCAACACTAATCCAATTGTGTCAAACGAACGTGCGTCTGAAAGATGACATTTTAGGTTACATTTTTTGTAAACAAAGTTTGGTAATTCACCAATCGTGTCAAAAGTTATATTGGTTTGAAAATGAGTGAAATTTCTGAAGAAATGCGCTATGTGATGCTTTTTACTATAGAAAAGGCAAATGCGCAGCAGAAACATGCAGAAAAATTTGTGAAGTTTACGGCGCGGATGCTGTAAGTGAACGCAGGACGCAGGAGTGGTTTGTTCAATTTCGTTCTGGAAATTTTGATGTTAAAGATCGACCTCGCTCTGGTCGGCCAGTCACTGAAAAAGTCGATGAAACTTTGCAACTGGTCGAGCAAGACCGGCATGCAAGCTGTCAGGAGATAGCCAATGCACTAAGAATCAACCATGTGACAGTTTGGAATCATTTGAAAAAGGTTGGCTACGCAAAGAAACTCGATGTTTGGGTGCCACATGAATTAACACAAAAGAACTTGATTAACCGAATTTTCATCAGCGAAACACTACTAAGACGCAACGAAATCGACCCATTTCTGAAGCAAATCATCACGGGCGATGAAAAATGGGTAAAATACAGGAATATCGTTCGTAAAAGATCATGGAGTAAGCGCGGCGAACCACCACAAACGACTTCAAAGCCTGGATTGATGATAAATAAGGTGCTGTGTGTATGATGGGATTGGAAGGGAATCGTCCATTATGAGGTGTTACCACATGGCCTAACGATTAATTCAGAGCTCTACTGTTCACAACTGGATAGATTACACGAAGCGATTAAGGAAAAACGACCAGAATTGATCAACAGAAAAGGTGTTGTCTTCCATCATGACAACACGAGACCACACACATCTTTGATGACGCGCCAAAAATTGAGGGAGCTTGGTTGGGAAGTTTTGATGCATCCACCGTATAGTCCGGACCTTGCACCGTCTGACTACCATTTGTTTCGATCTCTGCAAAACTCTCTTGATAGAAAAACATTGGCCGACATAAAAGCTGTCGAAAATCACTTGAAAAAGTTTTTCGCCGATAAACCACAGAAGTTCTACACGGATGGAATTATGAAATTACCCGAAAAATAGCGAAAGGTTATAGATAATAATGGCCAATATATACTTGATTAAAATTGATTTTCAATAAAGAAAAATTTCATTCAAAAATTGAACAAAAAACCGCGGATACTTTTTAAATGACCTAATAATATAAAGAGTTAGTTGAAACATTGGCTGCGTTCAGCAGCAGAGCAGATCAGTGAGCGATCAGTGATTATTGGTCCTTTCTATTAGATCCCGAAATTTAGACCAATCATGTTGACGCATTAAAAAGAATTACTCAACAGTTGTACAACAGTTGCGTCTGCTGAACGCGACCATTCATACTTGTACTACTTGTACTACTCTCATTTATACTTGTCAACTTTTCTAAGTATGATTTACTGTGTAACTCACATGTCTTATCCGTGTAATGTGGATTGTTGGGACTGCATCTGATTTAAGGCGTGTAATATTTATTGATGTTGTGTAATATTTATTGATGTTTTATCAAAACAATCTTCGGAAAAGTGTCTTGAACATAAAACATGACTTCTTTGTGGTTTCCAGTTATTTTTCCCAACAAAATTGATCCACAATTCATATTTACTTGCATTTTTTGGAAAACTAAAAGATATTACAAATAAAATATGTAATAATAAGTAGTACAAATTCCTGAATATAGTTCATCATTTATCAGAATTCATTAGTGTTATTACTTTTACTTACGAATATGAAAAGTAAGTCCACAATTTTTCGACTTTGTCGAGGAGCACAACTAACCATTATATCAATATTTTTAATATAATTATAATTACTTAATTTTGTTATCGAGAATCAAGCCTTGTGACATGGCCTTGTGAGATACTTTGAGATAGAGACCCTTTAATAAGAGTCTGGCCATCAGAGACCATGGACGTAAGAATATATGGACGGAGCATTCTACGAGGGGTAAGTGATAATAGCGGTAAGGGGAGCAGTACCTTGAATTCGGCTAATTTCGTGAGCGCGGCTCGGAAATATTCGGCCTTGTGCGTGAGGTTACCTTTAATTCAGTGACATTTGGTGACACTTAACCAATAAACGTGGAGTTTTGTAAATAATATATAATTAAATTCTCTATAATGTTACTTGTAAATGATTTGAATTCACACAGAGTTGAATGGAGCTACAAAAAGAATGTGTATTATTATTCGTAAGTTCATTATTTCTATTATTATTCGTAATTGTTTACTATTGCATATAAGATAGAAAAGGACATATGTAATAATTTGTATTTATTTAATAAAAAAGATAAACAAAATATTTTAGTTTTAATTGTATTGTCCTTTGAACAAAATTAATTTATTAAGCTTATGTCGCTAATATGAACATTTTTTATGTGAACATTTTATGTAATGGCTTAATCTAATTTTACAATATAATTGTATAATAACTTGTATTAAATGGTTTACATGATTACTTGAAAAGCATTGATCGCTTATGTGTTCTTTTAAAGTATCAAATATGTTGACGTGTATAAGTTTTTGCATTACATCAAGTACAAAAATATTTGTATTGAAATTGCTGAAATTTTTCTGTGCATGTAAATAACCGCGTATTGCACTTTCTACTTGCTTACATATATATACAAGGTCTTTTGATGGATACAATAAAAAACCTTTGTTTTTTATATTTATTAAATTATTATTTGTACTTGTATTTGATCCTCTTAATGCATTGACACATTCAGTACAATGCAAAGTTTTCGTAAGTTTTCTTAATACATTGCATCTCATACAGCGTGTGAATACATTGCCCGTGTGCACTACACATATATATAAGCCGAATCCTATCGAAGATTATCGAAGTCAATGCAGTGATCCCCTTACGTCTACGATTGCTACCCCCTTTGCCCTCATAGATAGTTTAGACTCCGTCCATATATTCTTACATCCATGTCAGAGACGTGGTTTTGATTGGTCCGCCATTCTTTCTCTAATCTAAGTGGGGATAACTTAAGCGCAAGCGTATGATCATGAAAATCGAGACATTACTAACCAATTGCACTATTCGACGATATCACGTGATTAGAGAAAAAATGGCGGATCAATCACGATCATACATAGACATAGGAATATAGAGACCGAACCATGAAGGAAGAGGGGAGGAGACTCAACTTCGTCGTGTACGAGCAGAAAATGCGATCCTGTTTTGGCCGATCAATTGGGAGGAAATCCGCTAACCGGAATAATTTTCTAATTCAGGTGCCATTTTTAAGCTATAGTTAACGTTGTGTATACTATAGATTTTTAGTATACATATATTGGAACATGACTTTAACCTTTAACCAGTCACAGTGACAGGCGTCACAGACGTATCAATAGTATAAGTTACAAGTGGTAATTCTCCAATTTGCGCTTCTATTAGCTTGTTAGCTAACATAACATACGTGACATATAACATACTTGTTAGTTGTAATTTCCCACTTAACAATATAATTGTGATATAAAACACAAGTATTATATTACAAGCATTGTGTATCTCAGGAGATGCTCGGAGTCGCTCCTAGCAAACCTAACGTACTTTATAATATTATTTTAGACAGAAGTTATATGTGGGGCAATTGGGGATCTTCGGGATAAAAAAATATAAGGTTTGCTTAAATCTGCTGCGAGATAGACGCAGAACAGATAAAAATAACAAATTATAAAGTTGGTTAGGTTTGCTCGGAGCGACTCCGAGTAGGCTCCCGAGAGACAAAATGAACAATGATACAGTTACATTATTGAATGCGAAATTACAACTAGCAAGTACGTTACATGTAACATTATGTTAGATGGGATTGTGAGGACATCTTTTTTATCCAGTACTTTTTCAGGAATCAAGCAGATACAATTGAGAAAAGATTTAGAAGTCCTTTTTTATTGCGTGCATGGTGCATTCCGACAGCTGAAGATTGAAAACTTCCACTCCAAAAGAAAAAGAAAGAAAGTTAGTAACTGCAAATAAAAAAGTAAGTTTAAGAAATAATTACAACAAATAACGAAAAATTATTTTTCAGTCTTATAAGTACGGATGGAATCTGAAGGAAAATGGAGCACACAATTAAAGGAATTAAAGGAATCAAAATTTACGTATTTGCAACGAAATTTGGATTTAGTCGAGCTGCCTTCTTCGAATTGGGGATTTACAAGAGGAAATGAAAAATTTTTTGGTTTTCAAAAGGCAGAAAATGTTTTCAATATTGGAACAAGAATGGTTGTACTTTCAAATTTAAACGTTAATATTTATATCAATGACGAGATTATGCCTTTTTCGGAATATATTACAGTAACTAGTATTAATCAAATTAGTACAATTTTGAAAACTATGGATAGATTTTAGTATTTCATGAATTGTACATATGATACCTTATATTTTCAATCATTATATTTTGAACATCAAAATTCCTTTTTTGGTCATGACAAATGAAAAAAAATAAACAAATTTACACGATTACAAATTGTTATTTTTATTCGTTTTATGTATACATTTTAGTGCTTCCTCTTTTTGGCAGGTTTCATTGTAATTTCAGTGTGTGCTATATTTTGTACGGAACACACTGAAGATTCCATGTTATTACAACGAACGTCGGTTACCTGGCTCAGCTTAGACGATTTCCTTCTTTCTCTGGTTTGTTCTTTTTCTAAGTTATTATTGTTATTAAAGTTCTTGCATAGGAAAAACATTCTTGTAGTTAAAAAAAATCGGACAATTTTTTGTGTAACTTTGTGTTCATGTTTTGCACAACCGACAAGGGATAACGGGGGTAGCTGATCTATTTTGTTGGTAATCTCGAATAATGTACCAGCATTCAAATCTCCATCTTTGGTCAGTTCAATTATTCCTTCTTCTAAAAGTGACAGTAAGGCAACTAGTGGAACCGATGGATGTTTCAAGCTTCCTTTGGTTCTTAATAATATCAATTGATGACTGTCTGGTATAACGTCATTCGGTCCTAACACTAAGATTTTCAAACAATCATCACACACGATAGTTCGCTTATTTTCCAAAAATTTTGTGAACCTAGGTCCTTTCCTCGCAACATATCCAGCAATATAACTCAGCACGTAATCTGAAGTTGTGCGTAGGAAGTAATCGTGGTTATCAAGCACCGACGCAGCATCTACAAGAGCATTAACATCTTTGCCTCTATCCAAAATGGTGTCGATTTGATCGAGCCATTGTTGCTGTCTTTCTTCGGGATCTTTAATGTCCTTGATACTCAACAGGACGTCTAGCAGTTCTCCGCCCGATATGTTGCTACCTTTCGGCGGTTTTATTAGCGAATAAGTCGAAACTAGCCTGTACATTTGTATAAATAGCTGAGAATCTGGATGTTCATTGGACCCACAGCAATGCCGCATCATGCCGAAAAAGCGCTGAAATAACAGAATAGAGCTTTTTGCAAACTACTTAGTGGAAATACCGTTACAAGAGTAATACGATTGTATACCTCCAAGTTGTCTTGATTAAGTCGTGCGGTCATCAAGTATGTGAAATTGCACTTCTCTACAAGAAAAGTACAAATTTCAAGTGCTGCTTTCAAGGATATTTTTAACCCATAGCATGTTGAATCTGTTATGAATTCATAATTTTTTTCGTTTGCTTCCTTTTCCCATGCATACAAATACTGCAAGAAGTCTTCTATATCCTACAGCAGTGGGAAAAATGGTTGGAATGAATTGTACTCAACTTCTGTAATATATTTCGATACATACTTTCCACATTTGATTGCCTGGTTTTAAGGCATTAATGGGCGTTCGACTATTCATCGCTGTAATCAGAGCTTTAATTCTATTACAAAACTGTATGGACGCACTACAATCTATAAGGTCGAAATGATCATTTCTGAATAATTGTAAACCATCGGCGATCCTAAAAAACTGTAAAAACATATTTTTGTACAGTTTGTAATACATTTCGAGAGTTTACTTACCTTTAAATGAATAATTTTATTTACCTGAAAGGCCAGTGCAACGTTCATTTTTTGGTAATATCTTGGTTTCACGTGTTGTTCCGTTAATTTGTAATTAACTTTTAAATTAAAAGACTTTGGGTTTTCGACTTCAAGTAGAGCGTACCAATGTTTTAATGATACTATACCATCAGAAGTCTGTAAGCAGCGAAAATAATAACAATAACAAAGAAAGTTTATTAGGCACATGTTCATACTATAAATGCATGGTTTAGTACTACTAACCCAAATACCCTGATACCGCGTGTGTTTTGTAAAAAAATTCCTGAAGCATTTGATAAGATGAGGAAAATCTGAAATAAACCATAGACATCGCTCTGGGTTTACAATGTGCGGAATACTGACTTTCGTTTCCGTAACTCCAAACTTATCCCACATGGAGCGATTCCAAGACGCGCCATCTGATGAAACTGCGTCAATTTTAAAGCCTGACTTTTCCGTAAGAATGATACACTCCATAACAAGTTGGTGCAAGACTGTTCCTGAAGCACTTCCTGAACTAAGGAAGCATCCCAATGTTTGCACCCATTTACCTTTGAAAGGTTGGAACATAAACACCAATGCATGATCCCCCTTTTTTTTAGCCTGATGTTTTGGAGTATACTTTCCCAAGTTCGTGAAACCCTCAACTTCAAGATTACTACGATTGAAAGTGAGCGTCTTAGAAACTTTCATTTCGTCTAACAGTAAAACGCCTGTAACAAATACGTAACATTTTTAAGTATAACCAGTCAAAAACATTTCTCATTGCATAATGTACAGGATGTTAGCAGTTAAGTAGACTTAACATACCTCGCACATCAGATGGCTCCATTTTCGCACTTTTTTCTTTTAAAAGTTTAAAAGTACTTTCCTGAAAACCGTAGCAACCCTTAATCGCCTTAATATATCGATTTAATGTATTTATACATGGTAAGGTAAGTATGTTGTGACTTCTGAGGTGATTGTATGTTTTTTTGCTTTTAACCCGTAACAATATGCATTCATACACCCACTGGGTGGTGTATCTCATGCCTTTAATATTCTTGAGTTTAGATGCTGCAAAGCATGCTTAGACAGACAGTTGTTCACTAACAGGTAGTTTCAATATTGCTTCTTCTATTGCTTGTTTACTTGCTTGAGCGCATTTGCTTTTCATGATTTCTACTTTTTTCCTCAACAGTTGCATCTACATTTTAAAAAATTAAACAGTATAACACAATATAAATGTTAAGAACACAATTCTCTCACTGCGCCTACTATGCTGCCAGTACTAAAAATCTATAGTATATATAACGTGAACAGTAGATTTTCAGTAGCTGGCAGCGTATATCGGAACACAGTTTTAGTAATAAATATTTTACAATGGGTACCTTCTTTCGAAGTCTATAATTTTTGTTGCACATTTGTTTGTATCGTACACACAAGGTTTTGCGTCGTTCCGTTGGCGTCGGCTTGATTGATTTCTTCCACATACTATTTTTGTAGTATTTGGCGCAAGAAACACATCTGTTACGCCGTACACCACGTACTGCGACATCTTTTACAACGTATCCAAGGCAACATTCAGCACTAAAAATTTAGCACTTTTAAATATTACAATAAGTAGTGCTAATAATATAAATAAAAACGAATACATACCGATCAGTTTCACTCACAACTTCCTTACACGGATGCATATTTGAAACTTTTTGAAGTAAATGTGGGATATCATCTATATGTTCCATTTTCGCACTAAGAACATCAATTTTTTTGTTTAGAATGAAAACCTGCAATAATATTACATATAATTGAAATGTGACATGGGTGACACAAAATATTTTATATCATGACAATGGGTGCTTTTCAAAAAGACATTGTGTAACAAAGTGTCCACTAGTGTAAGTGAAATGCCATGATATTTTCTCGCTTACACTAGTGGACACTTCGTTACACAATGTCTTATTGGAAAGCACCCAATGTGATTAAGTAGATACTTACATGAAGAGTCATATTTTTGTCCAGTAAAACACGCCGTACACAGTAAGTATATTCTTCCGACCAGCAAACCCATATTACAGACTCTTCTTTAAAGATGGGAATCCAATACTCCGATGGAAGAGTAATCTTTTTTAACTCAGTGATTATTCCCGCCCATGTTTGTGAGTTTTTGTTACCTCTGTTTGGTGAGCAATGACTAATACTGTTTACGGGAGACACAACATTCATGCTTTCATTTTGCTGTTCCCTTTGTTTTTCTTCATATATAAAGTTTACATGATAAATACTGATTTTCTCGCAATCAGTTGGAAAAATAGACGGGATAGCATCTTCCTTCAATAACGGTTTTTTTCTTGGTACAGTTACAGTAGAACCATCTGCCATTTCGAAGACGTTTTCCTTTATTATATCCTCTTCCTGGAAATGCCGTTCACATATTTGGCTATTTTTAGTGAACTCTTTCTTACATCTTGCAGCAATGGTAATCCAATTATTGAACATTTTATCCTATATAACAATCAAATTATGTACATTTTTATTTAATAAAATGCAACGGGTTACATACATTGACAGCTAGACGACTTTATTGTATCTTTACAATTATTAATAATACTGCAATACTTACTGTGCGAGGTTTGAAAAGGCTACTTTTCTTTTCCGATTTTTCTGTTTTAACACTACATCCACGAATACAACACGACATTTTTTCTATCAAAGATGCAGAATTAGGTTATATTGCAAATGGCACCCGAATTAGAAAGTTATTCCGGTCAGCAGATTTCCTCCCAATTGATCGGCCAAAACGGGATCGCTTTTTTTCACGGAGTTGAGTCTCCTCCCCTCTTCCTTCATGGACCGAACATATCGTTGCGGGGGAGAAGTCACTGCGGGACGGTGCGACGAGGTAAAGTGTGCCTAAATTTGATTGGCTATTAGTTTGCGCATGCGCGATGTAAGTATCGTGCGATTTCAAATTAGAAAGGAAAAACCAGAGCGAGAATACAGATATAAAAATAATAGGAATACAATAAAAGTATCGCAGTATTTATTAATTTAAAATGGTGCAGTGTTACGTGCCACATTGTAAAAATCGTTCTGACCGCCAAAATTGGAAAAGACAACTTAATATTCCAAAAGTTACATTTCATAGGTTAAGTATATAAATTTCGTATTTATTTAAAGTTTAAAGAAGATTTAATATTAATTGATTTTTATGATAGTTATTTAAAATATTGTATTGTGTTTTTTAGTTTTCCAAAGAATGGCACTATTCGCAATTTGTGGATAGATATTTTGCATCTTGATCAATCTATTCCATCCAGTGCACGTATTTGTTCCGCTCATTTTAAAGAGGAATCTTTAGATAAGACAAATCCGACATTAATGCGACTGAGACCAAATGCATTGCCATTTAGTAGCGAAGAAAAACAGGAAGAAGAATCTTTTGTTACATGTTGTAAGTTATGAAAAATCATTCATATTTATGTACAACTATTGCTATCATTATTACACTTTCAGCACAACCTTCAACTTCAACAACAGTAGACAAAGCAACAATAGTGAAACCATGTACAGAAGAGAAAAGCACAATGATATCATTAAAGCGAATATATGATTCACCAGAAAAATGCAGATTAAGACAACAAATCAAGTATTTAAAAAAGAGTCATGCAAAAAAAATAAGATGTTTGCAGCAAAATTTACGTCGACGCATGGATCAAATTATTACATTAAAAGACATTTTGTATACGTTGCAACAAAAACTACTAATAACTGAAAACCAAGCTGACATGTTACATAATCTAGGTGGGTCTAATAAACTTTTTAAACGTTTACTTAAAAAACAAAATAATGAACGTGTGCCTAAACAGTATGAACCACAATTACGTATATTTGCACTAACACTCCATTACTATTCTCCACGTGCTTACGATTACGTTCGCAGTCAAGTTAATTTATGTTTGCCACATTCAAAAACAATTTCATCGTGGTATAGAACTATAAATGGTAATACTGGCATTAGTTCAGAAGCTTTAGAAGCAATTAAAACACGTGTAAAAAATACAGAATATATCTTATACGGCAGTATTACATTCGATGAAATGGCAATTCGTGAACACTTAGAGTACGATGGTGTACGTTTCAGTGGCTATATTGACTTAGGTTGTAATATTGCTTGTGATGATAGCACTTTAGCTACAGAGGCTTTGGTTTTTATGGTCACATGTATAAATAGTGCATGGAAAATTCCTCTTGCTTACTATTTTGTGAAGGGAACATCTTCAAAAGAGAAAAGTAACTTGCTTATGGAATGCCTTAAAGCTGTGCATGAGACTGGCTTAAAAATAATTTCTGTAACTTGTGATAGAACAGCAACAAATTTAAGTGTGTTTAAAACTCTTGGATGTAATTTTCAAAATACTTCCTCATTACAGACATCATTTCCTCATCCAATTACAAATGATAAGGTTGTAGCGTTTCTTGATCCGTGCCACATGCTGAAATTAGTCCGTAATACTTTTGGAGACATCGGTACTTTAGTCGACGTTAATAATAACATGATACAATGGTTACATATAATAAAATTACACGAAATACAAGAAAACGAAAAAATGCATATGGGTAATAAATTAAGAAATGCACATGTAAATTATTTTAAGCAAAAAATGAAAGTGCGGTTAGCAGTTCAAGTATTTTCTAAATCTGTTACGGATTCACTTTTACATTGTAAAAACAATTTAAAGCTAAACGATTTTCTGTTTTGCGAGGGAACAGTGAAAGTTCTATCAACATTCAATGACTTATTTGATATTTTAAATTCAAAAAACATACATCAACCTGGGTTTAAACAAGCTTTAAATTCAAAAAATATTGAATTAGTAAAAGAAAAGTTTCATGAATGTAAATCTTATATTTTATCATTAAAATTGAAAAGTGGCGAATTTGTAATTAATTCTCGTCGAAAAACTAGATTTCTAGGTTTTCTGATTTGCATTGAAAGTGCATTAATATTGTATGAAGAAGTGTGTAAAAAGAATATGTTTTTTACCTATCTTACAGGTTTGTAATCGGCATAGACATAGGAATATAGAGACCGATTACAAACCTGTAAGATAGGCGAGGGGAGTGAAGCCGAAGTGCGGGGGGTAACTGTGCCTAATTTTCATTGGCTACGGCTATGCGCATACTCAGTACCTTTACTTCAAATAGTTTCAAGACGTTTGAAGCACTATTTCGGAATTAATCAAGTATATCAAAAGTAACTTGGCATTGCAAAGAGTTAAATATAAAGAAAGAAAGTTATTCTTATTTATTTTGATTTTTCTATAAGCCCGAACGCGAAACATTTATTTCTTAGCAATTAAGAAATTGGATTTACATCAATTTGGCAAATAAGAGTATATTAATATATTTAATATATTTCTTTAATATTATATTATTATTTAATATATATTATTTTAATGTTTCTATTTATATACGTAATTATATTTCTCATATATTATATATATTTTTTTAATAGTATGCGTAAAGTACGTACTTTACGCATCTTTTTCGGTGCGTAAAGTTGAATATTACGCATGGTGTGCGTAAAGTTGAATATTACGCATAGTGTGTGTAAAGTTGAAATTTTCGCATAGTATACGCATTATAATTAAAAATTCATAATTTTGAAATTGGCGCTTTTCTGAACACTCAATTCACTGTTACAAAAAATTGTAATATGCTTATTTTTATAATCGTGTTATCGTTACATTAATATTGTTATTGTTATATTATCAAATCTTTTCTTGTAATTTAATTCGTTTTGCGAGAGTGGTACGCGATGGCAAATCTTTTCTTGTAATTTCATTCGTTTTGCGAGAGTGATACGCGATGGCAAATCTTTTCTTGTAATTTCATTCGTTTTGCGAGAGTGATACGCGATGGCAAATCTTTTCTTGTAATTTCATTCGTTTTGCGAGAGTGATACGCGATGGCAAATTTTTTCTTGTAATAAAACTCGCTTTGTGGTAGTGGGGGGGGGGGCTTCGCCCCCCCAACCCCCCACCAGGGGGCTTTGTCCCCTGGACCCCCACAAGGGGGTTTCACCCCCTGGACCCCTGACCAAGGGGCTTCGCGCCCTGGACCCCCCATGTGGATTTTATCTTTGTTTTTTTGTTATTATATATTATACTATTATATCGGGGAGCTCCACCCCCCGACCCCCCCACTACGTACTTTACGCATACTATAAAAAAAAATAATGTTCGATATACGGGCGTAACCTTTACCCCCTCATGTGATCGCAAGCACTCTCGGGCCGGCTTCGCCGGCCCACGAGCGCAGCGATCCCATTCGGTGCGTAAAGTTTAACTTTACGCCCTTATATCGAAAACTACTATTTTATTAATATAAAATACATGTAAAATACATATTAAGGTCAACACATAAATAAAGCTGTTAACTTAAAAAAAGTTACAACCATTATATGTATATATGTAATTATTTATTATTTTTATTATGTTATTACAAATTAGTTATGTTAGAGATATAGAATTATAATTAATACAAAAATATAAAGAAAACTTATATGTTATATATTTATTATATTATACTATTTATAAAACTATTATATATTTATTGTCCTCTAAATAATGTGAGTTTGTTTAAAAAGTGCCTTTGACTGTTTGATTTTTGTTTATCTATATTATTTAAAGCTATATAATGTAGTCGAATTTTGACATATTTTTGGACAATTGTTCGAGTTAAATGAACAGCATGATTTTCCATGCCAAACTGATCATGTATGTGTTCATTCAAATCAGGAAATAAATTAGTGTATATAAATTGTTGTAAAATTTGATTTGTTAAATAATGCCCATTAAATTTTTGTTTCATAAATGTTTTGCTTTCGTGAATAGCACAACGAATTTCTGCTTCACATTTACGAGCAATTCTTATTACTTCATCAGAAGGTTGTGTTAGCCGTCCATAACTTTTTGTATCTATTAAATTATTTTTTTTTGTTTGTGCTACTAGTACGGTCAAACAAGTTTCGCATAATAAAGTTTTTTTCAATTTTCTTACAATGTAGCCAGCGATATATTCTATAATATGACTAGAAAACTCTGTTATTTCTCTAATATCGGTAATATAATTGTGATCGTTAATTAATGGTGAGATAGTACATTCCTCATTATTATTAGCGCTATTATTTTTATCAAATTCATTAGAAAATCGTGCTAATCTGGAAGTGGAATTTATAATGTCTTGCAACTGTTGAATTTTGTTAGCTGACGTTACATGTAAAATAGAAATTTCCTCTAAAGGAATACAATTTCCAATATTAGAACTACGTATGTCTGCATGAACTAAGATTTTTTTCATGGCTGCTTTAAATTGCCTAATAGTAGGATTGTTATTTCCTCCTCCATGATGTCTTAAACATCCAAATAATAACTCTATATGATCTTGGCTTAACTTATAAAATGGTATATACTTAAAAAACATATTCTTTTTACACACTTCTTCATACAATATTAATGCACTTTCAATGCAAATCAGAAAACCTAGAAATCCAGTTTTTCGACGAGAATTAATTACAAATTCGCCACTTTTCAATTTTAATGATAAAATATAAGATTTACATTCATGAAACTTTTCTTTTACTAATTCAATATTTTTTGAATTTAAAGCTTGTTTAAACCCAGGTTGATGTATGTTTTTTGAATTTAAAATATCAAATAAGTCATTGAATATTGATAGAAATTTCACTGTTCCCTCGCAAAACAGAAAATCGTTTAGCTTTAAATTGTTTTTACAATGTAAAAGTGAATCCGTAACAGATTTAGAAAATACTTGAACTGCTAACCGCACTTTCATTTTTTGCTTAAAATAATTTATTCATCACAAATTCATCCCGACCACATTCTCCTCTCTCTGGATGTAACAGCTCTGTACAACAACATCTCTAAAGATCTTGTGTTCAATGCCATTCAATCACGGTGGCATCACATTGAGAAATCCACAAAACTCAACATGCAACAGTTTTTGTTTGCTATTAATGTTATCTTATCTTCCACAAGCTTCGGTTTTGGTGGAATTTATTATGAGCAAGTTTTTGGCAGCCCTATGGGCTCTCCTCTTTCTCCCATCCTAGCAGATCTTGTAATGGACGACCTAGAAACTAATTGTTTAAACCTTTTAGAATTCAATATTCCTGTCTACTATCGATATGTAGACGACATATTCCTAATCGCTCCTAAAACGAAAATTCATACAATCCTTGAGGTGTTCAACAACTACCATCCTAGATTAAAATTCACCTACGAGACCGAAAAAGATTTCTCCATTCCGTTCTTAGACACCACAGTCATTCGTCGTAACAACGTTCTTATTACAAACTGGTATCGCAAACCCACCTTTTCAGGTAGATATATAAATTATTTTTCTAATCATCCATTCAAACACAAGAAAAATACTATTATCAACTTGGTAGATAGGGCCATTTTACTTTCCGACTCTCAGTTTCATAAAGATAACATTAACATCGTCAAAAAGATCCTACACAACAACTGTTTCCCCACACATATCACAAATAAATATATAAAAAATCGATTAAACTTCTTACGACACCGACCTAACGATAACTCTCCGAATCATACAATATTCGACATAAAAAACTGCATTTTTATCCCATACACCAACAAACTCGGGGATAATATTGAACACTCCATAAAAAACTCTGGATTGAACGTTGCATTTTCTGTTTCCAATAAGCTAAATTCTTACATAAAAAGGGGGAAAGACACTCTAGACGTTGCCAAACACACAGAATTGGTATACAAATTGGATTGTACTAACTGCAATGCGTGCTACATTGGTCAAACCAAGCGACATTTGGGCACTCGTATCAAGGAACATTCTTATAACATAAAGAAACATCCATCTAGTCACTCCGTAGTTAGCAGTCATCGTGTGTCGCACTCACACGAATTCGATTGGAAGAATCCAAAGATTCTACACAAAGAGAACTTTACTAGAAAGCGTGAGATTGCTGAAATGTTTTTTATCAAGAAACATAATTCAGCCATAAATCTACAAAAAGATACGGAAAATCTTTCATCACTATACGACCGTCTCATAAGCATCGTATAATCTTGTATTTTTCGCACCATCCTGCTTCCCAACAATGTTCTAACTACAACAAATTGTTTATGTTTCCCCTACTCCACATGTTCGTTAGTCTTTTTCGTTCGACCGCATCACCAACTGTCATCCCTATCGCTCAGTCGCATTTTATCAGTTATGTACTATCGACGCGTCTTTTTAACTAGACATCTTTGTAATATCGCAATTTTATTGTATTATATAATGTGATTTTTTCGACATCGTTTTATATTGTAAGTAACCATTGTGACAACCTTTATACACTTTACATATTGTAACATTGTTTTGTATTACTTTTGATTTTTATCATATTGACAGATACACTTGAAAAGGACCAAATTCCATGGTCGAAACGTCGTGTTTTTAATAAATGTATCAACTGCCAGTTTGCACGTCAGTTATTCTTTCAATTTCCTGATTTTATTATCGCTGGCGAAGAGAAGATTATTCACTTAAAATAATTTACATGTGCATTTCTTAATTTATTACCCATATGCATTTTTTCGTTTTCTTGTATTTCGTGTAATTTTATTATATGTAACCATTGTATCATGTTATTATTAACGTCGACTAAAGTACCGATGTCTCCAAAAGTATTACGGACTAATTTCAGCATGTGGCACGGATCAAGAAACGCTACAACCTTATCATTTGTAATTGGATGAGGAAATGATGTCTGTAATGAGGAAGTATTTTGAAAATTACATCCAAGAGTTTTAAACACACTTAAATTTGTTGCTGTTCTATCACAAGTTACAGAAATTATTTTTAAGCCAGTCTCATGCACAGCTTTAAGGCATTCCATAAGCAAGTTACTTTTCTCTTTTGAAGATGTTCCCTTCACAAAATAGTAAGCAAGAGGAATTTTCCATGCACTATTTATACATGTGACCATAAAAACCAAAGCCTCTGTAGCTAAAGTGCTATCATCACAAGCAATATCACAACCTAAGTCAATATAGCCACTGAAACGTACACCATCATACTCTAAGTGTTCACGAATTGCCATTTCATCGAATGTAATACTGCCGTATAAGATATATTCTGTATTTTTTACACGTGTTTTAATTGCTTCTAAAGCTTCTGAACTAATGCCAGTATTACCATTTATAGTTCTATACCACGATGAAATTGTTTTTGAATGTGGCAAACATAAATTAACTTGACTGCGAACGTAATCGTAAGCACGTGGAGAATAGTAATGGAGTGTTAGTGCAAATATACGTAATTGTGGTTCATACTGTTTAGGCACACGTTCATTATTTTGTTTTTTAAGTAAACGTTTAAAAAGTTTATTAGACCCACCTAGATTATGTAACATGTCAGCTTGGTTTTCAGTTATTAGTAGTTTTTGTTGCAACGTATACAAAATGTCTTTTAATGTAATAATTTGATCCATGCGTCGACGTAAATTTTGCTGCAAACATCTTATTTTTTTTGCATGACTCTTTTTTAAATACTTGATTTGTTGTCTTAATCTGCATTTTTCTGGTGAATCATATATTCGCTTTAATGATATCATTGTGCTTTTCTCTTCTGTACATGGTTTCACTATTGTTGCTTTGTCTACTGTTGTTGAAGTTGAAGGTTGTGCTGAAAGTGTAATAATGATAGCAATAGTTGTACATAAATATGAATGATTTTTCATAACTTACAACATGTAACAAAAGATTCTTCTTCCTGTTTTTCTTCGCTACTAAATGGCAATGCATTTGGTCTCAGTCGCATTAATGTCGGATTTGTCTTATCTAAAGATTCCTCTTTAAAATGAGCGGAACAAATACGTGCACTGGATGGAATAGATTGATCAAGATGCAAAATATCTATCCACAAATTGCGAATAGTGCCATTCTTTGGAAAACTAAAAAACACAATACAATATTTTAAATAACTATCATAAAAATCAATTAATATTAAATCTTCTTTAAACTTTAAATAAATACGAAATTTATATACTTAACCTATGAAATGTAACTTTTGGAATATTAAGTTGTCTTTTCCAATTTTGGCGGTCAGAACGATTTTTACAATGTGGCACGTAACACTGCACCATTTTAAATTAATAAATACTGCGATACTTTTATTGTATTCCTATTATTTTTATATCTGTATTCTCGCTCTGGTTTTTCCTTTCTAATTTGAAATCGCACGATACTTACATCGCGCATGCGCAAACTAATAGCCAATCAAATTTAGGCACACTTTACCTCGTCGCACCGTCCCGCAGTGACTTCCCCCCCGCAACGATATGTTCGGTTTCTATATTCCTATGTCTATGGTAATCGGTCTCTATATTCCTATGTCTATGCGATCATATATGTAATACTACTATATTGCCAACACTACTGAAAAGCTGACGAAATCATCACGGGACAGACATAGGCTGCGTTCCGTTTCACGCATGATGCGCGCATGATCTATAGTATACGTAACGTGTACTATAGATAAATGCGCGCATATGCATGAAACGGAACGCACCCATATATCAACCTTTCACTCCCACAATTCGTGTACTTTGACGCAAATGCGCATGCTCGCGTTGAACCAGCTTAACCCTAATAAAATCGTGTAATTCTTGATACTTCTGTATAGAGTACTGTGATTTTATTACTTTTATTTGTTATAAAAAGTTATAAAAAGTGATAAAAAAATAATAATAATGGTGCGATCGTGCTACAAGTGTAAAAGTAAAAGGCAAACAGGGCAAGCTAAAAATATTTCTTTGCACAAGTAAATTTAATGACAATAATGAGATTAAGTATACACGATCGTTCACACACAATAATTAAATTATTATTTTTAGATTTCCAAAGAAAGCAGAAATACAAAAAAAATTGATTAAAGTTTGCGGATTGTAAGAAACAGATGATGTATCTCGTTTTTTTTTATTTATACATTTTTTCTTATCATAATATTAATTCAATAAGTCGTATTATATAATAAACGCAACTTTTTTATATTACTTTCTGCCTTTACATATGCCTGTACGCATAGTAGACGCATGCGTTCAACATTGAACGTTTGCGCATGTACAGTTCATGTACTTTGACACACATGCGCATGCGTACCGTATTTTCTATCTCCCTCCCTCAACGCTCATGCCGCTTATTGGGAAGATACGTAACTAGCAATATAGTAGTATTACATATATGATCACGATGCTTCAAATCGAGATATGTACATCAGGTTTGTTCGCGTCGCTTGCCCCAACATGCTCCTACTCGCTCCAATACGCTCCAAACTATAGTATACGTAACGTAATACTATAGTTTGGAGCGTATTGGAGCATTGACGTATTGGACGGAGCGTAAGGTCAATGTTAGGGCAAGGGGACCGATATCAGCGGGACGGGGGATCGGCCATATTGTCTGGCGACATTTTGGCGCCCTGTTTAAAATGTGACATATACAGGGTGATTCAGAACAACCCCTGCAGATTGAAATGTCGTATTCCTGAGTAAATTCTGAGATGATTCTTCCTTTACCAAAATTTTCTCCGAAGCTTAGTTTTTGAATTATAAAGAGAAATAGTTAACGAATTACGGAAAGAGTACGGAAGGTAGGCAGGGGCGACGCAACTCACCGTCTGACGCAGGTGATTATGTAGGGCGCCTTAGCCCATCGCTTTACGTATCGATACACATGACACATTCTCGCTCTCTCTCACTCACTCACTCTCACTCTGACTTATTCTCACTCTTGCTCACTCATTACCATTTATTTTTGTAATTAAGAAATTAAGCTTAAGAGATAATTTTGCAAAGAAATGTAAGTGTCAGAATTGAGTCAGGAATACGACATTTTTCTCAATCACTTACCTGTAGAGATGCGATGACTTCGTGTTATTGTAGTTCCTTGAGAGAGATGGATTGTATTTCTTGTGACTTCTACAACTTTTTGTAGATATTAAATCGCGTTCCCACTGATAATCCACAGCTGAGTAATCACACGCAAAATATTCTTCTTTTATAAATTTACGTTTCACACATTTTCACTCACGTTTCACTCACTCGATCACTAATCACTGTCGATCACCGAGTAATTATTTGACTGAAAAGAAATCACTCAAAGAAATACACACGATACACAACACGCGACACGTGTTTACTTCGCGACAGCAAGCAGTCGACTGATTTTTGGTTATGGTTGTACTAGCGCTGCCAACCGTAAATTGCCGCATTCTGAATATTGAAGATATTTGATCAATCGCATGCTTCATTTACGGTTGGCAGCGCTAGTACAACCATAACCAAAAATCAGTCGACTGCTTGCTGTCGCGAAGTAAACACGTGTCGCGTGTTGTGTATCGTGTGTATTTCTTTGAGTGATTTCTTTTCAGTCAAATAATTACTCGGTGATCGACAGTGATTAGTGATCGAGTGAGTGAAACGTGAGTGAAAATGTGTGAAATGTAAATTTATAAAAGAAGAATATTTTGCGTGTGACTACTCAGCTGTGGATTATCAGTGGGAACGCGATTTAATATCTACAAAAAATTGTGGAAGTCACAAGAAATACGATCCATCCATCTCTCTCAAGGAACTACAATAACACGAAGTCATCGCATCTCTACAGGTAAGTGATTGAGAAAAATGTCGTATTCCTGACTCAATTCTGACACTTACATTTCTTTGCAAAATTATCTCTTAAGCTTAGTTTCTTAATTACAAAAATAAATGGTAATGAGTGAGCAAGAGTGAGAATAAGTCAGAGTGAGAGTGAGTGAATGAGAGAGA